>VXAX01002969.1:0-277208 GCA_013399835.1 Leptocoma aspasia | reverse complement strand
CCCCCCATTTTTGCTCTAGATTTGCTTTAGATCTTCCTGTTCAGATAAAATTACAATCGACTTCAGGAGATCAAGTGCTGTGTCTGATTAGCTCTTTAAAAAACCACTAAGTGGTGTGGCTTCATTTATTTCCCTTGATCCATTGACCTATTGCCTTATGGTTCTCATGGAGAATAAATATTGTCTATTCTTCAACTTCTGTTTTCATTGTAAAGAAAAAAATTCTTTTTAATGTCATTCTCTTCATTAGGATGAAGGTCATGCTCTAAGTTATGTTGCAACTATATGTTGTAAGGTTTGAGCTGTTTCAGTTATCTCAAATATGAATCTAAAGTTCTAAAAGAATAGAAGTAAATATTAACTATGTCCTTTGTTCTTTTTTTCTCATATTTTCTACTGATACTTCTTTGCTTTTTTTTACCTGTCTCTTCTTTTGAGTTTTATTTGTTCCATTTCTTCTTTCATGTCTTACGCACATTTTTTGTGAAATCTAACCACATCATAAAAATGTGTTGAAATTGCGTCAGCTGAGATTTCTCTATCTTTCCCACCTTTTGGTTATAACTTGAAATATATCTACATTTTTTGTAGAAGAGTGAAAGGAGTTCTTTTTACTGTATTTTTGTAGTTCCTCAGTATTACCAGAAGTTTTTTGTCATGAAAAGAGGTGCAAACTCTAATAGAAGTTCTAGTCATTTCCCATGCACCAAAGAAAAATGGTAAAACATAATGTAAAACATTGATTCATAAGTTATTCTTTATTTTAAATCAGCTTTCCCTGCTAGTATATTAAAATCAAATTGAGTTAATAATTTTTTGCATCAGATGTTCTGGATAATGTATTTTGCTACATGAGTTAAATTCTTTCAGCAATATGGTGCAAGTTAAAATTTTATTTGCCATGCTAATCCTTTTAATAAATATTCTAGCATCTTCAACAATAACATCCCACTGCTTGAATCCTTTCTTCTTCTCTGTATACTTTCATATTAATTGGAAAATTCTCATCTTTGCTTTTAAGGGCATTATGTTTTATATTGCATCTTTCATGAGAGTATTTCTCATGTGCTTCTGTTTCTTACTCCTTTTCCCCTCTTTCTCCTCTAAGTCATATTATTCGAGGTGGTATTCCCACATCTGCCATTACTGCTTCTTTTCTTGAAATTAGCAGTAAAATAGTGCATACAAGTAAAATAGAAGAAAAGGCAAAAATAGTAACTCTGAGAAAAGATTTCTGAGAGGAGTGAAGCCTAAATAGTTAAGATGCCAGATAATGTACATTATCTTTTGCATAAGCAAATATTATTACAGAAACCTGAAGTCCAGAATTATGCTTTAGCCAAAACATTTTAATTACATAATTTAATTCCAGTAATGAAGAATAATTTAATTTTAATTCCAATATATCAAGATGACTTTCAAGTTATAAATTTGAATTTTCAATGTATTTGCATTACCATTCCATCTTGAAGTCATCTATGCAATTGTATATTTAATAACTCCACCCAAGTAATTAAATAAAATACTGAATAATGCTGGACAAAGGATAAAGTCCTGTGGCTGTTGTTGCGTCTTTCTATTTTGATAATGATTATTGGTAATTATTCTTGTGAATCTTTTTTTTTAACATTTCTGAACCCATATTTAGATGAATAGGTGTGTTTCCATAGCAACTCCACAGAAAAGTAAATCAGATCTTACATGGGCCAAATTATCTGTGAAAATTCCATTTTTTCTCAGTGAAGAGTACAAGGTATGTAAAACAGTGCTTTCAAACTAAGTATTCCAGTCACATACCTAAAGCTGAGGAAATATTCTGTGCCTTTGTCAAAAGTAATGAATTTCAATAACCAAGAACAAAAAGTAAAAAAATAAGTGTAGGGGAGCTAAAATGTCTTTCAGTGGACAAAGATCTTAACTAAAGATACAATGAGTCAGAGTCTAAAAAAAAATTAGTGTTAATGATTTCCTCTTGAAATTTGGAGTGCAAGAGCATACAAAATAAGTTAGGCTTTCACTTTTTGCCTAGTAGTGTACAGGCAGTAATTCAAGTCATTACTATAGATGAGCTACTAAATAATAAAAAAAACCTTATAATTATTTTTGCTCTCTCAGAGCAGATACTGCACTGAAGGATGAAAATGAGACACAGAATATTTAGGAGTTTTCATTATTTCAATAAATGAAAAAATGTAGTCAAAAGGATAAATGTTAAATTTAAGAATGACACACATAAAATTCTCACAGGTTATATAGTTGCTGCTTAAGAAAATAACACCTGAGTTTAGTCTGCAACAAAACTTATGAACTAAATACTGAACAGGAATGAGTATCAGATACAAAAAGTCTGAAATAATCAGTATTACTTGCATCAGTGGTTATGTTAGCAAAATTATTACAATTCTTTTCTTTATTTACTTGCAGACAGTTCATCATTTTGGAGGCTGAGCTAGCAGAAAAAGGAGATTTTGAATATTAAGAAAGGAAATGATACTCAAAATTTATGGAAGGTTTCTGAACAAAGTGAGTTCAAAATAAGTGAAACTGTCCAAAAATGTCTATGGTCTCTTAGCAAAGCAAAATTTCATTAGAATGAAAAGCCAAAAAGCATCTCTATGCTGTAACCACTTAGCATGCAGAAAACATGGAGAAAACTCTGCTGCCCATAGGCAAAACAGCTGTATATGGAACAGCTGTGTCATTTATGTATGTATATAATGTTCAGCTACAGACTGTGAGAAGTGGAATGAAGTTTTGCTTCTTAGGTTCCTTGATAGTTTCAGTAAAGTACGTGGAAGAAAAAGCTGAAAGGCTTTATGTCTTCAAAAAAGCTTTTTGCATATACTTTCCTCTGCTATCTTAGTTATCCATATTTGTCCAGTCTTCTCAGAAATAAAATCTAATTCTGTTAGGGAAGTTTCTTATCTTTTATAAGTAGTTCCTAGTATTAATATTTGCAGTGTTTAAAGCTTCTGAAGCCTGGTTTTGTCTTCTAGTCACTGATGACTGATGAAGTATTTTCAGCTTTGAATACATGTGTGTGATTTGTGGTCAGAAGGAGGGGTTCTCTTTTTATAGGACTTCAATGAAATTTATTCATACGGGGAGCATCTAGCTGTAACACAGAGTAGATCTAATCATGTATCGAAAGGTATTTCCCTTTTTATGCTATATCTTAAATATCTACTAGTGCCTTCAAGATATTTGAAATGAGAGTGCCTATATTTACCCATGCAAGCATTGTAGCAGGCTCTAAAAAAATAATTTGATACCTTGGTTTGTTCAAGTGCTAGAGGAACTACCAGCTGAAATTTTCCCAGGAGGTGTCCCTAGACCATTTGGCTTCTTCATCCCCTAAGGGGGGATATAAGCAGCTTGTTCATTCATTTTCAAGTAACCAAAGCTAAGACTATCAAAGATACTCTGAATTACACCAAATCTGTAAAAAAGAAAGAAATATAAGATTTGGTAGGCATATAGTACCAGTAATGACACAGAAACTATGGAGAATGTGAGTCTGGTGTTATTGGTTCTTCTAGTTGCCTGTACCTGAATGCCTGTCCAGTTCACTGAAGCAGTGGAAAGGAAATCTTAGTTGACCTACTCTAGGTCTTTACTACTGCAGTTTAGTATAAGTGTCATAAACTTGTATAATGTTTACTCTTCTCTTACTCTTTTTCAAAACTTTAATTATGTTTTCATTTGCAGTGCACTCTGAAACCTACTGAGATTGCATCAAATGGGCTTCTGGATGAATACTGTTGAGTGTTCTGGTTATTATCTTCCTGGCACGGGGTACCATCCCCAGCTTGATAAATTTATCAAAAGTGCTTGCAACCACTTTTTGAAGAAGTGTTTATTCCAGCCACAGTTCAGGGGCAAGGATTAGTCCCCCATTTCCACAGTTTGTTGCTAAGGCTGACAGAATTTTACTCTTTCCCTGGCAGCTCAGCTGCTTGGAACCCAGAAACCTGTCCAGGGTCTCTGAGCACTTCAGGGTCCAAGTACACCAGCATGGTATGGCACTTGAGAGGGAGCTTCTTGCTATCATGTACTCACATACCATGTACAGACCCACAGATTTCTCACATTTATATTTAATCATAGTAGTCACTGCAAGCCTGAGCATGAATTTTGGAAGGTATTTCATCTATAGGGAATTCTTCAGCCACTTAGTGAAATTTATTTCTCTGTTTTTAACTCCTATGCTTGAAATAGTTTGTGGAAGCACTGTATTGTCACTGTGAGATGTTTCTCTAGAATGCAACTCGCAGGTCCTGTTTTTTACTAAGAATTTATTAACACCTGTATTTTCTTTAACTAAGATTTTTATCTGGTATTCAAGATGAAATATGTGTACACTAAGAAACTGTTTACTGAATGTAGTAAATACATGTTACACACTTTGCTTCATGTTTAAGTTATTAAGTCTAAAGATTTTATAAAGATTTTATGCAGACCCCATCATTATAGACACCTATCTTAGTGTTTTGGGTTTGTTTTTGTCTAAGCTTCAGGGACAGATGAATAACTCAGACCACCAATTAAGCCAAATCAGAATCCCTGACAGTCAATGGGAACAGAGAGTCATGAGAAAAGTATTTGTTTTACTTTATTTCCACATCTGCTTTTCTTAATAGGCAGGAAAAGTCCAAATACTGAAAGTTTAGAGGTAATACTAAACATCTGGAAAAATACTGAACAACTGATTTTTATTCCTGAGATGTAATAAACCTTTTCTTTGTACATTCAAGTAATGCAGAAGAGCAAAGAAAGTCATAACAAATACATTTTAAGGTTTGCCACAATAAATTCCAATTTCTTTGAAAACATTGCACGTGGTCAGTGAATCTGTTAATGTTGTCTAGGAAATATATGCTGTCTCTCACCTAAGACTCTACATTTCCTGCAGAATCTTCGTATTGAATGTAATTTAAAATCTTAGAACTGTTTTAGTTTTCTAAATTGAAGAAGGAATATTATGCTTTTATGAATAATGAAGAACTTGAGCCCAAATTTGAAGGGTAGATATCATACAGTGGTTTTGCTAGATGCTAGCATATGTAGCAAGGGGAATGTACAGTTTTAATTGCTTTGGACTGTTGAAGTTGTCAATCTATAATGCTGCACACTACATAGTCAGCCTTGGGCACATCAGTACTCTAATTACAGAAAGTCTGGCTCTTCACAAATGTTTTAACATTTGATTTATTTCCTGTTCAAGTTGTTCAATAGAGCTAGAGTTAATTGGTTTTCCAAATGAGTGTTAAAAATATAAAGACTCAGCTTTATTAAGAGGAGGCTGTACTTACTGTGCACCAATGAGTTGTAAATCCATGTAAAGGTTAGAGTGAGATTTCATAGCCTTGTGTACAAAACCACGACTTGAATTAGTTTGTTTTGCTTACAAATTATAGGTAATATTTGACCCTAGTTAATAATTGACCCTAGCTGCCTTTTCTTTTTTAAAGAAGATAAGCTGCCTGAGGAAAAAAAATCAAGCTAAATATATTAAAAGTAGACTAGTCCATTTTATTTTTTTCATGTGTTTACCATTTACCTAAAGGAATCACGGTATTTCTTTGCCATCCCTATGTAGTTTCTTTGTTCACAAGAGGGATCAAGCTTTTTACTGAGTCTTTTCCTTCTGTTTCAAAGATTCCTCCAAAATATCTTGCAAACCAGCAATGTGTCACTGATAAATCATAATTTCCTATTCCTGTGACCTACATGCTGTTCATGCACGTTCAGCAATCTCATGTGTCTAATAGCAAAATTGTAATTAAGGAAACAAAGTCAGCAGGTATTTTAACAGTTTTTAATTCCTGTTGAGGCAATAGAACAGGGTAAAAGGACTTTTCTGAGTTTTTCTCAGGAATAGCTAAAGTTTATTGGCTTTTTTTTTCTGCATGAGTGCATATGTGTGGTTTTATTTTGCTGGGTTTTTAAGGGAATGATTGCAGTGTTCCCTTGTATTACATTTTTTCCTAAAACATATTAAAACTTGCATTCATAAGAAGTATTTGATTTTTAAGACTCTTCAGTTTGGATTGAATAAAAGGAGTGAAGAATGCTTTGCAGTGATCAGAGTGTAACGCAGGGATGACTCAAGGAAAAAGCTGTGTGGACAGTGTGGATCTGTTTAGGAGCAAGGGTAGGAAAATTTGATGAGCCAACAGCTGCCAAGCCAGCCAGGGCTGGAGCTGATGAGCAGGATGGAGTAGGCAGTGAAGATAGACAGGCACAGAAATGGCATGACCAGGGCAGGTGTCCTGATAAACAAGGAACCATGGCCAGTAACAGCAGACAGGACAGCAGGCAGCAGCAGGAACGGGGTCCATAAGGAGAGCGGGAAGCTGAGCCAGAGACCCTTGGCCAAGGAGGGATGATGCTGATCTGTAGCTGGGACTGGGTGAGCTTGGGGGGAGAAAGGAGAGGAGGCAGAGGATGTGAGTTTCTCACCTGTGAAAATTAACACTGACATAGATGTTTGGGTTTCTCTGTCTGGAAGGTTGTCCCAGAGCTGATACACTTATCCACCAGTGGGTTACATGGGAAGGCACCAAGATATGCATGTGGTAGGCATGAACATCTTGAACAGCTGAATGAAGGAGATGGAGTTATTCTTGCATTTTTAAAAGCTAATATTGCAGAGAAAGAAAGAGGGTGACATATTAATAAAGACTGTAGAACAGTAGAGTACACTTTCTCCTAGGGAGCAGGGGAGGGGCCAGCAGCAGCACATGCTCCCCTGGGGTGGCCTGGGAGCCAGGGTCCATCCCTTCCCCAGCCAGGAAGCCAGGGCACACTGGGGCAGCCCAGCCCTTGGCACTGCCCATCTCCCAGGGCTGGGACACGGTCCCACAGGTGAGCCCAGCTCATCAGGGCCCAGGGCAGGGCAGGGCTGTGGGGACTTGGAGTCCAGCTCTGCTGCAGCATTGCTGGGGGCAGGGGCCAGTGGCCCCTGGGGGCTGAACAGGGAGAGTCAGGACTGGAGGAGCCCTCAGGGCCCAGATGTTTTCAGCAAAAATAGGAAAACAAAATAAATGTTGTATAGCATGGTTATGTATAGCAATGTTACTGCAATGACTATCAAAAAATGAAGCACGGAATGAAAAAAGAAATCAATGTAAATTTAAAAAATCATCGATTTCTCTGTTTAAACGAAAAACATAAATTTGCTGGAAATCTTCCAATATGGACTAAGACACCTGAATGTCTCCATGGAGAGATACCACAAAAAGCTCTATCAGGCTTTAACCTCACACCTAGAGATCAGAGTCCAAACATTCCTAAACAGTAGTTGAAACAAATAGGAAAGTATTTTTTAATCAGAATGTTTTAAAAGTGCAGGTATACTAAAATAAGCACTATGAATTTCATTAAATTCATTTTCCTGAACTTTCCTTGAACAGATTCCATATAAAAAGAAAACTGAAATATCACCCTTTTTTCTGTCCCATGTAATTCATATTCAGGTTATAGATCATAGTCTTCAGACTAGGAACTACTGTGAGATCCAAACCTGTCTAAACAGTGTGCCAAAATATGTGCCAAATAAACTCCATTCTGGTTTTTCAGAAAAATATTTAGAAACTGGCACTTTGTCCAATAAACACTTGAACTTGACATTGAGTTTCAGGGAGATAATCAAGGGCCTTATCAAATGCATTGGCTTAAATATCAATAAAACACTGGCTTTGGATCTTACTACTGATCAGGTTTATCTGAAGCAGAGCCAGATTTCAAAGGTGATGTTTATATCAGACTACAAAAATATTTTAGGAAAGTTTCCAAGGTTTGGTAGCTATCAGAAATTTGTCTTTGCTTAATTCTCTTACATATGAAAATGTTTTAGGGTAACCCAATTTCAGACTGCATACTCTGTCAGCAGACTAATTGTGGTAGTACATCTCATTAACAGTGCTGAATGCTGTAATAGCTTTTCTGCAATTGCTGCTGCATCTAATGAGAAGCAGCACAGTGCAAGCCATATTACCATCCTGACAATTTGTTGTATTGATTTATCACACCTCTTTTACTGCTGCCTACCTGTAAGGATTGCAAAACATTTATCAGATATTTGTGTGTTTTGACTTCTTACCTCCACAAATGTACAAGACCTCTTTGAAACATTGCCACATGAGTTGGTGCTGAGTCTGACCTGGATTTTTCATTTTTCCCTTTTACAAATTCCAGCTCCAGTCTTCAGTAAAGCAGATTGAAGAATCCGTTCTAAATTATCTGAAATTTTAAAAATATTAGCAATGTCTTAATGGATAACTCTTCCATTTTATAAAACTGAGTTCTGCCAGCATTTTATGTTAGTACACTATTTTTGGTATTAGTCTAAATATTTCACTCATACTGTATGTAAAATATACAAGAACATACATTTAGAGAAAGCAATGCTGAAAGTTCATAGATTTTTCTCAGGATGTAACAAGGACAAAACTGTACTTCCAAGCTCTGAGTCATCAGCAAGTCTTATAAATGCCTAGTTGCTATAGCTCACATATAGTAAATGTTCCTTGAGAAATTACTCAAGTGATATGAAACATCACAGAAATATTTCTATTAGGAAATGCTCATAAAAGCCCTGGACAGGAAAATGAAACTACAATTAAAATTTTACAAGGACTGGGTGCAAATTTTAATGGAAATATGCACAAAAATCCTGCATTATAAATGCATGGCAATTCATTGCCTGATGAAATCAATAGAAAGATTCCCTTGTGATGTTTGCTTCTAGAAGCTTCTGTTTTCATTATTGTTACCTACCATTTTGGAAAAGAGTATGCAGAGGGGTAGGATAGTCTGTGGTTCATTTAGCTGCAACACACCTTTCTACACATCTAAGATAAATGGAAAAAGAAAGTTGAGTGGAATCAAAGGACATGCTGGGAAGTAGAAATCCCAGCCCCATTCCCTAAGAGGATATTCAGATGTCTGTATCACACACTGGAGTTGACAGAAATAATCAGAAGAATTACATGGGATGTGCAGCATTTAAGAAAATTTATGTTAATATGGTCATATATGAGATTTTTAAAAAATCCAACTCTTAGAAAAACACAGGGATAACTGTTCTATAAGCTAGTAATCTTTGCCTAATTAGAAGACTTTCTACAGTTCAGAGTGGGTGTAGGTTCTGCATCCTTGGCACTATCTACTGAACTTACGTTCCTAAACAGAGAACTCAGCTTTCAAAGCAATGAGAAAATCTGGTTTGCCACTACACCAAGTACTGTGCAGTATCTGAGTCATCTCCTGACTCTACCAGAGAGAGATCTGAAGCAGTTGCTTTTCCTTTCTCAGGAAATCTGACTTGGAAAGGGAATTTAAGATCAGGGGACAGAATTGGCATCAGGGTGAGTAGTAGCTTACAATTTCCTCTGAAAGTTCAGATACCTTCCTTGACTATCAAAACTAACTGGGGTTCTTTTTTCTTTTAAGTGGTCATAACTTAAAAATATGGCATAAAGTAGTTTTGAAACTCTTGCAGAAAAAAAACTTCAGTGATATTAAACCATCGAATCCATCAGCAAAATGACTCGTGGCATATTTAAAATGAGCTGTCTGGAGGCATATGACAAACCTCCTCCCCAAATCCATGATATTATTCTGGTAGGTTGTACTCCACACAGAAGAGCCTAGATAGATGGGTCATAGCCTCCTGAGGGGGTGGAGATGGATGGCAGACATAGAAGATCGCCCTGATCATTACTGAGAAAAATAGTCATGCCAATGGATTGGCCTTATGTCCTAGAAAAATGAATAGACCCACTGCTGAAGTACAAGTGATGCCCAGTCTTTCTATTCATAAGTCCTATAGGCTTATAAGAAATACATAAAGAAATTCAAGAATATATGTTGTGTGTAAACAAACATTGTATCATGACTGTCATTGTGTAAATGTCAGAATTATCAAGCAGGTAAAAAGCAGTGATGGAATCAAAAGATGTGAAGAACAATCTACAATCCACATATAGGAAAAGTCACCCTACAAGAAAAAAATACATTACAATTTCCTCCTCCCTTTCCATACCTTTTTAGGTAATAAGAATAAGCTTTTGCCCACAACTTTCTGTAATGACTCTTGAAGAGTTTTCATAGGGTACTTCAGTATAAGGACTTTGGTGCCACCTCTTCTGAGAGGTCTCAAAAAAAGGTCAGCATTGCTGGTCATAACAAACCCTTTTTTCCATCAATTTCCACCTTTATTTGCTACTGAGTGACAGTCTTTGGAGGAAAACTCATGTTTGTGGTCCTGACGATAGCTATGTCTGTGTAGGATTAGCTATTCCTGATGTATCCAGGTGTACTGCTCAGTTTGGCATTGACTGGTAATGGGTTTTCATTCCTAAGATCTAGAGAAAAGCTGCAAAGATACACAAAGAGCTATGATTGTCACAAATACTACAGCCCTGATTTCATCCATGTCTTCTGAATTTTGAACCGTAAGGCTGTGTATTTTCAAGCAGCCTTCCTGAATCTTGATAACAGCATTTAATTTATTTCCCTTTATTTAAATTAAATGATCCTTACTATGTTGTCAAAATCTTTCAGGCCAGTGATCTGTAGTGGAACAATGTCCTGATTTTTTTTTTCTCTGTCTTTACTTATCGTAGTCCTAAAGTTCTTGCAATTGTGACTATGTGAAAAATACAGTAAATTGTATTTTTCCTTCAGAGCTGTCTGGGTACATGAATATATCACTGCCATACATTCCTTGCATATGCTAATCAGGCACAAGGGTATGAATTATTTCAACCAAATATTTGACAAATTAAGACTCCAGCTTACTTTTAATATTGTAGCATTTCTATCTGCCTTGATCCAACAAAGCAGTGATGTAGTCTGACGAGTTCCTAACTATAACAGTATCTTAATGTCAGTAGCTTCACCAAAAATTCATTTGCACTTCCAAGAGGTGTTTAGATCTATCTTCTCTCATGAGCCTTAGATTTAGCTGAGTCAGGTAATGAGGAAATTAGCCTGTGCATCCAATTTGCCCAAATCAGGCAATGATGAAATTCCTTCACTCCTTATGATTCAACTATGTAAATCATAAATTGCTGTCTCTTTTCTACTAAGTGTATCTACTGTGCTGAAGAGAGGAGAAGATATTTCAGTCAGATCAATGGTGAAACATATGTTAGTTTGCATTATTGTTGCATTTTTACTTCTCAAAGTTGGTCTAGGTTCTTGTTCAGCCTGGAGACAAGACAAGTAATACCTAGAAGTTATAAGAATTCTGTAGGAATTATCATCTTCCAGCCATATGTTAAATACAAGGTTTGTTAGATGCAACATTACTTCAAGGAAGCCATCTAATTCCTCCTTCCATGAGTTAATTATCAGTACCTTTTTTTAAAGTTTTTTGTAGTATATATTAAACAGAAAACTAATGCTATTATTAAGCTATCATGTTCCAAGTAAGGATTAACAATATGTAGTGATGTCTCAGTTTGATAAGAAAACAAGCTGTACATAGGTAACAACATGGTAGATAAATAAATTTGTAATGTATATATAGGGTTGCAACCATGAACTTAACTTTAAAAAAGCAAAAAAGCCCACATTTTGAAAATAACCACTGCACAATAATTATATATCATAAATTGAATAAAAGCTTCTAGTTATTGATCTAGTGCGCTGGATGAGAAAAGGACACAATTCAGAGTCTGAGGAAGTGACCAGACTGTATTTTTTATTTCAGTATTTTGCTCCCTCTTTCATTTAATGAGCACATATCTTCGTGGTCACATATTTGTAATGACTCCTTTGCTACCTGTTATATGGCTTCATATTTATTAGTAAATGGTTCATGTCATAAAAGAAAGATTATGTTTTTTTCTTTGGTCAGTAGTGTTTCTGAAACTGACTGCTGAAGTGGAATTTTATTGTAATTAAACTGAGTCTAGGCACAACTCAGACCTAAAATACTACTGAGATTGAATTTAAGACAGCTTGGAATTTTCTAAGTTATAAATTGCATATTTTAACAAAAGCTTTCTGGTCATGGCACTGTCTTCTCTTTAGAGAATTGTCTTCATCTGTCTTCTCAAATACTTATGGTTTGCATTTTGGGGTTTTCTTTTTTTCCTTTTTAAGCTTATATGTGCTTAGAGAAGCTTGCTAGCTGTGTGCTTATCATGTGAAAATCATTAAATGTTCAAGAAAAGCAAATATATATAAGCTAAACCTGACTGATGGTTGAATATCAGCTATTAAATAATTATTTCTATTTTCAAGCAAAAAATAAGGAAAAAATTAGCTGCTTGAGGCCAAAGTCTCTTTGAATGGGCTGCCCACTGAGCTGAGCACTCCTTCAATAGACATGCTATCAAGTGTGAGTGGATTTTTAAGGGACTGAATTGAAAGTTAATTTGTTCTTTGCATCCCTACTCAAGAAAGCTAATTCAAAACTGTTATCAGGAAAGATTCCTTTAGTACATTGAACAGTCTTCTGTTTTACATTTGTAGCTTTAACACAAACTGGACTGGATATTTGAATGTGCCATGTAGTAAATACAGTAAATGTATTAAATCTGAGGGCATAGATATCTAAAGAAACAATATGTGTGTGTCATATACTACTTACAGCTCTATCTTCTGATGCTCTTCCAACTTACCTGGGCATTCAGTAATTCATTTTTATGCAGATGACTAATCAGTTAATTGAGTACAAAGGCAAAATTTCTACAAATTGAATGTCAAGTCCCACTTTTAAACCTGACTTCCCTCCCCTTCCAGCTGTATCCTCCTACCTCCAGTTCACAGTGCCTGTACATCAATTCTGTAAATCTACGTGAGGTTTTCCACCCACGTGACCCAACAATACAAATCATTGATGGAGAATTCAGCAGTGGCTTAGCTGAAATCAGAATTTGCTGCCAAAGAGGACAGCGATGACATTTCAGGTCAGGCTCCCATTTCATGTAAGACTAGGACAAGCTGGGGCCAACTGTCTGAATTTTTTCAGGGAAAGGGACCTGGGCACTGAGTGGAGCATGAACCAACAAGGAGCCCTCACAGCAAAGAGCACCAATGGCATCCTGGGCTGCATTAGGCAGAGCACTGCCAAGAGGTCAGGGAAGGTGATGCTCTGCTCAGCACTGCTGAGACACACCTGGAATACTCAGGCCGGTTGTGGACTCCCCAGTGCAAGAGAAGTGAAGGTACTGGAGTGAGTCCAGCAAAGGGCCATGAAGGTGATTAAGGTGCTGAAGCATTGGCATACATATGAAGAGAGGATGAGTGGATGGGAACTGTTCAGCCTGGAGACAAGACCTAGAGAGATCTTATCAATGTTTATAGATACCTGAGAAAGAGAAGTTAAAAGGCAGGAATTTTTGCCAGAGGCACATGGTTCCAGCTGCCAGTGGAAAAACAGTGTTGAGAACCGAAAGGGCTGTCTTGAGGCCAGTAATGGAGGCCAGTATCATGACCAGGAGGGCAGGGGCCCTGCCACCCAGAGCCCAGTCCCACCATGTCCCTGCAAGGTAAACTCAGAGTGGTGCCCAGGTTCAGTCAAGACTCCAAATCATCATGTGAGTTTGGAGCAGAGACAGATCTGAGGGCAAGCCATGGAGTCAATCCACAGAACATGACCAGATCTGTGGGGATGAACAGTGTCAGACACAGCTCAGTGAGTGTCAGGCAAGTCCGTGGTGGCAGTGCAGACCTAAGGTCAGGCTGGGAAGCCAGCTGACCAGTTGGGATCCAGGCCAGGAGGGTCAGTGGTCCTGAACAGGCACAGCTGTCACGCAACTGGAGACTGGCTCTCCAGTGGTGTCACTGAGGCAGGGAAAGAAGGCCAAGCTGAAACAGGGCTCCTGGGCCCATGGCCAGGGGTGTGGATGAAGCTTACAGGTGAGCAGGTCAGGGCCAGTAAAGGCTCTGAGTGCACTCTGACACACAGGCAATTCCACTTAAATAAAATGCACTTCTTTCGCTATGGAGATGGTCAAGCAGTGTAATAAGCAGCAGTGTCTCTAAGCAGCTTGCTTAGAGAGCTTGTGGGGTCCTTGGCAGTATTCAAAACCAGCCTGGTTCTTGGAAACTACCTGTGGGACTAGACAATCTCGAGATCCAACCTTCCAATGCTCAGGTTTTTGTAATTTTCTAATAGCTAGAAACAAATGTTTATTATAGGGTGAACATATGCTCATATGTAACTGCTATGGAATAGCTGTCTTTCAATTCACATTCCATCTTACTCATAGTAACTTATCATATTTCCAAGCCCTCACCCCCTAAATCTCGTTCTGTCCCATAAATGTACAGCAGAGATTCACATTCAAACACAATTTTTAAATTTAAGCTGTTACATAAAATTTATGATTCCTAAATGCATTAAAATGTGTAATTAATTAAAAGTCAAGCTATATATGTGCCTACATTCCAAAAGTTAGAAGTTTTCATTCCACAGATTTTTTTCCCCAGATTCGTATACATGTACAAATACCACATGGAGACACTCTTCTTTGCATCTAATTTGCATAATATATTAATGCTGGAAGAACATAAATTGAGTGCAAGAAATCTTGACTCAGCTGTGGTGCTCCTGCTGGCTCCTGTTGATCTCAGTGTGAGTTCTGTACACTGAGGGAATGCAGCATGTCTGAACTAAGTTCAGTCATGTAGATCTAAGAGAATTTTCCCTCACTATATAGTTTTGCATTTTGTGAGCTGTTTTGTTTATACATTATAGATCAACTGTTGTCTGATAGCTTCTATCCTAAAGTTAAAACTCAATAATTTCCTAGCTATATTTTTATGCAAAATATAGATTTCTATTTTCTATTCCCTCAACAATATTTCTGCAAGACATACTTGTCTCCTTTTTGGAAGGGGAAAAAAGAAACTACCAAAAATGGTATGAAAGCAGTTAGGTTTTTTTGTACAGGATTCGTCTTGTGCTGGTTTTATGCCTGTACTGTGATGCATACCACCAATTTAGCAATCATTCAGTATAATAGATGTGTTACAGTCATTAAAAATTTACTTAATCTGAAAAACATACTTGCCACAGTTTTAGTAGAACTCCAATCTAATTTGATTTAGCAGAAGCTTTTAACTTTCCCTATGCTCATAAGACCCTAATTTCAGCCCCCTTAAATAACATTTTATACTTTACCAAAGTAATTAGTAGTCAAGTATGCTTGAGAAATTTTGTCCAAAGCACAATCCTAATAAAACTTGTCTAGAGTATACCCAACGATACAGGAATGACTGGAATAACTAAGATTTTCATACAATTTTTTGTATCTTCTTATCTTCCTAGTTATCATTTGTTTGAATATACAGGTAAAATGGATGTGAAAGACTGAGTTACAGTCTGCACCATTGAATAGAAAAATGCAGTTTTGCCTACGTGGAAGGTGGTGTGAAGTCAAGAACGGGAGGATTACCTTCATAAATGCCATTGTTTGCGTGTGTTTATTGAGTAATCTATTTTTGCATTCAGTAAATTTAGTTTAACTCTTTTGCTGTAATCTTTAGATCTTAGAACCCTCAGTCAAAAAGATGCTGCTCTTACAATTTCCTTGATTCTGCTGTCTTCGTATTGCTAATTTCTCTACAGTGTTCATCTATTTTTGTTTTGACTCATTTACCGAATTGGAGAAAACATTGATTTTTATTTTTTGTTTAGTTTGTATTTTAAAATGGAAAGAAAAGGCATTTGTTATAGATAAAAAAGCTAACATATAAAGAAAAGATAGTAATGGGCTGTTTTCCTGTCACTTTGCTTTTGATGTAATTCTAGTGTCAGCACTTACTGTAGTGCTGTGCTTCAAGAAAGCCAGAAGGAGCAGAGAAGCCCTCACTAGGCCAGCCAGAACCACAGATTCTGATAAAAGGATCTGTTTCCTGAGCACCACCATGTACCTTTACCTTTTGCTTAGGAAAATTTTAGCATGAATTATGGCCATTTGAAAAAAAAAAGCAGAAGTAGGTAAGGCAGAAAAAATAGCTTTATGCTCTTAGGATTGCCTTTTCTAATTGAACAATTGAAACCTTTTCTAAAACAATTTTTTTTCGTGAATGAAAGACAAAATTTTATGTGTGACTAGCGGATGCCATCCTGACTTCTTTCCAAATACTTCTTTTCAAATTCTGCAATTTCATCTTTCTACAGAACTCTGCCTGTAATTCTCTTGAATTTTCCTATGCAAAAATGCACCCTTCCTCACATAGCTAAATGATTTAGACTCTCTTCTAGTTGATCACAGATTACATCAGAATTATTTAGGTTGGAAAATACCTGTAAGACCTTCAAGGCCAGCCATTAACCCAGCACTGCCAAGTCTAGTACTAAGCCATGTCCCTAAATGCCACATCTACATGAGGACACCATGTCCCTAAGTGCCACATCTACATGGGGACACAATCACTTCTGTCAGCAGCCTGTTCCAGTGGTTGACAATTCTTTGTACAGAGAAACTTCTCATAACCTCCAATCTAACCCCCCCCTCACACAAACTGAGGCTATTTCCTCTTGTCCAGTTATGTGTTACCGGGGAGAAGACACCAAACCCTTCCTTGCCACAGCCTCCTTTCAGGCAGAGCAATAAAGTCCCTGCTGAGCCTCCTCTTTTCCAGACTAAACACCTCCAACTCCCTCAGCCACTCCTCGTAACACTTGTGCTCCAAAATCTTCCAAGTGAAGAGCTTCATTGTTTTTCTCTTGAGATGCTCCAGCCCCTCAATGTATTTCTTGAAGTGAGGGCCCAGGAACTGAGTGCAGGATTCAAGGTGCAGACATACCCAGTTTGAAAGTTTTTATGGTTAGAACTTTTCTGCTAGATTAATCTTTTTCATCTTAAATGCTTTCTTCTCTGCTTATCATCTGGTAGCAGTGGCAGTCACTTCTGGGTCTTGACAGACAAGGAAGCATCACTGAAATGGAATGAGGCTATCTTATGCACACAGAAATATTCCCATATTCTTTGCGTTTTATATTAGAGAATATGTTTCTCTCTCCTGACAGAAGTTTATATTTAGGTTTTTTCCCTTGCTGTCTTTACAAACTGCAGAATCTGTGTGTTTCATGAATTATGATCATAAGTTACATTTGTGCATTTAAATTCAATCTGTTTTTCACTCCTGTCTGAAGCTGAAGTTTGTGGAGTGTACCTTGGAGAGAGAAATACTGAGAGGCAGCAAGCACAGTCAAATGACTTGAGGCAATGCTACGGTTTTCTGTGCTGCAGTTTTCCTTAGCTGAGATTGTCAGCTGTCTGACTTCCATTGAGCCAACTCTAGGGAAAAATGCAGAACTGGAACTGAATCAGTAACCAGCCTGCTTCCTTCCATGCCAGGGTAATGAGCATGCCTGTCAGGAGGAGATAGCGAGGCTACTATCCCCCCAGGAATAAGTATTGCTATTGCATCTGAGTTTCTCACAACTGCTTCACAGGTAATTTCCTCAGCCCCTGCACATAGGTTAGGCACAAATATACTGTCAGGACAAGTGAGGAACTAATCAAGCTACCCTGGCTAGAGAAAAAAAATTCTGCGGTTAGAAATTTCTTGTGGCTCACAGAAGCACCATTTTAGAACAAGGAAGAAACATACACTGAAGCCTAATATAAAATGATCTCGTTTTGTTATGCAAGATGATTTAATTACATCTCAGACTTCCTATCTGTGAAAACAAGAGGACATCAGATTAGCATAAAATGTATAAGGTGCAGTTAAAGGATGGATTTTAGGCGTTCTCACAATTGGACATTGTGATAATTCAAACATACACATTCATGGATACTTTTCTCGTGCTTTAAGAAATTGATTAACAGATATTAGTCAGTGCAGGTAGTAAATTAACTTTGTAAATAAAGAAATTTCTTTGAAGCTTTTTCTAACCTTTTTGCATACCTGTCTAGTAGCAGTTCTTCAGAAAGGCCAGCTTTCAATCATATGCCTTCACAGAAGGATCTTAATTTCAAGGGAAAGGTTTCACTTTTTTGAAAGGGAAATTGAACAGAAAAACTTTTTTTAAAATTATGAAATGTACTGTGATTAAATCAAAATGAAAATATCAGTTTATTTCATCTTTTGGTAAATTATGAAGAAGTTCTTTTTCATCATACACTCCCTCTATTTTCTTTCTATTGCTTGTTTGCTTTTATGCCAGCATCCACCAGCAATGATTGGACAGATATTCGAAGGCCTCTTGATAGTGTTTTATAGGTAGAAAAACATAGGAGTACACAAGATGTTAGTCTAAAACATACACACAGAAAAATACAAAGAAAAAAACAAGACCCAATAAAGAAATAATATTTTAATTAAATTAAGACAAAGCATTAGGAAATAATCTTGACTTTAAAAATACTAACTAAAAACAAGTGGTAGCATTAAAACAAGCTGAATGTTCTACACAGGCTTTATCTGAGGAGGGGATGTTTGAATTTCCAATAAAATTTAATTTCTTCCCTCTGAAATGTAGTGTTTAGGTGTCTGTATACATAAATATTTAGGGAAAGCAATTTTCAGATCTCTATACATCTGTGCTCCTGTCTCAACCTGATTGTAGACATCCAATAATGGAAGACAATTAATATNAGATAAAGAGTGACAGTGATCACAGTATTGGTAGAGATCTCTTCACTGTCATTCCCTTTGGATGAAACAGTTCTAAAAAACAAAAGATAAAAACTAAAAAAGACACCAATTCTTAAATACCAGACATACTTGGTTCAACCATAGTTTTCTCACCAAAAGAGAAGTTAAACTTTTCCCTCAAATAATTATTGTGAGATGGTCTGTCAGATCTCAGACACCACTGATGGGCATCACTAAGTATAGAAACTTTTTTTTTATCACCTTGCAACCTTACTCATTTTTTGTTGTGCCATTATCACAAATATGTGAGCAACAAAATGATGGGCAGACTATGCCTTTTGTGTGTTAGTGAAATCAGAGAAGGAAATGTTTTGACAAAGCAGAAGAATAATATGTCAGTCACATTAGCTTAAAACTCTTCAGAGCTTAAAGAGTAAGTTTGAACTTTCATCAAATGTTATGAGATAATGAGAAAGTTGTACAAGGGTAGGCTGTAATGAACAAAGCCTTAAGCGCACCAACACAGAGATTTATTTTGGTGCAATTTTAACACATCTTTTCGCAACAGTAAGTTGCATGTTCCAAGGTGACATAAACTTCTTATTTTTGGCCGTGGACTTCTAATCATGGATCTTAAAGTATTTGAGTTGGTGAAGTTGTTTGGTAAGATATTCGTAAAAGTTTTATAAAAGAGCCTTTCCCATAGCACCAATATTTACTCTGCTTTTAAAGCCGATAGGAGCAGGGAATGACTCATACCACTTAGGAAGGTGGTGATGTGATCCAAATAACTCTTGAGTTTTTTTCATTGATATGACACAGATTTTCACTTTGATTATGAACATGTTAATTACATTAACACTTCTAAATTCTGTTTTCTGCATCTGTATAACAGGTATAGTGATAATTTGTTATATCATAGGTTTGCTTGAAGGTTGAATTCATTAATACAGTAAACAGAATCAATATGATTATTTACATTATTAATATGATGGTTTTTCTTATAAATAATGACAACTAGAGTACAACAGATTTTTACTTTCCATATTAATACCTACAGTTACATTCCCAAAATGATCCAAGAGATATAAAAGTGAAAAAATGTCCAGATTTGTTCTTGTAATTTTGATGCCACTGAAGTCCATATTCCCTTCAGTGTGCAATTCGCTACAGTCAGGAAGTATATTTTTTGTCTATTTATTTTCTTTTGTGTTTTAGTACCTTTAGCTTTTAGAATTGAGTTTTATGAACTTTTGCAAAAGACATCTTATTAAAATGAAAAAAATGAAAGTTAATTAAAGAAAATTAGTTTTTACAATTTTAAATAATGTTTAGATTTTTTTTGTAATCATGTATACATTTTAACACTGGACTAGATGTCACACGTCGGTATAGGGGACAGAAGAAGGCAACAATAGACTTCATGATTCAGAAGGTATAAAAGGTATTTATTAATAGAAAATCACACTTCTTTTAGAAAGGATTGTGGAGCTAAGACCTGATTAGTCTTCAGCAGCACTTCTCATACCATTGGTCAATCGGAATAACACTTGTAAATATCTTTCACAAACACTAGGTGCAGAGATTGAGATAGTAATTGTTTTAATTCTTTCTCTGAACTTTCCCAGGATGAGCCTGGGAGAGCTATTTCTCTCTGTTACCAGAGACTGTGAGAATACTACAGACTAGACCCTAGTCTTGGCTAGGTGGAAAAACCAATGCAACCCTCTGTCCCATGGGTTTTCTGTTTCAAAACCCAACCAAATATTATTACAAAGCACTGTATAAAGCACTGACACTGCCTCTGTGAATCATGAATATTTTCTTTTAACGTGGATTCCTGAGTCACTGACTATTGCAATCACAGCAAAATCAATGTCTTTAATTTCTCTAGTGCATTAACAGAACAAGGACAATGCCAATGAGGAGATAATACTGACATAGTGGAATAGTGCTCCTACTCTCCAGTTACAACAACCCTGTTCAGAGCTACAGGCTCAGGGGCAGAGTGGCTGGAAAGCTGCCTGGTGGAAAAGGACCTGGGAGTGCTGGTCAACAGCAGCTGGACATGAGGCAGCAGGCAGCATGTGCCCAGGTGGCCAGGAAGGCCAATGGCATCCTGTATGAGCAATAGTGTGGCCAGCAGGAGCAGGGCAGTGATTGTCCCCCTGTACTCAGCACTGCTGAGGCCACACCTGGAGTGCTGGGTCCAGTTCTGGGCCCCTCACTGTGAGAAAGACATTGAGGGGCTGGAGTGAGTCCAGGGAAGGGCAGTGGAGCTGGGGAAGGGTCTGGAGCACAAGTCCTGTGAGGGGCAGCTGAGGGAGCTGGGGGTGTTTAGCCTGGAGAAAAGGAGGCTCAGGGGAGATCTTACTGCTCTTTACAGCTGCCTGAAAGGAGACTGGAGCCAGATGTGCGCCAGTTTCTCCTCCCAGGCAGCCAGCAACAGGACAAGAGGAGATGGCCTCAAGCTGTGCCAGGGGAGATTCAGGTTGGACATTAGCAAGAAATTATTCACTGAAAGGGTTGTCAAGCATTGGAATGGACTGCCCAGGGGAGCAGTGGAGCCACCATCTCAGGTGGTGTTCAAGGAATGACTGGACGTGGCATTTCGTGCTGTGGTTTAATTGACGTAGTGATGTTTAGTCAGAGGTTGAAGTCAGTGATCTTGGAGGTCTTTTCCAACCTCAGTGATTCTATGAAGGTGAGAATAACCTTCTACTGATTTTTTTAGTATTCAAGCAGAGTCTAAGTGTTAGCTGGCATCTTCTCTGCACTGATAGTAAAAAAATGTAACCATATGCTTCTCCTTTTCTACTATAGCAAGATCTGACATATCCCCTTTGTTATTTAGCTGTGAACAGTCTTTCCTTCAGTACTTCTAAAACTGCCAGACTGGCCTTTTCAGCTTGCTAAGATAAATTTCAAAGAATTCAATTTTAAAATTCCTGTTAATATGGTTGCTCTTTAAAATAAAGAAGATCTGAGACATAACTAGATCTTTATGTTATCCAGGGCAAGGCATTATCATAGCATAAACAAGATAAAGATGAATGTGTAAAGTGCTGAAACAATGTTTAAAAGGAAATAGCAACTGACAAATTCTTTTCATTCACTTCCCTACTTTCTCTTTCTGAAATGGAATTGATTATGATATATCACAAACTATATTTCATACAATAAAAGTATCCCCATATAAAAATATAACTAAATAAAAAGAAAGCTGAAAATTATAACAATAAAAATAAACAGTAAAAAACCCTATGTCAATTAATAGTAGAAGAGTAATACAAATTGACTTGATATGCAGGCTTTAAAATTCAAATTGTCAAAGAGCTAAAATTGCACAAAATTATTTTTAATTCTGAATATGGAGCTTAAAGGGTTCTGATCTTAGTGGGAAACTCTAAGGAATAATAGTAAAATTTATTCATTATAAAAAAAGCAACAACACAAGATTTCAGGTATATCAGTTCACTGCAGTTTATATTGTGCTTTCACATCTATAGCCAGAGAAAAATCTCTTCAAAGAATTTTCTTTTAGCAGGTAGTCTGCCTGTCACTTTTTATCGAATGTAATTGTTAAAACAGGAACCAGAAATTACATTTTCGGTTACATTGTTGGACACCATGAGTAGACTGCCCAGCAACTGGAGCAGTCATGGCCCAGGATGATCTGTACACTTTGGGAATCCAGCCCTAGGCATGCTTGAGAAGTTTGCTTTTGATGTCTCCTTCACAGTGCTTAGAGTAGAAGAGGCATTATTAGATGTGTACTTCTACTTGTATATGATAAATGAAAATCAGTACTGTTCTGATTCGCAGTCCACCAATATTTTTATCCTTTTTTGTCCTTAATTTGTTGACAGCCTGTACCAGGAAAGGTCATAATCACTCTCCTGAGAAAAATAGTCTTGGAATGAACTGAGGTGTTGGCTTTTTTTACCTTTTCTTTTGTTTCTTCTGTCTTTTTATTCTTTGGCAAGCATTAAAGGCATCAGCATAGAGTTACCACTGTGTTTTCAGTATGTCAGTTTTACCAGTTTCTGTACCTTTAATGCACTTAATTCAGTTAATGGATCAAAGGCCCAGTTTTCTGAGTTTTCAACCATGAATGACAGGCAGGTAAAGACTAAGCTAGACCAAAGCCATTACAAGTGCGTGGTAGAAAGAGTGTAGCATTTAATAAGGGAAACTATTACAATTCCTTTGTCTTTCTTACTGCTGCAGTCAGAGATCACAGCACATCCTTGTTTGCATGAGAGCTAGGCCGCACCAGAGCCTTGGAATATGCCATACACAGTAACAGGATCTTTATTCTCTATTTAACAGGGATTTTGTAACTGTGACTTATATCTCTATCACTTCCATCACCTTAAAAAATATACGCAAATTTGATCTGGTGCACAGGACAAAGGCTTGCAGAGTAAGTTGTATGAGCTGCTGTGAAGGTCATATTCTGAGATCTGTGCAGACTTTCTGGGTGGATTTTAATGCAGTAAAATTCCATCAGACTTTAAAAGATTTAATTCAGGCAGCTCATCTATCACCACTGATAGACACTTCCTTTAGAAGGCTTTCACTTTAGCATACTAGTAGTAGTTTTTAACATTCTTGATCCACTACAGTCAAAGACAACCAGTACAACAATTTCCTGGACCCTATTTGTAAAGGGAAGGATATGTATGAGACCTTTATGAAGATACTGGTTGCTGTATCCCTGTCTGTATCAGGTTTGCATTGATTTTGAATCTTTATATTTGAGTAATTTTTGAAAGAAAATAAGAGAATATAACACAGACATTGGAGAACACTGAGAATACTGAGTTGTGAGAATGCATCTCACTGGTACAGTGGGGTATATTTAGTTGTATAGGATAAAGTTAGCAGAGGTGTCTGACACAAAGATCTATTAGGCTGTCAGACAGTCTCCCAAGAGAATGGTGGAATCCCCACTTCTGGCAATATTTAGCTTTTGATTAGAGAAAGCACTAAAAAATGTGCTGAAAGGAGTAATCACATTTGACAAGAGTTTCTAATAGGTGTTCTGTTCTTTTCCATTCCCAATTTTTCTAATTGCATGCTTCCCAGTTTTTCTAATTGCATGCTCAAACTTCAGGGAATAACAATTTAAAGACTACCTTTAAATATCTCAATAAGTATTAACTACTCTTTACTGCACTGCTAATTATTATATTCACGAATTAGAAGTCCCATTACATTCTGCATGTTTTCTTTTAATTATACCTGGCCTTTATGAATAATTCCTTACAAGATTGTGCTAATTGAGTTCACTCTTCTTACATATTTTTTAAATCCAAAAATAAAAGCCTGCAGTATCTTTAATCCTTGCTAAAGTGTATTTCCCAATTGGACAATATCTGTTAGAAAATTAAATATTGCTGTTAAGAAGATGCTGTGAGTAGGTACTTTGGATTTTACTCCTTTACAGTATGCAGGATCAAGAAGAATTTTCAGGAACTCATTTTTGTTCAAATGTGATTAGCAGTACTGCAAACATTGCTAAGTCCATTGCAAGCCACACTTGTATAATAAGCTTCATCATTGTCATAAGCAGAAAAAACGAGTTCATCTCTTCTGCAATTGATATCAACTTAACATTTCATTTCTTCAGTGACTGATTTTCATAACTTTTAAATGCTAATTATGTTGTTCATAGTAAATTCCATTGCCTCAGCACTTAAAAACTGAGTACAAAGAAAAGCTTAATTCAAACAAGTGTGTGTATATATATATATATGGAACAGATTATTCAGGTTACGCTTGAAACATATAATCAAAAGGTATCATGGTAGTGGTGAAATACTGTTTAGCTGGATGGCTTGAACCAATGTCAAATAAAAGACACCATTGTTATGTCTTCTAAATAATCCTTTATGGTCTTTCATAAGGTAAGAAAAATGAATGGAAGAGTTAAAATATTTATGCATGGACTCAAAAATTATGCAAATTGCATAAATCACATACAGAAGACAATTTAAAATTCATTATTTTTAGAAATACTTTTCCATACAACTTGATTCCAGAAAATATGTGATGAACTCAAATTTGGAATTTGATTAAGCAAGAGCTATAGTTTATGAAAAAGGCATGGGATGTCTGCCAAATATTAGGATATAAAGATTCCAAAATTAAGTATTCCTGAACACTCATCTAGACCAGCTTCAGGATTAATAAATAAATAAATCTTTATTTGCCTTGGGTTTTGAGCACTTGAAGATTTGTTAACTGTTATGTATTACTAATTCATGGCATTCTTAGTGGTTAAATATATTTAAATAGAGTCTAAAAGTGGATCAAAAACAATAGGATTGCACAAAGAATTAACCTATGTATTTTATTTTCTTGGCATAAAAAATATAAGGCTATTTTTGAGGAGCTTTTTTTCTTCAATGCTGCAGCAAAATTGTATAGCTGTTAATCATCATGACTCCTGCAAGTCTTTTCTTTAGGGAATTCTGTAAATTTGGAGACATGGGCAGCTTATAAATCTTGAGGATGTATTTGCTGGAGCACAATATCTTGCATTTGGCCAAGTTGTATTTAAATAGCCTACTTCCTGCATTAATAATACATCATAGTGAAATCTGGTGTAAAATTAAATGCTATTTAAGGTCCTGTTAAGCACCTGTGGAAGCATTTCTACTCCTTGCTAGTACCACAGCATTTACTTGAGTATTTAAAAGCTCTGAGATGGACTATCCAGTTTTCAAGGGTTGGAAAATAAAAAGCAAAATTTCTTGGAATTCCCAGCCATTCAAGGCCTGGAAGTATAATTTCCTAGATAATTATAGAGTTTATTTAACATCTATGACATTGTGTCTAGCAAGCCAAAGCACAGTGAGATGTGTTAAACCATCAATATGTTACTAAACTTGGGCAGAAGAGTTGTCACTTTTTAGTAGATACTTGTAATTATTTCTGTATCTCTGATTCACTAAGTCTTACTGCTCCATGGACAGAACCAGCTCAATCTATTGCTCTCTCTGCAGCTATGGGAGCATCAGGATGCACGAGAGGTTCACCATCTGCTTTGCTGGAAACTTTGTAAAAAGGAATATTAGATATGATAAAGATATTAAAACCAATAGTGGGTGTATTGCAGCCCATCCTCCCTTGGCAGCTGAAGGCTGCTTTCTACTCTATTCATTTCAGTTCAAGGAAAAAGAAATCTTTCATTTAAATGACATTTATGTGATAGAATGTTCACCAGTGCAACTTTATTATATATTATCACTTGAGTACTATGTAAAGCAGTACACATCATCCTTAAAAATACCAATTAATAAACCCTTTCTTCAGGAATCTCTGTCAGAGACAAATGCAAAAATGCATCTTACTGCAGATATACAATGAAAATAGCATTGGATTATTTTTCATCTCCACATGCTGCTTATTACTAAAACAGGTCATTTTATTCATGTTGGAAGAAAGATATTTCTCCAAGACATTCCTGTGGAGTGGGAACTGAGTAAAGGATTGTCACTTTGGTTAGGATGCCATTCCATAGGGAGAAGCAATATGAAAACCATCACAAGGAAATGGGAGAGGAGAGGGTTTCAGAGTCAGTGACAGCAAAGTTAGGGGAAAGTGCAAGAAGCTAAATGGATGTAAGCAGCAGTTGATTGTACTTTGACACATAGATTAGAGGTTTTAATCTGGCTTCATGAACATAAAGCAAACAGAAGAACTTGAAGAAGGGTGTGAATCAGATGAATGCTGGAGTATAATAATTGCAGCAGCAAATTGTGCTGTACTCTAGTTTTACAAATATGAAAGGAGTAAGAAAAGTATCTTTTCTATTAGATTTTTGTTTACATTTTCATTCTGTTCTGACTTCCAGTACACCAAAATGTATTTTAAGTGTTATTCATTCATTTCGCATTTAGTTGGAAAAAAAATACCAAAAAATAGCAAAGAAAAAAAAATTAAGCCTACATTTAGGAGAATACACAGCAATTTTTTGGAAGTTTTTGAGATTCGTAGCAGAAGGGCTCCAGCCCTCTGATCATCTTGGTGGCCCCCTTCTGGACTCACTCCAACAGGTCCATGTCCTTCTTATGTAGGGAATCCTAGAACTGGATGCAGCACTCCAGATGAGGTATTACAAGGATGGAAGGGTGGGGCAGAAGCCCCTCTGTCACCCTGCTGGCCACACTGCTTGTGATGCAGCCCAGGATGTGTGTGGCTTTCTGGCTCCAAGCACACATTGCCGGCTCACGTTGAGCTTCTCATCAACCAGCACCTCCAAATTCTTTCCTTTAGGACTGCTCTCAATATGAGCAATAAATTCCTTCAAATTGTGCACTAGCTTGCTTACCTTAAGATCAGTTATCTAAATCTAACACATCCGTCCTGGGCTCCCTTTATAGTAGCTGGAAAGAAAGTTCTCATTTAAAGAGCCATTCAACTTGTTTTCAAATATGTGTCAATAGTATAAATTGTCCTCTAAAAATACTTTTATCTCTACCCCGTGAGTCTTATGAATATCTACTGCTAGTTTAGTGGTAGATGACTGGCTTTTAGCTTTCTAAGCCAGGCTGATGTGGATGTGTGAGAAAGCACAGATGTGACCCTGTCACAGCAGAAAAGAGAGTGAGACAGCAACATGGAAGCAAGGTGAAGAAAATACTGAAAACTGTGCAAAGGTCCCTTAACTGCTTTTGTGTAAGAGTTACAACTAGAGGTGGTTATTTATACCTTCACCTTCTCTAGGTACAGGACTAAGTTTTGTGCTTTGTGATGCAGCTAATGAGAAGGGCTGTTCTGGTTCTCTGCAGGTATTTTTCATGTTCACGTGTTGCCAAGTAAAATACTGAATTGCATAACTCACTTTATTTTGACTTACTGTTTGTGTTTTGGGTTTCTGTTGTTGTTGTTGTTGTTTTTTAAAGCCCAAATTTTGCAGTTTGCTACTTTAGAAAGAGTTGGGCTATTTTCTATAAAAAACAAATCAGTTTCAAATCTCTTACAATGTATTTTATCATGTATTACAAGGACATACACAAAATATTGTGAGTAGGGTAGTCTTCGTTAGAAGTATTAGATTTATTTTCCTTCTTTGTTTCACAGAGTTGAAACCTACCATTTTTCAGAGCATGCTGTGAAAATTCTATTTTCTAAGGCTATTCAGAGAAGAGGTGCTTTAAAGTTGGTGCATTTGAGTACAGGCTGTTACTGTTTGAAACAGGATATAACACTAAGAAGGAAATTCATGTTTAAAGAGATCAGATTGTGTTATATTAGGATACCCTTGTAACTAATGATACTTTAAATTTTGTTTGTATTTCTAATATCTTATTCAGCATCTGAAAATAAAAGAGCATTGAGTAAATCCAAATAAATAAAATAAATTCTTCCCAATCGTATTGAATCAAATTGGTACTTAACTTTTTCTTGGGTAGTAGAATATAAGCCTTTTTTCAATTATGCCCCTTTTTGCTTCTATGGCCTTTTTCTGCTGACTGTAATTTTCATTATCTGTAGTAGAGTAAGGAGTATTTCCTCCTGAAGTGAGTATTGCAGATGCTAATTTCAGATGCTGTTCTGAGATTCTCCTAAGAGTTCTTCAGGTCTTCACTTTTGTGGAGAGAGACTGGTAAATACTTAAACAAGTTCATTTTCAAGTCAGTCTTTTTTTTAATTGGGCTCTATTTTAAATTTTTACTTACACTATCAGCTTTTTTTGTTATTATTTTTCAACTCTAAACAATACTAAAACATCTTCAAATCATCCATAATGGATAATAAACATTCTTAGTGCCACTGCAGCTTCAAATGTGTATTTCTGTTCTTTTATCTCACGTTCAAGATGTATCATTGTAGGGCCAGAGCAAATCCTAGTAGTTGGAAGACTCACTGTCCTTTCCCCTGACACAAAGTAAAGAGGTTTTGTTGGGGTTTTTTTATATTTTGGAAAGTTGTTTTATTAAGAAATGCCTGAGATAAAGGTAACCTGGCATAAAAACCTAGTCTAGAAATAGCTATCAGTTTGATTTTGAATATTTCTAATAGTTGCCCATTGCATATTTTTCAGTTCATTGTAGTAGGCTTTTTCTTCTGAATTGTGGTGGCAGTTACTATGGGACAAAAAGACTTCTACACAGGAAAAGTTTGGTTGTTTGGTTTTTATAGAAGCACTAATAGACCTAAAAAGTGCACGAAGTGCTGACTCTCGTGCTGAGTAAAAAATTACACTGCATTTGGGGAGGGCATCCTGGGTTCTGGTCTCTGGATTTAGACAGGAGCACCGTCTTCATCACACACAGAGCAGAGTATGTGAATTTGGACACCCTCAGACTCACAACTTCTGATCTCAACAGGGTCTAGGTGGGGTCTGGGTGCTTCATCTCTCAAACTGCCTGTCCAAGAAATATTTTCAAACATTAAAGTTGTAGGTTCTGGGGATCTGAAGGTTAAAGAGGAGAAAACTGCTCAGTGAGTTTAAGACATTTCAAGGATGTAAAAGGAGCTATTTTGGGTCTCAGTTCTAGATACCTAAAGGTGTGGTGGGTGTCTGGGTACAATACATCGTTTTAAACTTTCAGTAAATGCTTGTATGTTATTTACACAAAGACTTCACCTGTAGGATTAGAAGATAATTTTCATACAGTTTGGCACAAATAAAAGAACATTATCCAGAAAATACTTTTTGTTCATTAAAGGTACGTTGTGCTTTTTTACTTTGTTTTCCAACCATTCCACTTGAACCATTTGCACTGTATTGACCTGCTCTGAGCCTTGAGGGAGGCTGTTAAAGTCTGTAACGTGAACCCACAGAGGTGTCAAATATTAACAAGCGTTCTCTGCCCTGCTGATGCTGAACGTTGATCCACCTCGGGCATCAAGAAACTGAGAGAGCTAATTTGTAATTGTTGCCTTTCCTCTTCTCTCAGATGAGTGGGTAAGCAGGCTGAAATGTCTGTCCTGTAGCTATTTGACTTTATATAGGAGCTCCCATCACCCTCATCTTCGCAGTAGCAGGATCCCACCCAGTAGCCTACTAATCAATGTGACTAACGTCTGTCTCCTGGGGTGCATTGTTTCTCTCATCCTGTCGCCAGAAGCAAGATCATGTATTTAGCTACATAATGTTAAATATATCACTGTCATCTGCAGGGATATGTTTTTAGCTGTACTTTTTGCTATGAGTTCATACTAATGCGGACAAGTCAAAATGGTTCACTGCCACCCAAAATGGAAGGTGATAGGGTTTCTGTGGATTTCACATTCTGGGAGAGGCCATTCCCAGTTCGGAAATGGACATTCCCTTCTGCCCAGAAAGGCTTTACCTTACTACAGCTGGCACAGTGAAATCACCCTGCAAAGTGCTGTCCTTCCTTCAGGACTTAGAGCACCACAGAGATGAAACCTTCCACCTGGAATCCACACTTACCCTTGCTGCTGGGTAGCCCAGAGGAACAGGCAAATTTAATATGCTTGACCTAAGGAAACATAACTGAATGCTTCCTCCACAGAATGTTTTCTTGAATTTAGGAATGCCAGTGAAGTCTTGTTCAGTACTGCTGGGGAATTTAATTAGCAGAAATAATGAAGTAGCAAACTAACTGTACTTTGTGTGGTTCTGATAGTGTACTAGAGTGACTGTTTATTGGACTGCTGTTATTTTGGCGCTGCCTCATGCTGTCCCTTCTCCCCCAACCTGACTAAATTTTGCATAGCTTGTGGGGGGGGGGGGGAAATTGCCTTTTCAATTTCTAACCAATATCAAGTCAAAGTTTTTTAAGTCCACTATTTCCTTTAGCATTTCCCTTAACAGCAACGTTTTCTTTTGACAGCAAAATGTTTCATTGCAATTTAACTACAGATACTGGCTCCCAAAGATCATAGAGAAATAAAAAAAAGAGTTTCCATACAGCATTTGTTACCTACTCTGTTGTCCTGTCATATGAAAAGAGCATATCAAAAGTCATCCCTTGGATTGTATATTGATTCATTTATTTATTGTGTGGTTCCTGAACATTCTTTGGTTCAGAGACAGCTACAATGGATCACAATTGCCCACGACTCCCTCAGTGTAAAATTCAGGCATTAGATGAGCTGAGCCACCTTCTGAAGTCACTTGTGTCTCTCTGTCTTAGACAAGCTGAGCATCTGTCTGAGCTCTTCAGTGAGAACCTTAAGTTAGATGGGAGGAACCTGTACTAAAGTGTTGGTGCATTTGCCACAGAAAAGCATGCCTTAAAAAAGAGTAGGATGCTCAGTGAAAGTAAAGGGGCTTACTCTGCATTATTTTTAAAAGTCATATGCCATTAGTCGCTTGACAAATATTGTTTCTCATTGGTTGCTATGTTTTGTTTTGTTGTTTTGCATTTTTTAAATAAAATAAATATTAAGATTTTATCACAACACCATTCTTAATAGTGTAAAACAGTCAGTATCTTTGACCTGCCATTTGTTCATTTAACCTGTTGGTATTTATGGAACCGTTTATGTAACAAAGTGCTCGGAAATTGTTGGTTTTATTACCATTCATCAGTATTCTACACAGGATCCCACTGTGCACAGTGGTTTGGACCATGCACCACAGTTTATCAGTGAATAAGCTGAGCTCTTAAATGAGTGACTGATTCCTTTACTCTTGCAATGTACAGGTTGCTCTTCACAATTCACAGTTCTCTTCAGTCAGCTGCGTGTTCCACATTATCGTGGGCAAACATGACATGCACATGTTGATGCAATTTATTTTTACAGCTCGATAATATGCTTTGATTTATCACTCTTCTAAGCTGTGGTGTTCTGTTTTCCCCTTAGGGATACGATGATGGATATGGGGGTGAATATGATGATCCAAGCTATGAGGCATATGATAACAGTTATGCCACCCAAACACAAAGGTAAGCATTTGTGCTTTTACATTATTTCTCCAAAGTACACCTTTTTTATCTTAGTTTTTCATGTAAATTTCCTGGATTATTTTCCACATTAAATCTTACAAAATCTCAGAGTACTTTAGAAAGCTATCAAAAAGTAATAATGGCAGTCAGAGTTTATATACAGAGATTCAGATGAGGCAAAAATGTAAGCAGCTAAACTTTTAAAATTGTTGCAAATTAAGAGTATTTTTTAACAAGCAATTACATCATTTTCTTATTTGATGTTATTCTGAATTTGTTTGTGCCCTTTTTTTGTCCTGTAGTGGTGATAAGTTGTGAAGGGCATTTCATACTTACGGATTTTATAATGTTTTGAGAAAAAACAGAAGGAAATTAAAAAAATGTTTGTGATGGCAACCTGTTTCTGGTTGGCATCCACTATCAAACTAATCTATGGAAGGGAATTACATGCCAGAAGTAAGGCTGGAACTATCTGTTTCCAACCAGTTATTTTCTAAGCAACTCTCTGAATCGGTAAGTTTGGAAATTTATTTTTTGTCCTTGTGATGTGGAATAGTAGAAAATAGCTACATTCATATCTTATATTGATTTGTGTCAGTAAGATGTAAGACAACAAAAATTATTTTTTTATATACATACACCTCACACACTCATCCATTAATTTGGCTGTCACATGTTTATTAAATATGGAATGGCATCTTGTTCACATTTAAGCTAAAGGATAAAAGGTCCTTCAACCAGTAATTCAGAAAGTGCTCTTATGCATTGCTAAAAGTACTTGTTGGGTTCTTTCCACAACTTGTAAGGTTGTGGAAAGGCAAATGAAATTTTAACAAGAAAAGACACAGATTTTAATTGAATTAATGAGGTTCTCACTGAGCAAGAAAGTGATGTACACACACAGAGTTCTACACTTCCAAGGCCAGAGGACCTTAAACTTCCTTTTTTATTTAGCCGTCTTTTTCACTGAATGCTTTGCTGATGTAAATGCCTGTCAGAATTACGTTCAGCTCCAGAACTGCTGTAGTGAGTGATACTTCAGTGCATAAAAAATACTTTATAAGTATTTTTATATCCAGTGAAGTATATTTAAAAGGATTTGTCACACCTAAATGTGAACCCCATCAAGTATACTTCAACACTTTCAAGTAATTATACATTACTAGCTGCACCCATCATGTCATTGTGGAGGTAGGTATTCTTGTTGTCAAATGTACTTCAACTTTTTTTAAAACAATTCAGCTCATCTTCTACTACAAAAGTGAATTGTCACAGGAGATATTGCTTCTGATGTAAAAACAGTAATTAGTTGGAAATCTCTTGCTATGACATTGCTTTATATCATCTGAATTAACCTGTAATTTCTTTGCAAGTTAATGTCCCAGCAACTAAATGACAAATATATCAACTCTATGAGGAGTGTATTATAATGCAGCTAGAACTAGTAGTGATAATTTGATACAAGAAACAAAATTTATAGTCACATAATTTAGTCAATTAAACAGGTATTAAGTTTAGTAATCAGATATGTTTTCTACTAATTTGAGCTACCTCCAGGATGCCTAATCTATTTAAAATCTGCAACTAAAATGTTTTCTTTTGAAATATATGACAGGACATGTGGTCATACTTACCCATGTTGAGTGGCACTTAATGCCTCAAGTAGCCTATTGATTTCAAGAAGAGCACTTTCAGAGCTACATGCTTCTTGTTCCAAAGATTTAAAGAACAAATGGACCATTAAATACACAATTTGTATTTCTGCACCTTATTGGCCATTTAGCTTCATAGAAATGCCTGCTTACTGAGCAAAAAATAAAAATAATAATACAATACAATGAAATAGTGTGCACAAAGTATTTGGTGAGATGCGTATTTCAAAATGTTTTCTCCAAGTCTCAGATCTTGCTTAATAGTATAGTCCAGTCATGAGAGACATATCATGTGCACACCTAACAAAGAAGATAAGTAGTACTGCTCCAAAATACTTACTCATCTCATCCGGTGTGTCATTTAAAGGAAAAAAAAATAAACAAAAACTTGCTAATAATGTCTGTGCTCAGCCAGAAAATTATCATTGCTTCCCTCTGCAGGGATTGGCTGAAATTCTAAAGTATGAGATGAGAAGCAATTGTAGTTAGTGGCTTAATGCAGAGTACCAAGATTTCTGTTCGTATTAAGGGCAGAGTTTCCTATTGCTTTTTATGGCTTATTAGGGACTCAGTGTGGAAATTCTTAGAGATGGTACGTGCTTTTGTCTGACTGTCTGTCTTGCTGTACATGTTGACCAAGTCTTATTCTCTTCATTGCTTCAAAAAGAAGAACATGTTGGGGTGGAACAGACAGGGTGGATGGTCTGAGCTCAGGCTGACTTTGGTGTGCTCCAGAGCAGAGCTCATAGTAAGTCACGCCTTGTTCCCCTGCTCACCCCATGCACAGAGTGAAGATAGAGTTTGGGCAGCCTGCCACCACCACCCCATTTACCCCTGCCTTTGTCTTCCATACCTTGTATCTACTCCCCATTTGCCAGAGTCTTTCTGCCCATATATACTTCATTTAGGGGGCCTTAGTCCTTTGTTGTCCAAGAGGTCTAATTTAGAATTTTGCAAACTAAGTTCTGCCAGCAGCAGAGAAAATGAGCACAGTATCCATATGCACAGGTCTACAACATAGAATTATGGTTTTGTAGAAGGAGCACCACAAATACCAATCCCCAAGACCATTCAGATGCTGTACTTCAGTGCACAATCTGAAAATTTGTGCTTAAAGTCAGGGATGGTGTTGCAGGTCCAACAGTACACTTGGTATATTCTCTAATAAACTTCTCTAATGAACTGCTCCAGACAGAAAGCTGCGTCCTTCATGATAGCAGTCTGGTTTTTAGGCTGAAACTAGGGGGATGGGGTCACCTGTGGAAGAGGTCATGACAGTCTCAGAATCAGGCTGGAATGAAACCCACAGTAAGTTTGCGTGTCTGAACAAGCTAAGAGGCGTCGCAAGCACACTTTGAAATGGAGCAAAGAAGCAACTTGAAGAAATAGAAAAGCAGGACTCTCACTATGGTAAGTGCCACCTGTACCTTATTAAGTTGGGGAGGCTTATTTTAGAAATAAGAGAATTATGGGTTATGACAGTCTATATTGCATGGAGGTATGTCTTGCTTTAAATAGCAGAAAATGTATTTGTAAAGCCACTTTTTCCCTCCTTACATTCCTATCCTATAATGACAACCCAGAACACAAGATGAAACCTCATTTAAATTAGATTTAAATGAACTATGTGTCCTTCCCAACTGAATCTGTAAGCATTATTTGCAGGATTCTGTGAAAGACCACACATTTTCTGAGGGCATTTAGAAACCCTACTCATTTTAGAAATTTTTTCACACAGATGTCAAAATACAGTCTTTAAGGTAATTACAATGAATGCTTTGTCCAATACCAAAAAGAACAAGGAAATAATCATATCAGTGGGCAGGAGAAGACACCAGATCTGACATACTTCCCATGGACAATATTGCACTGTAATTTGAATTTCTCGATAAAATCTTGTTTTCCTCTCTGTTCTCCTCCCTTCCATACAATGTGAAGATGGATCTCAATAAGAATATCTGCCTGTCCAGACACACCAAGAGATATTCAGTAGTTGTTAAGTTCATACCCTACTCTCTATGTACTTGAAAGTAAGGCAGAGGACACTCAAAACCTTTCTGCCAACTAGATTTACCTCCCAAACCTCTAGTCTGACAACTTTATTTAAAAATATAGACATAATATACAAAATGGTAGAAGTGTTAATTTCCAACTCAGCTGTAACACAGAAAATGTAGGAGAATCCTATTAGCTTTCAAAATGTAATACACTTTTTGATTTTCTTACCAGGAACTTTTAAGTCTCTTCAACTATCACCACTGTCCAGGATTCATGGGCTGACATCACTAGATCACCAGAAGAAAAGGATGTGAAGTTTTGTGAGGAGATGTAGAAGATCAGCCTCATTGGTTACTCAGAGGTTATTAGGAATCAGACTGTCCCACATGCAAAGTGTGGCCAGACTCCTGAGTCAAGCCCAACAGAATAATTTGGTGAAAATGGATCATTTGCTGATGAATCATGATGGCCAACAGAGCCATCTTCAGCTCTGCTACCACATCTGCAGTCATCTCCACTGGCCTTTGTGTCTCTGCCAGCACCAACAGTTTCATTTCAAAGGTACCGTGTCTCACAGCCAAAAGAGATACCAAGGAAACCTGGGACTGACTGGCCCATCATGGGATGAACCAGGAAGGGTATATTCTCTTTAATTCACTTGTGCACAACTTATCTAGCCATACGTAGTGTAAACAGTGGTGCCTAATGGGGAAAAGCAAAGGAAGTCAGTGATTTTCTGATGAAGCTTAAAATTTGAGTTTGGTATTATTTCCCTGTTCCACAATGCTTGGCATGAACAGTCATCCATCGATCCATTCTGGTTTTTGTGAAGAGATAGATGGTGTGTTGGCAATGGCTTTCGGGTCTGGTTGCCTGGCTTTTTATTCTGCCTTTTTCTGTATGGCTTTTGTTAAAAACATAGTTCAGCAACTAAAGGAGTTGCCGAGTGTGTGCTGTCTAAAGAAAAAAGAGCTTATGGCTCCCACCTTAGGCTGTAAATAGACCTGTAAATATCAGGAAACCCATAATTTACTGACAAGAAGAATAAATAATTCAGTGATAAAAGACAGATGAAAATAGTGCACAACGTTGCTGTTACAGATTCCATCCCACAGCAGTACAGGCCTTGTGATGATGGCATGTTGTCATCCTTGCTGTGACTGCAAGATGACATAGGTAAAAAGCATTTCTGATGCCTGCCTGCACCCAGCCTCAATAATAGTAATAACACTAACCCGATTTTAGGACCTTGAAGCAATTCTTGGCAAAATATTTACTGTTAATCTTGCAAATAAGTTATTTAATGCTTTAGGCAGCAGTCCTCTGGAGAGACATTTCGTGCTGGTATGCATCATTTTGGCCAAAGAACTTCTTTTTGGTTGGTCTGTCAAACTTACACTTCAAACCCAGCCTGCATCTGCTGAACGAATAATCAAACTTCTGTTTCTGATGCAGAATTGCATATTATAGGTTATGTCATCTCTGAATTTCCCCTCTAAGATGTTAATGATAGTACAGAATCTAAGCTTTAACATAAAGAAAGATGGCATTAATATATCTGGAGTAAATTCTGAGTAGTTTTTGCGAGATTTGAAGACTGACAAACTGTGTTAGCTAATTGCTAAAATGGAATTGTCTTAGAGGACTGAAGAGGAAAAAAGGTGCAGTAACAGAGAAATTCAAGTTGACTAATATCTTTCACCTCACAGAATTGTGTTTAATTCGAAAGGTACAATAATACCTAAAGCAAAGTCCAGTTGGGCATCTGTTTCTCAATACTAGTAATAGAAGTAAAAGGACAAAAATGCTGCCTGTATCCACTATGCTGCTATGGAAAATAGACACTTTGACCATGTCAGTGTAGTTTTATCCCAGTAACTATCTGTTTGTAGCAATAGTTATCCATTCAGCCTCTTAATAGGTGCTACATTCTTCTAATTACTCATACCCACAGAAAATTTCAAGAGCATATTCAGCCACTGATGTTGAATATATGACAGGTTATTGACTTTGAAAAGAAACTGTTTACCCTGGTTATTGTTTCTATTGTAAAGTCCATGTTATCTACTTGAAAGCTTGTGCTTATAGCTTCATTTTTGTGCAGTGTGGGCTGCTAGTACAGGAGCTTTAGGGATCACTTACTTATTTCTGATCTGATATGCAGGAATACATCATGGACCACAGTTCAGTCCATGTCACTTATGTGGCTTACAGTACAATCACATCAGTGCAAAGCCATGCTGCAAAATGACTTAGGAAGAGTATCTTATCCAGTTGTATCTGAAAGAATTATTTGCATCAGCAGGATATATTTGCCTGAGCTCCAGTTCATCCTGGTTATCCTTGCTTGACCTCCAGATATCAAGGTACTGTATGTACATCTGTTTCCAAAGATGAGTTTCTCAAAGCAGTGGTGCAAGTGAAATAAGAGACTAGTACACTTGTAAAGACAGCAGTATAAGGTTCAGCTGGGTGTACATGTTCCTTGGTGAACTCTATTCAGAAATCCCACTCTTTTCAACTACTGTGTGTGCTCAGTACTTGCTTTGTGAAAAATTCTGCAAATTAGTTGTGAACTATCCATAGTTAAATGAATTTTGTCCTTAGTTTAAAAACAATTGTTAGACAAGACTGCAAATAATCATCAATTGAATTAGTAGATTATCACATAGTTAAATGCTTTGGTGATATAATCAGATGTTTGCACACTTCTGTCTCACTATCAAAATATTACTATGTAGTAAAATACATAGACACATAAATATAGTCCAGGCTGCAATAGGTAGAATAGTTACACTGATTCTTTGCAAACTTCGATATTCATTATTATTTTCTCTACTACTCACTCTTTCACTTTTTAAGCACTGTGCATTGTATTCATATTTTGTCATATTTCATTTTGGCTATGTCCTTATATCTGCCTGTCCATAAATAAAGATTTCCCTGTATTTTATTTCCAATCTGTTGAAATCAATCAAGGCAGGAAGCCTAGAATATGACATTTTATGTATCTTCACAGCAATCTACTTATGGCATGCATCATCAGAAACTGTTTTCAAATGCCACTTCTCATTTATTTGATTTGATGAGCAAAGTTGAATCAAATTTCACTACTCTGAACTAGAGAAAAGTTTTTCTTCTAAAACTGTCTAGGATTCCTAAAGTGCTGCATCATTCCCTTTGCAAATACTGTGTTTGCAGACATATTTTATTATATTCTGAAATAGTTAGTCGTAATTCTGTATCTATAGAAAATGACAGTGGAATGTAGAATAGATAAATAGAAATTGCTATGTGAAATTAAATGGCAGATTGGTTTCTATTTCATATTTTGCAAAAAGTTCAGAACCCAAAGTCATCTTGCAATTATGTTTGCTCTCCACTACTATGCTTGTATAACTTTATTGCCTTTATTGTTTATAATAGTTTTAAATTCATATTTTCAGTAGCATAAAATCAAACATACAAAATGCTGGAGACAGTTGAATCTAGTTTAACTTCAGGCATGTTGTAAGGTACTAAATAAATCCAGGAGTATGGTAATGGAGATATTCTTCTTTGTTAAAAATATTAGATACAATCAAAATTGAGCTTTCAGAAAAAGGGAGACTTTACCCACTAAAATGTTCGCTGTATTATTCCATTAGTTCTAAAGAAGTATTGAGTAAAGGACTATATTTCTGATTTAAGACTGAATCCTGTAAGTTCCTATATTCAAAAGATTTGTCATCTTCCCTATAGATACAATGCTTATTCCATTAGTTCTAAAGAAGTATTGAGTAAAGGACTATATTTGTACTTTAAGACTGAATCCTGTAATTCCTATATGCAAAAGATTTGTCATCTTCCTTACAGATACAATGCTCTATTAAGTAAAAATGTTCCAGTAAGTTTCAGATTCCTAGAAGGATTATTTCTTTATTCACACATTTCCACGATGAGATATTATTTTGTAAAAATTTCATTATTGTAATTCATGTGAATGCAGATCTTGCTCACCTCTCTTCCAGGCAGAAGTATACTGCTTTATGTAAACAGTTTTTCTTTCATGGCCAACCGTGTATTAAATCCTGCTGGCTCACTCCCTCATGTAGGAGAAGTCTTACATAAAACAGCATAGTAACATTAGACTGGATCTTGTTAGCACAGGAACTGAATATTTGATTGTACCAGTTTTTGATGTTGGAAGGTGGAAACCCCAATTAGTGAACAGAAATTATATAGGAAAGAAGGAGATAATTTTATATAGACCAAGAGTTCAAAGGATCCATATGAGGATGTGAAAAAGAGGCTTGTCTAATATATTGAATCCCACCTCTAAAATATTAAATCCCACTTCTAGGGGTCCTTGTGAGTTATCCTGGGTGTTAGCTTGACTCAAGAATCTTGTCTAAAGGTAACCCTGACTGGAATATCTCTCTAAGGAGTAATAAAGGTTCATTTATCTGTACCCATGTACAGATGCTAATTGCAAACTGTCAAAGGCTGGGAGTCCCTCCACAGAGGGTTCCAATCCCAAACCACAATATCGGTTCACTCTTACATTGTTGAGCACTACAACACAAAGATGGAGGTATCTCAGATTATTTTTACTTCTTCAAAGGCTAGTGTACAAGTTTTCAGCCTTTTTCACTATGAGTCTGAACTGTGGAACTTCACTGGCATCAGCTGAATCTCTAGTTTGAATCAGTTCATGTATCTCACAAAAGAGGCCTAATTATTATCTAATGGCAATTATAATTCCAGTGATTTATCAAAAACCTCTAAATTGGCCAGCTTCTTCCCAAACATTTCCCAATAAAATATTCTTGTATTATATTAACTTATACTCTACCAGTTAAAAAGTACCATTAGGAAAGAAAAAAAAGTTTTTACAGGAAAATATGATCTGCTAAATCTAAATTAACAGGTCTTACTCAAAGACTTTCCCTTTCTTAGGATCTTTTAAGGTAGACTATAGAACATGCTTCTGTACAGATTCACTAGTTAGCAATGTTTAAAGAAGATGAACTCTTTCTTGCACCTTTCTGCTTTGGCTTTAGAGCCCATTGTATGTCTGCAACCACACTTGAGAATGTGTGGTTGAGAAAAGCTTAGATGCATCCTTCACCAAAAAAAAAACCAAAAAAAAAACCAAAAAACAACCCACTAAGAACAAAAAGAGAGAAAGGAAGAAAAAAAAACAATAAAAACCACACACAACCAAAGGGCACAAGGGAACAAGAAGTACTTCTGTTCTTCAGTTCTTGCAATGTTCTGCTTGTATGACTGCCTTGTATTACTGCATCTGTAAGGGCAGCCAGGGAGCCAGATGGTAATGTTGAAAATCCAGGGTCTCTTGCCAGCAGCTTCCAGGAAGACACTGGTCAAAGGCCAATGCAATCTATTCATTAATGTCATGTTTTCCTGTACCTAACCCCAGCAGCCTCTGAGTGGTGAACATCACGCTTCCCTTGGGTAGCCTGTTGACCCAAGAGTCAGGCTTTTGTGCCTTCAGTCTTAACACTTTTGTTTGTGGTTCTCATCCTAAACCACTTTAAAGCACTATTCTCTACAGGCTTTTGAGCAAAAAGCTGTGGCTTCCCATGGGTGTTGACACAGTCAAACTGGAATTAATTTTTTTGCACTAATATCTGTTTGAAAAAGTCCCAGTTAACAAGATGTTAAAAGTCTTTGTATGCTTTAAAGGTAGACACAGTCTCTGTACTTGAGCCTTCGTCATATCATAGGAGCCCTAGATAATACAGTTTGGAAGGACCCTTATCTCTCAAAAATGAGCACCTTGTACTGTTTTGGGTTTTGGGTTTTTTTGGAAACTGATCCAGCTTTATCAGCATGAAGAGAACCGATCACAGTTCATGGGAACTTTGATTTCAAATCTTTAAAATTAACATGTTCAAAAATATTAACCAAAATGAAAAATTAAAAAATTAAGCATAAATAGGTAAAGATTATGAAGATTTCCAGTATATGTATTATTAATCTCCTTGACCACAGAATAGGAGTTAGGACAGGGTCATATATATGTGTTGTAAGTATTTCTTATAGAGAAAAATAACATCAGAGTTTCTCATATACAAACCAAATTAAACTGCTTGTAAGATACATACCCCAGTGTACATCAGTTTTTCCATGAGTGCTACCTGTAGAAAGTTACTGAAGCGTAAGTCATACATCAAGACCTCTGTGTTTCAGAAATCTGGTGTTAAAGTATAGTGCAAGTAAAAGCTGAAAAGTTGGTAATGAGTTAATCCTGTCTGTTTTATAAAATATGTTGCATCCTGCTTTCAGGTGGGTGCATGTACTTTAGATAAATTACATTTCATGTTGCTTGAAAGTAATGAATGCTAATGATAGATAATGATGTTTTGCTTCCAATTAGCACTGCCAAGAGAGTCAGTGGTTTCTAGAGCTCATGATCACTGTATTTTCCAGGAACAGTCTGAGAACTATAAAATTATATAAACAAGTATTATTTATGCTGAATGCATTTGCTGATTGCTTCCTTCTCAGTTGGCCATAATGCAAATGGAACTACATCTCTCTGTAGTTCAGTAGTTTAAAAAAAAAGAACCTAATGTTTGTAAAGCCATAATCTGTCTCACACATTTTTTATAAATATCACCCATTGTTTACTTTGCTGTAAAACAGGGAAAAATGTCTACAACTGAATGCATATAATATATCATAGTGAGTATTCAGAGAAGTTTAAAATAAGGCCGATGAATGGATAAGCAGTCTGGCCCGCAAAAGATGAGTTTAAATCTGGTATTTCACAGTAAGAAATAAGTTTTATTCACTTACATATTCTTCAAAACACTTTCGAATATGAGTTGGCAAGGAATTTTAAATGCCATTTTGGCTAAAATGTACGAAAAAGATGTTATATTCAGGGAAATAAAGTTGGAGGAGTTAGATGACAATCATGTATTGTGCTATGAATTACATATTTTCAGGAATGTGTTAAGTATTGTGCTCAGAGACATCAAATATGCTGTGTATATACTTCCTTTTTATAGTTGTAATACAGCTTGTTTCTTATTTTATGATTGTTTGTGTATTAACTTAGTATTCTGTTGATAGTGTATTTCAGTTCAGAATGTTCACTGCAGGATTTTTATCTCATATCCTTATTATCTCTATGATTGTGTGCTTCTTTCTCAAATAAAAACGTACAACACCAAAAATGTAGCAATGAATCTTTTACCTGCTCTTTCAAGTCTTCTGTTCTGCTGGATGTTATGTTGATGGGTAATAGCTCAAAGCCCTCATCAGTGATCACTGAAAGCAGGACTGCTGTTGATAAGTGACTGGCCTTTGGATTGGCCTCCTTTTAAAGCTAACCTTTGGAGGCAGCTGCTTTGGTTTGCAAAAACATATCAGGAAGAAATATTAGCATCTTATCTGCTGGCAGAAGATAGGAGCTCTCGTGTTTCTTTTCTTTTAACACCATTCACTAGTCCAACACCTTCTTCTAGCCAGGAAAGCAGGCAATATGCCAAAATGCAGCTCCTAAAATTAGTTTTTCATATGGCTGTCTGCTAGAGCAGGGTGGTATGTCATGTGTCTGTTCCGAACAGTGCAAGTCATTTCTTACATCTAAGCCATGAGCTTTGTAGCTATGACTAGATAAATGATTTAACCCTGATGCCACAGTGCTTTACTTCACCTTCCATAATCCTGTAATTTCATTTAATTGGCTACTGAAACAATTTCAAAATAGTACACAATTATACTGTGTTCTACAAATAAAAGATGTATTCTTCCTGTTTGTTTCTTGCACCCTTTCAATGGGAGGGTTTGTATATTTAGATAAATAATTTTCAAGCAACTGGATGGTTTCCATTATCCAGGAAGGATATAGAATAATGATTATGTCCTATAGAGCTCAGTTGGCATTGGGAAAAGTCTTCATTGAAGTGTTAACTTCATTCATTCATGTTATCCTTATGTACATTTTCTGCAACTGCTTTAGCAAATGGATTTCTTTTCTCTGAGATATACTGATGTCATTGTAATTCATTCACCCACATGAATGACTTCTGACTAAACTACTGAATTAATGCATGACAATTACATTTACATTTCCAGTTTAAAAAAAAACAAACACCAAAAAACCCCAAACCAAATCCATGGATGTTTGTAGCCAAAAACTCTGAGAACTATCCCTAGCCATTCAGGGGATGACATGACCCAAGTCAAAACAGCTTGACTGTCAGTTATCAGATACATGCAGTCAGTGTTGTCGAGTGAGATAGAGAACATGAATCGTTCTCAGAAATTATTACAATAATATTTATGGATAGCTATTAAGTTCAAGAAATTCAAAATCTGATTACAGGCTGTTTGTGAACAAAGTTAAAATTAGGTTAAGAAAATAATTGTTGTAGATTGCTTGTTTATCTCTATTGCACTTCTGAAATATTTCTACTTGCACTCCATTGTCAACTAAGCTTCTGTCTCAAGTGTAAACTAATATTTTTAAAACAATAATCCAATATGGAAAATGGCCTGAGCAATAATGTTATAATTATAGCAATATTGAGCTGCTTGCCTGCTTCTGTTCATTTTGCAAGAGTCTATCTCACACAGTGTCCAGGGAAAAAGAAGCAGAAGCAACAACAACGAAAAAGTATCAAGAGAGAAAGTGTTACATTTTCTGTTTGGGTCACTGAAGATTGAAGAAATACAGTCTAGTGGAGTTCATGGAGTTTGCAGATTTTTCTGGGCAGAGGCTGATTCTTGTATGCTTACCTGTTACTTGAGAATAGAAGTAGCCTGGTCTTGAATTGGTACCAGGTACCAAAAACACAGTGCAAACTATAAATAATAATAGCAGTGAAAATGTGAATAATTCCCTTTCCATTTAATTATGCCTCAGAGGCTGAATTTTCTGGATGCCCACTCCATGTAATAGCTGGGAATTGCTGATTATCAGGATGTAACTATTATCTGAAATATTTTGATAACATGTTAATATGACTATACATAATTTTTGAAAATGGTGAAAAAGTGAGTTTGAGGCTGTTAAGTGTGATTTCGCACTCCTAGAACCCTAGTTTCTTTCCACTTGTGTTTTATTGATCACTGTATAAAACTTTCCATGGGTTTCCAAAAACTACATGAGGAAAAAGGCTGTGGAGAATCAAATTTCTCTCTACAGGCAGTGGGAACATGCTTTCTTCTTCAGGATCAAAGCTGGAAACCTGTCAGTGGTTTTGGTAAAGTTAAGTAGTTTACAGGTTCCACACCATACAATACAGTCAGCTTGTGAAAACAAACCATGCTGAGTTTGGTAACACATAAATGTTCAGAATTACAGGTAAATGAGGATGACACCCCTTTTGTTGGTTTAACAACAGTGAATGATGCAGTGGTCTTTTTTCAGACCTCATTTTTGCAGATAGAATTTCTCTCAGTCTTCGTCACGTCTCCAGGTTTACATATTTAGGATCAAATTTGTTTTATGCTGAGTAGATAAGAAATGTGATGTACTGTATGATAGCTTTTATTGTCACTGATACATTTTCTTTCATGTCTTTAAATAGTCACTATGCTGGACACTAGCAGGACTATGCTATCATGTTGACGTGTTAAAATGGCTTTTATTTTGTGAGCTGTGTTTTTATTTTGAGTTGGTTACCCATGATAATAGTGACATGGCTATCTGAATCTGTTACAGTGTGCCTGAATATTATGACTATGGTCACGGAACAAGTGAAGAGGCTTATGACAGCTACGGTAAGGTCTCTTCTGTCTTCTGCAAATGTGTGAAATCAAAGGAAAATATCTGTCACTGGCAATTCAGAAATTACTTCCATACACTTTTTTTTATTTATCTCATTTTACAAAGACCAAACAAAATAGATTTGTGTAACTTTAGGGTGAGTTTTGATGTAGGACCAGAAAATTGGATTGATAAATTTCAGTAAGATTACAAAGCCAGTTGCTCACAGTCACAGGTCAGTTTAACAGCAACACAAAAGTTTCTATTAGTGCTTGAATATCTTTCACAGTGTTAAATTTCAGTCTGCTTGATGTGCCAACAATACTACGCATCTGCTGCTGTCATGTGCATCATTTCAACCAGCAAGGTTTGTGATATTTAGAAATATAGACTTAATCAAAGTGGAAAGAAGGAGAGGGTGCTGTATCACCATGGGAACCCCTACTGCACCAAGATAAAGGATTATCTCATGCCACACTAGGCACTATGAGTAGAGGGAGGGCTGTAGTCTTTGCACTTCCCCATGGAGTCTGTGTCTGAGCTGGAACAGTTCACCTTCATGGGTACAGGGGGCGTGAAAGGAAGAGAAGTGTAGCTCCCATGAGGGCAAACCATTTTCTAGATCTGTTGTTTGTTATTAGTGATATATTTCAATAACTAGAGTCTAAACCATGTTTTCCTGTTAATAATTATCAGTACATTGTATCAGGTGGCACAGTGAACCTCACTCAGAGATTTTCACTGAAATAACAGAGCAAAGCTGACTACTGTCAGCTTAAAGAGTGACCCTAATATTCAGCAGAGATTTCGTGCCTGATTTACTGCTTCTGAAGTATTCTAAGTCTACATGGTGACTTCCACAGCATTGTGAAAATGAAAGCTGCTGGAAATGATGCTACAAATGAAAATTACACTAAGGGGTTATATAAGGGTTGCTGCTTGAAATAAATAATTTTATTCATGCAGCTGTGAAGCAAATGTCACTAATGCAAACTTGCAGTTTCCTTTGTATTGGTACAGAAATAGATATTACTGAGACGTTGTCAAAATGATTGCATTGCATAAAAAGAAACAACTTATTTTTTGTACAGTCAGTCCTCACAATGTATTTAGATGATACAATGTGCAGTCAAGCACATTTTCAATGCTAGGCAAGTAATAATAATAGCTTATCCATATCAGTGTGAGTGGTTCAGTTACCCTTTGTTTTGTTTCCCTTTTGCACATATGCATTTTTAATAGCTGTAGTGGAGGATCCTTCCTCCCATCTACAGATCCCCTCTCCACTGCTGTCCTGAATGCACTGCTGAGCTTTTGGGCAATGCAGAAAAGAATAGTCTGAGCTCAGCAGTAAGAATTACTCGCTGTTTAACTTTTAATTACACTCCACCATGCTGAATCTCCATGTGTTTGGGCAAGACATTTAAAGTAGTGTCACTTTCCTTCCAATCCCTCATTTGTAAAACTAGAAGATTATTACTTGCTTTCCCAGCAGGGATTTTGAATGGACTAATTTGCTAAGGCTTACAAAGTGCTCACAGAGTGGCATCATGACTAAATTTATGCTCTGCATGAAGCTCTTTTTTTTTGTTTTCCATTCAGTAGCTGAAACAAACCCAATATGCCTGGGTTTCCTTTGCTAGACTTAAAATACATGGCTGAAAGCTGGACTTGCTCTATTTTTTGCTTGAGCTATTTTCTGAGTTGGCATTTGCATACAAAGATCTGAGTGTTATCAATAACCTGGAATAAACTTAGAGTTGAATAATATTTCAAGTGGCAATTTTCCTACTTTCTGAAAGCAGATACATTTATATGTAACTGTTTATGCTATTCTTGGTTCACTTATTTTGGGGGATAGTAAATTCGCCAGTTTCATGCCTTGGAAATATGTGCAGGAACTTCTGTCATTCCTAAGTCACCACTATTTATCTGAGGAGGTAATCTGAGTACACAGAGCTATAGAATATATGCTTAACTTCCTCACTTTCTGAGTTCTTGCTGCATACACTGATGTTCTCTCGGTATCTGATCTATCACCCCTTCTCATCCTCACCTAACTTTACCCTAATTCTCTGTTTTCCAGTTCCCTACTTTTTCAGGATGTTTTGTAACTAACTGCGAGTCTCCTGAATCCATCCCACTGTATTAAATCAGCTGCCCCTTCATTTTTCACCATCCTGCAAAAATTAAAAGTTTTTTCTTTCATTTGAGGTCAATCTCACATTTTGTTTTCCCTTCCATAACAAGGCTATATTCCTCCTTTACAATTCTTTCTGGCACACCTCTGTAATTCCAAATTCTCCCAGACTCTGAATAAGAGCACAGACTAATGGTACATTAATATAGTCTTGTTTTCAACTCTTAGGTGTTTTGTGCAACAAGTTGTCTTTTCTCCCTTATCCTTTTCAATAACAATATCTGAATTTTCAAAAATTTACTAACTTGGCATTTTTTTACTTTCTTCCATGCATCCTCTTGCTTCCAACTTACCTTTAGGGAGGACGGTTTTCAATACTGAGAAGGTTTTCTTTCACTTTTCGTGAAGTAGATTCAATGAAATAGTAATGCTACTTCATACTTACGATCTTTTTAAAGTATAAAATAGAGTTCTTAAGCTTCTGTAGCTTATTAAGTATAGAGCACAGCTGTAATCCTATATGAGCTGCCTGCTATGACTTTTCTTGCTATCTGTACTCCTGAGAAGTAGCAGGTAGTTTATGTCTCATGGGTTCTTCTCTGCTCCTTTTAAAAGAACTTGAGAATTCTGATTGGGGAAACTGTTTCCTCAGAAGATCATAAGATTTATGTATTTATGGATTTTTCACAGTATGGTTCAAAAAATCAGAGGGGTGTTTCAGAGCAGAGCCTACCTGAACACCATTTAATTCTCAGGAAGTTTACATCTCTTCAATTAGATGGAAGTACTAGAATACTAAAGAATCTAAGTCACTTGCCATAGGCTGGGCAAGATGGATTCCTGAACAGTATTCACTTCTGTCAAATCCATAACTCACTGCCTTAACTCCTTGCTCAGTTTCTTTTGTGAAGGTTCGTAAGATTCCCATCCCCTCTAAATCCAGCCAAGGAATCTCCCAAGACAATAGGAAGAACGGGGATGTATGTAACACTGCTTTCCATGACTAAGGGATGTTCCATGAATGAAAATTTGCAGTACAGAACCCCCTCATGAAGTTAGACACTTAAGCTGTGTTGTGATTTGACATGCTTGTCACCCAGTCTCTCAGAAGGATCAAAGTAGAGACGCTTCAAAGCATTCCCTGCAGCAGTCTCTGAGCACATGGACATACAGTACTCAGGAATTATGAGATTCCTACAAATTTTTAATAAGATCAGGATTATGCAGCTACTGCTAGAGAATTTTGAGGGTCACCGTTCCAGGCTGAGGAACATAAATTTGGGACATATGCCTGAAAATCTTAGGAATGTAGCCCTAATAGGCTTCTTCATGTGAGTTGTAAAGAAATATCTTTAGAAGGCAATTTAAAAATAAAAAGATCAGTCATTTAAAGTACTCTACAAATTTTCAAAAACGTGAAGTATCCTCACCTCTAATCACACCCAACAAACATTTATGATACTTCTGCCACTGAAGGTTTTGATACCTGCAAATAAGTCTAAACTAAGGTAATGGTGTCATGTTAACTTGATGCTTATGTTTTAAAAGAGAAGGCCTTAAATTGGATTAACTTATGAACAAAATGTTTATATTCTTTGCTCTCATTATACATTAGTAATTTTGTGGTTTTCCCTCTGGCACTGTTGTCATCTGAAGAGATATCTAGTGAAAACATGAATTTAATGATTTGTCTTACAAATCAATTAGCATAAAATGTACACCTAAAGTTTGGTAACTAAGAATCTTTCCTGCCCATATGTAATGTCATGCCCAACTTCAAAAAGCATCTTCCTTAGAAAGGACTACTGTAAATAAAAAGCCCTTTGTAATCAATTCATGTTCTCATTTCTTTCTCCTTTTGCCTGTTTTTTATTTTTAGAGGAAACAGCATTCCTGATTCAAATGTTGTGTTGTGTTAGGCCACATTAGAGAGATAACAGAGAAGAGTATATGACTTGCAGGCAAGGCAGAACCAAGAAGCTGTATTCATTACATCTGACCTGCTTCACTGTTTTTTCATCTGAATCCTGTTTTGCCCTTGTACTGATCCAAACTTTGTTTATCAGTGGCTCTTTCTGTCTTAGTTCTCCCAAAGGCTGGAGATTCCATCAGTGAGCTCTGCCAGTTGCTCCTGCAGGAGGTTCGAGAGGCTTCTCCCCCTGCTTCCAAAGGAAGACTGCCACAGTAGTGAGAGTGTGCCTCTTGTCAGATGCCACAGTTCACAGCCTGGTGCATATCCTGCCTTGTGTATTACCTGAAAATTATGGCCATTATGTGTTTATGTCAGGTCATGAACTGCAGTATCTGAGAGACCAGTACACTCAGTACACTCAGAAATCTTGTTGCTACTACCAAAAAAGCAGAAACCCTAGATAAAGAGTGAAAGGATAGGTTGAAGTCTATAACCTCCTAAACCACCACAATTAAATTAAGATAACACCATCTGCCAAAGGCCTTAGGCAAGAGTTAGAAAGTTTATTCTGTAGCTTGCCACCTACACAAAGAGGGAGGACATAAATGAACTCCAGTCACATATCTGCTGCTTTTCAGGAGAAGCTTGCAAGGCTTTTTACTGCATGTTCTGCCATTGCATTAAAGAGACATTATTTAAACTTTTTTGTTTTCACCAAACATTTTCAGCTGTATAGATTTTCATAAATGTTTTTTTTATGCATATTCTACTCCAGTTTAGCATTAGATACTTGTAAAGAATGGGGTACTTGGTTTTAGGATAATTCCATTTTTAATTAAAATTGGAGAGTGTAACTGTTTGGTGTAATTCCTTTTAATGTAAGACATCATTTAAGTTGTAAAATGCTGTCACAGTGATTTAACTATTTCACAAATAATTCCCTGCCAGTCACTCCATATAAGAGCTTTGTAATTGTTATAACAATTAGTTTACTAAGTAATCTTCTACAGAGATGGCACTTCACAAACAAATTCTTTATAGACCTTTATAGCTAACAACTAAAAATGTACAGCAATATTCCACTACTCTTTTATTATATTGTTTATTTTTTCATTCTGTGTTTGTCCTAAAAATTGTTTCATCTAGTAAATTAAGTTTTTCTACAATAATAATAATAGTTTCTGCTGAACAAGTAAAAGTAAGTGTATCATGATGAAATTAGCGGAGAAAAGCATGTATAGAGGGTTCAAACCTCTAGAATTCTGATAAAGAGGTTGATTGAAGAGATGTTACCTAGGAAACATGAATTCTCATACTTCATTAAAAGACATAAACATGCTCACGTCATGAAGAAACTCAAGGAACTGCCACTCTAGTGTGAAATAAACCCTCTATGGCAATTGCAAAGTAAAATGAAGCCATGTCACAATGTATACAGAGAAAATACTTGTGAATTTTGAAAAAGCACTTGATAGCAATTGCTCTGCAGATGGAGATATGTGGCTTTTTTCAGCTGTTGAGTCCAAGCTCCTTCCTCATTTTTAATAACTTTGGTATTGAGATCATTGGTCCTAATATTCATTATGCTTAGCATGCTGAGGATTTCTTGCCCTGTTTTTTTTCCCAGCTTAGTCTCATTTAAATATTCAAATGTAAGAAATCAAGTGCTCAAATAATTCATAGTGACTGATTTGCAGATGTAAGAGACATAGGTCTCATTCTCATCATTACAGTGTTTAACTTCACATGGCTTGTGATTACAAACAATGTCTTTATCAACACTAATTAACAAAGCCTTACTAATGTACACCAATTTTACATTTATATCATCTGAGTGTATACATTTGGTGTCTCCTAGAAATTATTATGATAACATACCAAACTTTCCTTGGTGTCTGGGTCTTAAAATCGTCATGGAATGAATAATAAAATCATAGAATGGTTTGGGTTTGAAGGGACCTTAAGGATCATGTAGTTTCAACCCACCTGCCATGGATGAAGACACCTTTCACTGGACCAGGTTGCTCAGAGCTCCATCCAGCCTGGCCTTGAACGCTGCCATGGATAGGGCAATCACAACTTCTCTGGGCAACCTGTCCCAGTGCCTCACCACCTTCACAGTAAAGAGTTTCTTTCTAATACCTAATCTAAACTTGCTCTCTTTCTATTTGAAGCTATTTCCCCTTCTCCTGTCATTACATGCTCTTGTAAAAAGTCCCTCTCCAGCTTTCCTGTAAGTTTCCTTCAGATACTGAAAGGCTACAATTCGTTCACCCCTAAGCCTTCTATTTTCCAGGCTGAACAATCCCAGTTCTTGTAGCTTTTCCTCAAGGAGGAAAACATGCTCCATCCCTCTAATGATCTTGGTGGCCTCCTCTGGGCTCACTCCAACAGGTCCATGTCCTTCCTATGCTGGGGACCCCAGAGCAGGATGCAGCACTGCAGGTGGGGTCTCACAAGAGCAGAGCAGAGGAACAGGATCACCTCTCTCACTCTGTTGACTACTCTGCTTTTGATGCAGCCCAGGATACAGTTGGATTTCTGGGCTGTGAGTGCACAAGGCTGATTCATGTCCAACCTCTCCTCTAGCAGCACCCCCAGGTCCTTCCCATCAGGGCTGCTCTAGATCTGCTCATCCCTCAGCCTGGATTGATACCAGGGATTGCCCTGACCCAGGTGCAGAACCTTGCACTTGTTCAACTGCATGGGATTCCCCTGGGCCACTTCTCAAGCTTGTCCATGTCCCTCTGGATGCCATCCTGTCCTTCAGGTGTGTCAGCAGCACCACTCAGTGTCATCTGCAGACTGGCTGGGGGTGCACTTGATCCCTTCACCTCTTAATGAAGGTATCAGATAACACTGGTCCCAGTATGGACTGCTGAGGGACACCACTTGTCACTCATGTCCACCAGGACTCTGAGCCATTGACCACTACCCTCTGGATGTGACTTGTATATTACCTGAAAATTATGGCCATTATGTGTTTATGTCAGGTCATGAACTGCAGTATCTGAGAGATGTGGATGTGACTTTCCCACCGCTTCCCAATCCATCTTATTATTAATTAGGCATCTCAGAGGCAATAAGGCACAGATTGTACCATTGTGGTGGAGGTTTTATGGTGTCTTGACGGAGCACCTGGCTGGCTGTTTAGCACATGCTGGGTGCTTCTACACTAGCACAGGAGCAGGAGTGTCTTCAGAAGCAGATTACTAGTTGTCTGCATTTATGGATCTCCTTTTCACATCACTGGGTGGGTTTGAAGTACATAAATTTTAGTTTGAAACTAAAGCAAAAGATGCAATCCCAACTGTTTGTGAGATTTCACTTCCAGAGGCTCAAACTAGGGCCAGTTTGAAATGAAAAATACCTGTAGAAGTTGTACTGTGAATATCAGGTCCTCGGTGTCAGCTGTTTCCCTCTGCAGTTCATCCCTGTTGGTGTTCACTGTGTGCTAATATTGATACAGCACCTGCATCCTGGTGCCCCCCAAACTGTCCCTGCCAACACCCTTGCTACATGTGCTGTGGTTCTGAGGAGGGTGTCATGCTTCTGCATCTTCATTTTGGGCTGACTGAGGCATCTGGTCTCTTGCTGAGCATGAGGAAGATGTATGCCCAGCCCTGGGAACTCAGAAGTGCTTCTCAGTCTTCCTGCACAGCATTCAATTTTTTATTCCACTGGAAACAGGAGACATTGAAGATTTCTACTGCATATGGACAGAAGATACAACAAATAAATTGCCTTGCTTTAATCTTCTATTTCAATTATTCTTATACTTCCTGATAGCAGCATTCCTACTGTGGGACAGAATGAACTGACAAAAGCATTTTCTTGATTTTCTACAAGATTTTAACAATTCTTTTACTGGAGAAATCACCTTAGCTGTATCTCAAGTGGCATTCATTCCCTCAGAGGAGATTTATGATTTTCATAAGAGCATGATTTTGAAAGTTTGCGGGGAAAGGAGCACATTTTGAATTCAGCTATGATGACTAATGTGGGGATGATACTAGAGCTATTGCTGTTTTGTCAAATCCAAGTTTTGATTAGACTATAATTCTTTAGAAAGTCCCATATTTAAACTCATCACATTCTTTTAACTGTCTGTATTTCCTAAAACTTTTGTAGTCCAGTTATGCTACAAAAATGAAAAAAAAAATTCTGCATGTAGCACGAGATTGGTTTTAATTTATAGCAACTTATTGTGCTTGCTCTATTACTTCTGAATAATAAATCATTTTCTATGACAGAATAAGAATAAGTAAATCATGCAAAACTTTCCTATGTAATATTTCAATGGTAATTTCACTGTCTTGCACCATGGGAGCTGTAGAGTTGAAGAATCTAAGACAAAAATCCTGTAATATTGATGTGCATCTGTTTAATCCCAGATGCAGTATATCACTGCATGTTTCATGTTGAATGACCATAAAGTGAGAGAAAATTAACTTTCACTGAAAATAAGTGAAAAATAAAACTCCTTCTACACTGCAACATTCACACTCACCTCACAACAACAGTGATAAGAGTCTCATTCCTCCTGGCATTGCAGTTTCCCAAACTAGTTGTCAGTGTGCTCTGATGCTGCTCCTTCCCTGTCTGTGGCAGGTGTTCACTACAAAAGTGGCTGAAGCCTTCTCAGAAACCATTTTCTCCAGTGGTCATTTCTGCAGCTCTCGCTGTCATTGCTGAGCCTGCAGGGAGGGCTGGCAGAGGGGACTGCACGAGCACTCCTTGTCTGCTCCAGTGCTGGCAGCTGGAGGATTTCTGTGATCCTCCTCTCCCGGTTTAAGCCAGGGAAGTTCTCAACTCTTAAGCAGATTTGGAGCAGCCACGCAGTTAAAATTGTTAGCCCTCCTGAAGAGAAAGTACTTGTTGGAATCCAGGGCAGAGAGAATGTTTCTCAGCCTGTTTTAGGGAGCCCTGATCCCCAGCTGGACACTGCTTTTAACCTTCATCCCTGGAAAAAATTGCCAAGGCTTTGGGATGAGTTGGAGCATACAGGTGTGAAGTAGATAGCAGTAGCAATAATAATTTATCACAGGTGAAGAATATAGGGTTTTAGGATTTTAATATGAGAGTAAATAGGGGACAAGATGGAGGATTTTGGGCGTTGTCTCATCCCTTTCTTGTTCTTCTTCTACTCCATTTTCTGTAGTATTAGTGGCACAAGGTTATTGGCTACAGAAAGTAGTGGCATAGGTGCTACGTGAATAGATTAATAGAAGTTATTGGTAGAAAAGTAGAAATAAAGTATGTGTTAGAAAGCAATTGGATTAGATATCTTTAAAAAGCCTTGGTTTTGGGTGCTTGCTCTCCATTTTGTGCCTTGTCTCTTGTACACTAAGTCTGGTGTGCAGACAGCGTATCAACTTCAAGATAAAAGAATAAACAATAGACCTAAGACGGAGAAAATCCAGAGTCTTGCTTGTTTTTCACCCTTTGCCAACAACTCACAAGGGAACCTCCTCCAAGGGCCCAGGGGGTAGGTTTCCTCTCGTGTTGGGGGCTCAAAAACCCAACAGTACTATCAAGCATGGGGGCAGTAGTTTGGGGTTTTTTGAAGAGCTACAGCCATGTTCAGCAAGTAGACAATCAAACCACAAGGTTTTCCATTCACTTCTAGTTTTTAAGCTGTATATATTTCATACTGCAGGTCTAGTAAAATAAAGGGTACTTAGAATGATATAAGCTGGCTTAATTGGTTTGAGCCTGTGTTTTGAAAACATTTCTTGTCTTCTCAAAAGTCCGAATTTCAAATAAGAAAGGCACCAAGAGATTCAAAAGAGTCTCTTCAGCTCTTCTTCTCACAAAATAATAAAAGGCATAGATGTCAAGTCAGAAAATCCTGTGTATTTTGCAAGCTTTGCACATAAGCAAAAAGAGACCAGAAGAGTGAAAAAAGTGCATGTTCTCCTTAAAACAAAAACAAAAGCAAAAAACAAAATCTGTTTTTGAATTTTTGTCTAAAATAATATATACTTGTCCAATTGTGACACAGGAAAAGTGCAGCCACCTTTTATGTGTGGATTTTTGGGCTGAAATACTGGCTTTGTCAAAGTTAGTTGAGCTTCAGTCATTAGCTTGTGTAGGACAAATTTTCCAACCATTTCCAAGTAGTATTTTGTCTCCATCCATCTTTCTTTGGAGGCTTACTAGAAATACAGCAAAAATTGAATTGTCTAAAGAAAGGCATTCTAATTTTAAGAGTTCTCATTTTAAAGCTATGTCTGTTTTCTGTTGGGTCTTCTGATCAGCACATCTATATCACTTTTCTCTTACTGCTCAGGCAATTAATTACATCTCCAAACACCCCAGGGAAGGAGGTATTCCTGTCTCATTCTACCAGTGAGGAAGCCATACTACAAAATATTGAACAATTGTCCAAGGTCACTGAGAAAACAAGGAGTAGAGCTAATAATACAAATTCCTGTGCAGTGTACTCTCTCCACACGTATGCAGTAAAAGAGATTTTTTTTCTCACAGGAAAGAAAACTGTTTTATTATGAATCAAAATCAACTTCTGTTTCTAAAGCACCAAAAGGTAAATGAAAAATTAAATTGAACCATTACACTATTTGCTGTTACATACATCTTAACTATCTAATCAGAATAGCTCTTTCTAATCTCTTCCTGGCCGCCTGTCCAAAATAATTGATCAGAAATTCATAAAACTGTGCCCAGTAATTGTGGGCAATATTCAGATGTTAAATAAGTTACTGGGAAGAAAAAGTGATCAGGTCTCGATTAGTACCAGGACTAAGCAATGACTATAAATCAAAATTAATTAGAAAATAATATATTCCTATGTAAATCGCATGCCATTAATATATATTTTGATTTTTAATCATCCATTATTGTGATCTGCCCTTTAAATATTGCATTTTTTCCCTCTGCATATTTGAAAGACTTTTATTCAATTCTGGGAAATTCCATGATAAGGTTGCAGAATGCTAAATGAACAGCTAAAAAAAGCATCTGATTATGTGATTTTCTCAAATCTTTACTGAAAGACATTTAGCATATGATGATAACCACCACATGGATAGACCACTGAATTTTTCTGTGCTTTTAATAATGCATAGGTAAAATAGTAAGAAAGAAATAACTTCATATGTGAAGTTCTTTACTTATACCCATCTCTGTGCTATAAATGTTTCTGTTTTGATCCCATATTCAAAGAAATTTCTCAAGTTAAAAATTAAATTACTTTTTTACATTCTGACTCTCCAGGAAAAAAAAAAAAAAACCAAACTAAAATTCTGTATTTAAACAGATTAGAGCTATGGAGTCTCCTAGCTGTTGATCAAAAAATAATCTTTAAAGACAGCCTCAAGAAATGTATCAGTTATGTCTGTAATAAATACTGGAATCATTTCTATAACTCAATGAACACAGTAAATAAAGTAAATAAGAGTCCATCTGAACCATAAAAAGCAGTGCAAAAACACTAACATGCAAATTCAATCAGACATAAACCAAGGGTGCTGATTGTCTGTGATAATAAGAATTAATTTTAAATCCTAAAGGTGAGCTTTAAATACCAATTCACAGGAGCATATAGCAGATTGGAAGACACATGCATTGTAATTAAAGGGGCTGTGCCCATGTCTTCACATTTCTTAGCAAAGTAGCTATGACACTATCACACCCGAAGCAATCCTTCAGCCCAAGCACTCTCAGATTCCTCACCTATAAACTCTCTTAAGTTTCCATCATGCTGCAATAACTTATACTTCTAGTTTCTGAAAGCAAAACATAAAATACTTCTCCTTAAATAAGAATGGCAAAATTTTCAATAACACCAAACTCCTGAAAAACTGAACCCTCTGCCCTCAGTTGCTAAGCTGCTTGTGTGGATTTCTTTTTAACCATAGTCTTTGGCACCTGGTAGCACTGGAGACAGTCAGAAGTGAAAAGGACAGGGAATGAGTGTGGTCTGCTAGAGCAGAAAGGCTGGATGGAAGTCACCAAGGGAAGAGGAAAGGCAGACTCCACAGGGTTTCCCTCCACAGGAATGAGAAAAAAGGGAAAAGGAATCAGCGTTAGAACACAACAACCACCCTGCACCTTTCTTCAGCTCTTGGGCAGTCTCTTGCAGTTCTCCCAGTTACCTTTCTCTCTCCAAAGCTACATCTATTGCCTGCTCTTCACCTGAAATGCCTCTCAGTTTCCATTTCATTGACATGTCACTTTCTTAACATTAAACACATGTCACTTCCTTAAGATGAAATATGTCCAGGCTCTCTTTCCTTACCCTTTTGGCACAGTCTTTCAGAGAAAGACCAGGTTTGCTCACTGTTCTCCTGTTCTCACAGTGAAACTCCGCCTGGTAATCAAACTTTTGACCCTTCTAGCTTCTTTATGCAGCTACCCAACGAGCTGCCTAAATCTCTGTGTGACTGCTGAGGTTGTCTGTAGGACTCCAGCCTTTTAAGATTGTTCCCAATGATAGAGATTTCCATTCTCAGGAGCTCTCTTTCTTCCCTTGGTGCTGGAAGAAAAATGTTACCTTGGAGTTCCGGAAGGAAGATGTGAAAGAGCAGCTTTCATGTCAAGGAACCTTTAATTATTGGCATGCAGGTATATTGTTGTTCATTTAAAACCCCTCTTGGAAAAAGCCACTAGCAATCTGATTTCTTTTTTGATATGGCTGCATCTAGCAATATACTGGCACAGTGTGGTTCAGAGACTCTTAATAGTGCTGCTCCCCATCATCTTGCTTTCTCCACAATAAATATATAATATTTTAGTGCTGTATGAGTGGTAGACGCCAGGGTTTTCCCAGTTGAAGGCTGTAGTCCCAAAACTTCCACATCTGTTTTGGCTGTGGATTCATCTGTTAATACAGCAGGGTCTATCATGCAGTATCAACAGGAGCTGTTAGGTGTCAATTATCATATCATATTTCAATGATGGTGTTAAAGCTTGAAATCAAGGAAATAGGTCCACCATATTACTGAAAAAAAGAGCATAAGAGGCTTGTACCACAAATTATGATTCAGTTTTTGTTCCATATCAGAAGCTGGTACAGTCACAAGAGCAATTTGCTTTAAGGACAGTCAAGGAAAAGCAGTTTCCTCCAGTTGGTAATATAAAGTCATTTTTTTACTGCATGAGTACTACCAAAAAGACTGTACATTTCATCTTTATATGAAGGTGCTTCAGTCTGGACAATGGTGAGGGGACTAAAAAGGAACAAGAGATTGGCTTGTCTTTGTGTTGTACATTTACTGAATATTTTTACTACTTCAGTCATTTTCATTTATATAAATGAAGCTTCTCTTTTTCATATAAATCTCTCTTGTCCCCAAGTCCTTTCTGCAAAACTAGTAACACTTCAGCAAAGGGTTAACTGAAGCTGGAAAAAATTTACAGCAAAATGCCATTTTTAAAGGGTGTAATGATACATACGGCAGAGGCAGGATTTTTAAATTCACTATACAGAAACTTATTCCCTGTAGGAATGAGACACCTGAGGATTTGAAACCATATCATATTGGCTGCCACTTCTTCAACCCTCTAGGCAGTAGCTTTCCACAGCAAACTTTGGTTTCATGTGACCATAAAACCCCTGATACTCAAAAAGAGAACATCCTGAGGAACTCAAATAAATGGAGTGCACCAAAAAATCACAGTAGGAGTGTTTCTTGTTCCATAACAAGATCAACTGCTACCAGATCTTTTCCAGAGATGCCCACTCCATGCATGCTAGGCTGAACTCACTTTAGCTCTACAGCTGCTATTCCCCTCATACCCCAAGGCAAAGACATAATGAAGACTAGTTGCAGAGAAGACATCTTGCAGAGAAGAAATAGGTTTCAGAATTTTAACAGAGTTTTTATGTTTTATATTTTCTTTTCTCACAGGCACATATTTTTGCAAAAGGAATATTTGATACCTGATTTAACCATTTAGGGTTTTTTTGCCTCATGACAGCTATTTATGTTCTTAGTGGCCACTGAAGTCAGCTGTCAATAGCAAAAACAAGATACTGGCAACTGGTGTGATAGGATATGTTGCAGTTTGTGCATTTCCATTTTAATCACTCCAAGTATGATCAGTTGAAGTCAGTGAAAGACAAAACCAGAAATCATTTGATGACCCACTGGCTGGCTTAGGAGATAATTCAAATTCTGGGTTCAACTGCTAGACCAGCACTGTAGGGAGTTTACTGATTGCGCCTTTGGGAGGGTTAAACTCCAGAAATATCACATCATGGAGGAAGGAGAAGATTTGTAGAAGCATTGTAAAAACTGAACTAGACTTACAGCTTTTATCTTGTATTTGATTCACCAAATTTGAAAAACTGTTCTAAAGATACTGCAAAGTAAAATCTCCTCTTGCTTAATGTGGTAGCTTCACTTCTACACATTTTTCTTCCATTATTTTCTTTCTTTTGGTCTCAAATGGAAGTTAAAAATCAAACATACCTTCCTTATCTTTTCATGATTCAACTCATCTTGTTACCATACCAACTGCATTAAATGCTATTCAAATTTCTGCTTTAACTTAAATACTAGAAACTCAAAACATCAAATAAATTCTGAACTGGCAGACTAATGCAGTGATTTTTCCAGAGCTGACTGTACAGCCAACACAGTAGTTATTCATTCTCTGCTGAAAATGAAGGAACAAGGCTTTTTTTTCTTCCTAAGATAGACAGGTTGCCTTTATAGAGAAGTAGGTTAGTTTTGTGTAAGTTTTTTTGTGAGAGGATAAAGAAGTGGATGATAACACCATCTTCATTTTGTTTTTCTAAAGCTTTCAGCCAGAACCCTCAAGAATTTTGACAGCCATTAGCAGTGGCATCCCTTTGTTCTTTCAATTTTAGATATTTACAAAACTTGTTTTTCTCTTCTGTTTTTAGCACAAGAAGAATGGGCCACAACCCGTTCCAGCCTAAAGGCACCACCTCCAAGGTCAGCCAGAGGGGGTTACAGGGAACACCCCTATGGTAGATATTGAAGGTCCTCCTCATCTGTGACCTCATCTCAAAGACAATTAATAGCCTGTGGTCTCCACATAAACAGCAACAAGACAAGTAATAGTCCATTTCTTTTCTATCCTAGGGATTACTGCTCATTATTATCCTATGTACTACTTGTATTTCCTATAACACTGGCGTGACATTGGCATTAGTATTATTTTATAACACGGACTTAAAAAACAGAGACAAAAACTTTTGGCAAGCATTGTCTATAAACTATTCAAAGATGATGTTCTGTTGGTTGTATTCATTGCTGTGTGTAACTAAAAAGCATGACACTGTTACAACTCTTGAGTCTCTCTACATACTAGTTAAGGATGAGTTTCTGTTTAGGGTTGCTGAAAGACTGTAATATGATTTTTTTTTTTGAGCCAGACAATAATCAAGCTGTAGATAAGATGTTTTAACCTGTCTTTTTTAATATATGTTAGTTTAGATTAAGATGCTCGATATTAAGTTTGTAAATTTAATTTTAAATGCTGTTTTAATGGGGTTGAAAACGAGCAGCTACTGTATGTATGTAGCTAACTGAAGTTGTTCAGTGTTTTAACCTGTATTTGTTAAAAAAAATCACTTAAAGTTCCATGTGTAAGCTTCTCTAAATAGGAAACCATAATTTTGTCAAATATGTTTGCCATAATTTGTCAATAAAGCTGAAACCTTTTGTAACAAACTAAATTTGGAATTACTTGTTTTCTAGCTTTAAATGCCTGCTTTATTTCTTTTTCAAGAGATGCCTAAAATGTTTTTTATATAAAAATTACAAAACTGAACCCAAGCCTGTTTTAAGATTTTTTGTGTAAGACTTTAAAAGTTGTATTAATAACTTCTGGTTGTTAAATAATATAAAAGTTAACAAACTAAACTGTTACATGAATCATGGTTAGTATCCACTAATGTATAACATGTTAATGGAAAAAAATGCTTTAGAACAATAAATGGATTTTAAACTATCCTTTAAGCTTGATCTTGCTAAACACAAACTCTGATTGACTTGTTTGTATTAGCATGTCTCTCGTGAAAATGTAATGGAGTTTAAAGAGGTAAGATTACCACTTACCACTGTTAGACTGTCTAAATGCTAGTTCTTCAACCTTTGAGTTTCCCCGCACATTAAATATCCCATTCAACATGTAAGCATTGCATAGATTCACCTATTTGTTTTCACTCAGAAGAGTGCGTTGACTGCATTTTTCGTAGTATATAACAATTTGTCTTGATAAACAAATCATCAGTGTCACTGCCCAGCTGTTGGTACTCAACTTCAAAAACTTTATTTGTAATTTTCAGTGCTAAATATCACCGCCCTTGAAGGCAGTTTAGAGGGCTGATATTTCTTTTGAGACTATCAGACTTGATGGCTGATGATTATTAAGGAAATATGTCGCAGGACTCAAAGGATGACTAAACGTTAAACAGGTAACACTAATAGTAACTCTGTAATTTTGAGTATGCAACAGTAATGTAAAATATTCTCAGTTATTAAGTTACTGATAGTTAAAAAAGTAAACCTACCAAAAGATAACAAATAGGTATATAGGCTATTAAAACAACTAATTAACATTAACTAGTGACAACAAAATTATTCTACAATATATAACCCTCAAGGTAATAAACAGAACTAAAATTAACAATAATAGTAATGCAACTCTTGCTAACAACAAATATATAACCTAAATTTTGATGGAGAAAAAAAAAAGAACAGAAGACTTGATGGTAGGGATGCCAAAACTGTTAATCTTTTCAATACAGTCTTTTTGTTTACAGTGGCTTTTTGTCAATGTGATTGGTTTACTTTTTTGATGTGACTAAAGTACAGGCCTATTGCTGTTCAGTTTGTGAACAAAATCTCTTGCAGCTGGAGTTGCATGCTAGTTCTTTTTGAATAGTTTATGATGAGTATGTTTTGTCCTTTGAAGTGTTAAAGTGAATTTAGTAGGCTACATGATGGTTACATTGAGTTTATTCTGTCTCACTATTTCAGGGACTCACAGGCACTGGACAGCTAAGCAGCAGATCTGCTGGGAAGTGGTCAGGTAAGCTCTGCTGCATCTCAGGGGGTTTTCCTATTTCCTGTTTTATCTCTGCATTTGTTTCTACTAACACACAAAAACGTATTCAGCTGCAGTTTTAAAATAAATGTCTTTCCAGCAATGTTTCTCTGCATATCAGCATAGTGATTATGGTGTAATGGCAATCAAAACATTTACGTGTCTGTTATGATACCCTTCATTTCAATAAAAGAAGTCTTGTCATCTAGCCTTTTAATGGTAAATATTAGATGGTGTACTTTATAACTGCTCTTGCTAAAACCAGGAGCTTCTCTTTATTAAAAGCATGCCTACATTTTGGCTAGTCACATAGCAAAGAAAAATGCAGTGCTAGCTTGTCTTTGCTTCTGAAAATATTTAACATTTCTTCCTATGAAAAATGTAACTGTGTAGAGACAGGAAGTTTGTTATTTATTCTCATGCTTGGTAGGTTTTTTTATTCTTTAGAATGGCAGGGACATTTAGGTATTACTATGCAGTGGCATGGATGGAGGCATTACTTACATTTCTCTGTTAAATACATTTAATCATAAAGATGTATCTTGGATGACCTTCTTAAATGGACTTCAGTTTATATGTGAGATTTTTGACTGAAGACAAATGTCATTTATGGAAACAAAAAAAAAAATTCGGTTCAGTTACAACTTTGTCCATGGACTCAGAAGTGGGAACCTAATCACGATACCAAAAGTACAAATTCTTGTCATCATTCTTAACTAGATTAGATTACACAAATACATGATCCTAGACACATTTATTACTCTGGCATCTTTTCCCATAACTGTGGTCTGGATGATGTAACGTTTTCCAGGTTTGGTGGTATTCAACAGTTACTTATGAACCACAAGTTGTGTTTTATAACAAGATATAAAGGGTTTCATTTTCCTCTCCAAAGAGTTGCCTCAAGATCTTTATCAATTTGTTTTATTGATGTGCTACAACCACCCTACAGACCAAAGTGATATAGTATGGCATTAATGTTTGTCTGAATAGTACAGTCACATCAGTGTGAGTGTGCCACTGTAGGAAAATCTTCTATCTACCCCCCTTGCATGTAGCTACACTAATCTGCTTCGGTCAGTATATATCTCTACAGAAAAGAAAAACACTTTCCATTGCTATATGTAGTTTAATACTGCTATAACTGTGATTATGGGTTATTATATTATACATTATACTATATAAGTATTCCAGGAAATGCTCACATGCCTTACTGAAATGATTAATAACACAAAGCTTTGAGCAGGTCATACCTGATGTGAGATCCAGGGCAAAGTAGATAAAATTAATTTCTCACTTGTGCATCACATTTTTATGTGAGGGTAACTACTGTGAACTCTTTGAGGGTGGACTTCAATAAATATAGCTTTACAGCAGAGCAGTGTCCTTTAATATTCCTGTCTCCAAGTCTACTTTGCAGCCATTAATTGTGTAAATTTTTTTTAAAATGGCAGAAAACATCAGTAAAATGATTCACTGTGAAATATTCTTACAAAAGAATTATTTTGAAAAAGTAGGTTAAGTCGGTGCGAGCAAGCAACTGTTTATGCAAACATTTTTTCTATTGATTTTCAGGAAAATAGTATGAAAAATTAACCTATGACTGCATGTGCTGTTCAGTGCTAACTAAAAGTATATTTCACTACTGTTTGTGAAGAAGCCTTGCAGTTAATCAGCTATGTGTTAGGAAAAACATAATCCACTTTATATTAATTTTTGGGAGAGTAACAAGAGAGTCTGGTTATTCTAATTAACAGCTGTCTTCAGGACTTCCATGAAAAGGTGTGACACATTCCACACATCCACCATCAGGTCAACACAATTTTGAGGTCCTGAAAACTTACATGCACCACCAGAAAACGGGTAATTTCACTCATGCTACAGATCACTCCTGAACACTTGTCACCAACCAAACAGTTTATTTGGCTTAATTCACTTACCAATTAGTTTTGTTTGTAATACAAAGAAAAAAGCAATATAAAATATCAAAATAAAGAAGTAAAAACACTGGGAAAGAGGAGTTAAAAATGCAAAATTTCTGTTCAAATATTTCTAAGATTTTTTTGTTCTTCTGGGTTGACCTCATAAATAGAACAATTTGATCTTTAGAGGAAAGTAGTGCTATATCATTTTTAGTGCTTTTTTAGTAGTTGAATCAGCAAATTATATTTTAGCAGCCTTTTTGCATGTATACAAGAGCCATTCTAACTGAAAAAATTAGATATTTCTAGAGCAGCAACTTCTATTAGCAAATGAAGCAGCACCATGTAACTCTTTCCTATTCAGCTTATCTTATAGTATTTAAACAAAGATCTTAAATCTTTATATGAATAAATTAAGAACCTCAGGAAACACAGTATATCTGACCTCATCACGGAGGATATTGGCAATGTTTTTGTAGCTGAATGAGGTCCTCAACCTCCATTCAGAGTGAGGGAGCTACAGCCATAAAGCCAAGTGATTTCTATCCCTGTACCCCATGCCCCTTCCATAGCCCAGTCACAATTACTCCATTTTATTTTGACATGTGCTGACTTCCAGACTGCCTAACACTGATGTTAGTGGTGGGGAGTGAGGGCACGAGGAGCACATCACTGTGTCTGTGGTAGCTCTGAGGAAATGGATGTGCAGACCTTGTGAGTGAGCATGGCAGGATGGAAGGGCCCGTGTCTCTTATTGCCAGGGAGCTGCCAAACCACAGCCACGACTGAGGTACTGGGCTGCATATCAGGAACTTAGTAAAGCAACCAAGTTGCCATTAGGATCAGGATAATTAACATATATGAGTGCATCCGTTGAAAGGCTTATCATTTTATCATGATAATAGGGATTTATGGTAGTCCTCATGAAATATCATCCAGGATTATTATCTGAAGGTTAAAATCAAGAACAAGTAACCAATGTGTTGGGTTCAAATAAAAACCAATTTGGTCTACAATAGTGATGTATTTCCTTCATGTTTGACAGTAGGAGTTTTTTTTTGTGAACTGTCTTTCTAAGAAGTCCAAAGTTTTGCAAGAGTCAAGTATTGCAGCTACAAAATTATAAATGGAGGTAAAGAAGAATCATCAAATTAGCTAAACATTGGAGAGAAAAAGTTTGATAGTGAGTGAAAGAAGCCTGTGATCCATTAAGGAAAGGAATTCCTAGAACATTTTCCATATTGCATTGCATTAACATGCAGAAACAAGTCAAGACCGTATAAAGGTTAAATAGGGACAGCACTGGATATCAGTGTTCTTCATGCAACCTTCGTAGAGATACCTCATATTCTGTAAAGCTTACCACTAAGTTTCCTTTCTTTTATGGAAAAATCTTGTGTAAAATGAAAAGACAACTGAGAAACTCTACCTAAATTTCTTAAATAGCTACAGAAAATTGTTTTCCTGTTGTCTTCTGTAATTTCTTTTGTGAAAGAAATACCAGATCTAAACAAGATTATAGTCTCCTTAAACAATCTGTTTGCTAACAACTTCTTAGCAAAGATGTTCAAGAAAATAGTTGGGGTTTTTTAAGAAGTATTACATCTTTTACAATGTAGAACTTCAATAATTGGCTCAAGATTGCAAGATAAAGCAGTTTGGGAAAAATAAACAAGAAACATTGTTTTCATAATTAATTCTACTCCTGTAAGGGCACCAAACCATTTCTTTTTTCCACTTTGTACACCCAAGTGTTGTGAAAAGATATTAGAAAGTTCTGATTGTTTCCATATAGCATCTTGAAATGTTCTTAGGGAACATGCAGGATATAGACGATTAATACAGTCAGAATCATAGAATAGCTTATAAATGAATCCTATGTGAAAAAGAACCAATTTATCCCTATATCATAATCTATGGATTTTTAGGGATCAGAAGAACAGAGTTCATTTGTAGATGCTTTTTCAAGGTAAGATTAAAAAAATCATTTCACTAGGAGATTACAAAGGTTTTACACAAAAAGAAAGGCTATAACTGGAAAGGTTGGCTGTAGTTAATGTCCAAAAAATAAAGATCATATTTGTTACTATTTCATGTCATCCTCTGTTGTCAACAGAGTCATCAAAGTACAAAAAGAACCCAAATTAACAAGTAAAATCACAGGAAACACTGAAAAAATGTTTGAACGCTGAACAGAAAAATAACGCTACTGTCTTCTGAAGTTTTTTGTCCTCTATTAAAAACTTAGATGCACTCTGTGACCTCTGTCAGTTATTAAAACCCAAGAGTTACCAGAAAAAGTGTCACATGCTACCAATTTTACTGTACTGGTCTGCTGAGATAGAACAGGCAGACAGGTAACTTTCTCAAACCAGTTATGGCTTCAGAGATGATCACCATCATCCACTCTGTTGTTAGCTAATTAAATTTTTCTAGTCATTACTGTTTATCATTGGAACCTGACAGAAAGCTTTGAAATCATTAGGCCTTTCCTTATTCTTCAGCTAGTTTTGTTTTTGGTCCTGTCAGTCAGATGCTAAAGTTCATTTGAAACATGAAGGAAAACGATTCCTACGGAACTATTTGCTGATCCACATGGCTATTAGACAATTTATGAGGTTTGCTCATGAGAATGCTGCTATCTTTTAGTGGAGACATATTGTGTACAGTATTTTTATGTTCTGAAACCATGGAGTCTGAAGATGAACTGTGCCTGCCAGTATGAGTACAGGAAAGATTTTCTATCCTTTCACAGTCTCTGGTTGACTAAGTTATTTGTATTACATCTTGGCAGAACATTGTGAAATATATCTCTAAATCATGCATATCTGGAACAAAGTCTTCGTTCTCAAAGAGAAGAAATTTTTGTCAACCTAAGCATAAGAAATACAGATTTCTAAACTTTTACTAAAAACGTGTCACTGTCTCAAAGGTTTGTTTTTCTTATATAAATCCTTTTAAAAGGCTGTGTTGGGTAGTTATTGGATAACAGAAATGCCTCTTTTCCTAGAATAATTGAATTAATTTTGAAACCTAATATGCTTTACCAGAGAATAGCAAGATTTGTTGAAAATGCAATTGTAGACATATTTCAAGTAGGTCAATCAGAAGGAAGATCACACCCATGCTGTAATGGTATAGGTCATCATTCACATATTGAAAAATGTGAAAGAAAAAGATGTGCAGTTAATCGTCTACATCCTGCATGTTCCCTAAGAACATTTCAAGATGCTATATGGAAACAATCAGAACTTTCTAATATCTTTTCACAACATTTGGGTGTACAAAGTGGAAAACAGAAATGGTTTGGTGCCCTTATAAGAGTAGAATTAATTATGAAAACAGTGTTTCTTGTTTATTTCTTTTGTTGCTATACCTTATTGATTGAATGGAGGTATAGTTTCTTGTTATACAGTGTTATTATACAGTGTGAGAATAGCTGCTTCTATCTTGCTTGGCACTGTTGTTGCCATGCTGGACACATTAGCTCATGATGGATGGCTTACTCCCAGGAGAGCAGTGGATACTTCTGTTACGTGCCCTTGCATTACAAGACCTTCACACTGTGTTAGCACCACCAAGTCAGAGGTGCAGACTGCTGAGCTGCTCATCTGTGACTCAGCATTCTGGGTTGGCTTGCTTGCTTTACTTCTGCACAGTACACAGAACAATGTGTGCAGATATTCTGTATCGTGATTTACTATAGTCACTTTGAACTCCATATTCATTGCTCAGCTTCATTATATTTCTTCCGGAACTTTGTAACAATCCTGTACAACCAGTGGCAAAATTCAGTGAAAAGGTCTTGCCAATGCAGCTTCTTTTTCCTTTCTTTTTTCCACTTTTTTTCTCTTCTTCCCAGAAGAACATAATGTTTCATATACCTATTTTAGCTAGAAAGATAATCAAGGACACTGTCATTCAAATGTAGTGCTGCTATTCGCTAATAATACAGGAATTTAATGTGGCATTCTCTGAGTATTTAAAAATGATAGGGTTCTTTTTATTATTCTGTATGGTATTTTGAGTACTTAATACCTTTTTAATATCTGTTTTAGAATTCATGATGTAAAGATACAAACAACTGACAGAAATATTGTATTACACTGAGTTCCAGTTAAGCAAAGTAGCTTTCTGACAGAGAATTTAATCCTGCAGATCTTACTCAGGTTTCCGTGCTGACATCAAGGACTGAAAGGGGAACATGAAATGCAGAATGTGATCTGTAGTCAGTTTTATAATCTAATTAAATTCAAACAGAACACGTAGCTGTTAAGGACTGGATTGCATCATTCCAGCCCATGTCCTGCTTAGCAGCAGTGTGAAATAACTTTGATCCAGGAAGAGTACTTTCAATACAGTACCATATCAAGATTTTATTTTTCATGTTATCATAACGAATTTTCCCACATGCAGGAAAAATATTCAGTTGAAGGTACTCGCTTGGCACTGTTGCCTGCTCAAATCTCAACTTGGCGATCAAGTTCATCCGTTCATGGTAGTCACCACTTCATTTTCATGAAAACTATCAAATTTCTGAAGGAGACACAATGCTTTTTGTATCACTGAACTTGCTTGCAGATCTGAGACAAAAATGGGTTGCCCATTAGACTGTGAAGGCATGTGGGATATGTGCTTTAGGGAACCTAGTGCTCATTGGAAAGAGTTATGGGGACCCCAATAATGCTGTGTAGTCTTTAAAAGCTGAAATAGCATCTACAGAGCTTAAAAGAAAATTGCTGCACTGAACTCAAAATACTAAAGACAGCAGGTATTTTAATCTCTGCCTTATAATGGTGAGTTAGAAAAACAGTGAAGCTGTATGATTTGGCTAAGGTCACTCAGCAGGTCAAAGTGATGCAATAAAGTGCAATTAGCAAAGCAGCAGGTGAAGGTAAGAAGCTGCATCAGGAAATGAAACAGGAGATGCATTCTGAGCTGGGATTTTTTTTGAGAACTGAACTGCCTTGTCCACAGTGCAGTTGTGCTGTCATCACTTGGTGCCTGCTGGACTTTGCCAGGCAAATGGATGAAGCCACAGCAGAATGTGTGTGTTTAGGGACCCTACCTACATGTGCCAGATTTACAGTGAAGAAGCCTGTTATTATTATCTTCATCCATTTTCTTTATAACCCTATTTTTCTATAGCTGCATCACCTGTTGCCATGGTAAGTTTCTCATGCTGTATGTCTTTGATGAGCAAGAAAGACATCTCGAAACACTGATAAGGGCTTGAGACACCTGGTAATACCCAGCGTCCTCCCCATAGCACTGAGCACAGTTGGACTGGACCCTAAAAATGTACATATTCTTAAACTTTATAGTACTGACCGTTCTAGAAATAACAGAAGTTCTATTTTTGACCAATTTAGAGATAATTTTAGATTCAGAGTTGTTCGTTTAGGTTTTTCTACTTTGGAGTCTGCTTGGCTAAATTAATGGAAATAAGGCACCTGATTTTGTAATACATAGTCAATCAAAATGAACCCTAAGAATATCTTTAAGGATCTAGAAAGCAGATAGTTTTTTGGTATAAAAACCCTTTATACCAGGTTCTTCATCTGGACTAATTTCAATGAATCATTCTCATTCATAGCTCTCCCAGATAAAATACAGAACAAGCTATAATTTGCTGTGCCTCCATTTCTCTCATTTTTCTTGTAAATATACTTTTGGCAAGGCTGTTCATATTATTTACCATTTAATATGTTCTGTAAATGCAACTGTGTCCGCTTCAAATTAAATTTTCCAAGATGGCTATCTGCTCAACCCAAGGATTTTGGTCAAAATGCTAAACAGTTCAGAAAAATAACAAATCTTTTTTTCTGTCAGATGCAAAAAAAGATGTTTGGGGTGCATGGTGAAGGGGTCAGGAGAAATACGTAGAACAGGCAAAAGCTCTATCTATATTAGCAAATTAGACAACACCAGAATGATCCTATCTCAGATTTATTTTGCCAGTGCTCGTATTTTTAATTGCAGTCTTGCCTAATGTACAAGTTGATGTCTGTGGAAATGTATAAGGCTTGTGTGCCCAAACAGGCTCTTAGCCACAGAACCACTGGCAGACATTCCCAGTGATTTGGAGGGTGTTCAATGGCAAACAGCTGAGCTTGGCTAAAACAGAGGAATGGATTATATTGTTCTTCAGCATCTCTGTCAGCAGTTTTGTGTGAGGGTAGGCAAATTGCTCAAAGTCTGCTAATGTTGTGTTTCTTGTTGTCTTGAGATCTTACAAAGACTCTTTGGATCTGATTTTCATCAGAGTTACAAGTGTCATCATCAGCTGTGCCTGACTGTGTAAAATGCTGTTTAAGGTTAGGTGCAAGCCTTGGCTTTCCCAGGCAATGTAACAGTGCTGAATGTTTTATTTTAACTCAGGAATATAATGAACAATTAGTTACACTTACGAGGTATTCACATAGTATTACCACAAGTGACACAGAAAGCCAACTGCAAAATTCATAATTTTGTCAAGAAAAATTAAAGTTTTGAATAGAGTTCGGACAATTAATAAAGGAAAAAACCACATTTAATGATGAGGATAAAAGAAATATTGAATAGCTGTTCTTTCAGTGCCCTTTCTTATGCATGAAATCAAGCAGAAAAAAAAAAGTCAGCCATTTTAAACTCAGTGGTTGAAACAAAAAAAAAAACCAACAACAACCTGACAAAGTTTGACTCAGACACTGACTACATCAAATGTATACATGACAAGACCTGAATTTGGGTTTCACTGACCTTAACTGTATTTAACTGTAACTGATATTTAACTAGCCTGATATTTATACCCACCTAATATTTTTCATCAAAGAAAAATGTCTCCAAGTTTATGGAAAGGTTTACACAATTTGCAAATTGAGGTTTCCTGTATCATAAACTTGCTTGGGGTATAAGGAATTCCTCTGAGTCACCCAAAATTATTTCCTGATTCGTTCATGAAAATCTGTTTGTTTTGGAGAATATCACGAGACATCTACAAAGTTGTCATTTGCCAACTCAGTAAACGTGGTAGAAGTGTTGCTATGAACATATTATAAGTTTCTCTGTGTGTAAGCCTTCTGATCATTTTCCCATGGGAGAACATCCTTTTGCTGTCTTTTACTCTGTGTAAGCTTTCTGTAAACAAAATATCTGTGTCTGTTCTTCAAGGACATGGAATTCGTTGGCCTCCTCCTACCTATGAGGAGACGGAACTGAAATTACTTTATCTTTCTGATATTGTAAACTATTCGGACACATTTTCCTGGACGAAGCAGCAGCAGGAGCATGGAATGCTCTCTGCTGAGCAGATATAGAAAAATACTAGAATTATGGAGTCATTTTAATAAATCATTTTAGCTTTCTGAATTTGTCGTCAAGAGTCCTTTCTTCAATGCATGGACCACGACGATAGTAGAAGCTGTAAATGCATGTCTAAATTCCCCTACTCCACTGATCAGGATTTTTTTCTTCTATGTAAAATTACCTTGGTGTAGCACTTGGGGAAATACAGAGCACATTCATCACCTGGCTTCAAATACCTGCTCTTGCTGCTACAGGTACCTAGAGTTCCTACACATTCAGTGGAGTGATCTTTGCTTAAAGAAAATAATTCAGAGTACCTAAGCCAGATGCTCTAAAACACTCTCTGGATGTACCTTGTCTCCGTTGGCTGGCTGAAGAGACTAACTAATGTGTTAAAAAAATGCCTCCCTCTCCAGCCTAAATCTTTAAATTCTCTCACAATTCATTTATTTGAATAACAACTTATTTTAATTAGTCTCTCGTAGGCCTGATTTGGTTAATATTATCAAGAAATGAAACAACTCCAACACAACTTGTTCTTACAAGTTCCCATTCTCATCCATACCAGCACTCAGAATTAATTTACTCTGGAAGAATATAATTGCTCTGCTTCAATAGCTGCATAATGAGCATTGGTGTTCATAAAATTCACCCCTACAAACCTCCTTTTTTATTACATTGCCAGAAGCACACTTACAGTACTGTGCATGGACTATGGGCCTTCCTCTCAAGTAGGTGATAGCAGATGCAGAAGAGGTATTGAGGCAGCACCTGATAAATTTGTAGCAGTATGAAAATTAAGAATTTAGATGAGAAATCTAAAAAACAATGGAAAAAAACCCAACCAAAACCCAAACCTAGAAGTACCAGTGTTTAGTTTGTTCCTTTGCCTCTTTTTTGCTCTGTTGTTCACACTCATCATTTTAGAGACCCTAAGCAGGTGGTCACATGCACTCCCATTCTACCTGTGCTTTGCAGGGAACAGGAATGTGTTAAAACTCTATAGCAAATTCTATTCTGTTTTGTAACTGCTTTATCTCATACTATACAGAATTTGGAAGGTAATGTCTTCCAATGGACATCTTCCAGATGTCTTCTGTCATCCAAACAATAACCCTGTGTCACAGATGCTATGTGAAGCTACACAGGTCATTTAAGGAAAAATATTAATGTGGTAACTAATTTTATGTTCATTATTGAATATGTCTGGCCAACTTTGTCTTGATTTTCAGATTTTTGGAGCCTTAGGGAAGTACTGTACCTTTTGAATGGTGTTCAGGGAATTGAGAGTGCTCAACATCATTTGCAATAAATCACTGGCTTCTGAAGGACTGCGCCTCAGGTTGGGACTCTCCACAGCCCTGGACCTACCATTACCACCCTCTCAAGGATATGCCACCCCTCAGACTTAGAGTGATCTTCCAGTCTATCAGGTGAGCTGTAGTATTTTTCCATATGGTTTTAGTTTATGTCACATGTGAGATATTTAGGTCACATCAGTCTGCAAAAAATAGGATTTTTTTAAAAATAATTCATATTTTGTTTGCCGTTGTAGAAGAGCTTATACAGAGATGCCTGTGGTGCTGGTTACTTTGAGACAGGACAATTTGATTATGCATCTAACTTCTTACACTTTTTCTGTCATAAAGAAATACAATAGTTAATCATCTCACAGAAGTAACACAATAATATATAAACTATATTTTTGCAGTGTGTTGAACATGGAAATAATTTTTTAAAATGCCAAATATTTGAAGAAATTGTCTCCCCTTGGGATAAGTAAATCCATTGAGACAGTATGTGAAAACCAAATTTTGCAGATTCTGGGGTTTTTTTGCTCTGTTCTCCACTTGTTCATCTCTGAAAATATTGGTATCTTTATTGAGCTGCTGTGAACATTCACTTATTAAGGTTTATATGGTTCTGTAGCATTGTTGCTACAAACTGCACAATGAAAATCTGTTAGAAAAGAAATAAAACTACAACAGGAACCATTTGGATGAAAAAGAGAAAACAAAAAAGGGTCATACCATTATAGTTTAAGACAGATACAAGTATTTAATTCAATCTTGTATCCAGAATGAGTTAGGTCTTTTGGAGAAAAGGGTAGTAAGGAGTCCTGTAGTTAAAGGCTATGTTCTCTTGTATATGCTAAAAAAAGTCATGTAATTATATTGGAAATTATGAATCTAACATTTCCTAAATCCTTCAAGCTAAATACTGAGTTGTATTTTTCTGTAATAAGCTTATATACATCCATATGTCATGGAAAAGTACAATTATTGCATTTAGTTATTAGAAACGAACTTGTTTCTTCAGCAAAGAGCATGTGAAACAAAAGACCATTGTCACTAATTGTTGGTGCATCCAGAAGGTTTCAGCTCACAAAAGCAGCATCAATAGCTAATGTGGAGTCCTGCTGCAGCTGGACTCACCTTCATTTCCTACACCCTGGTGCAACCACAGTCCCTCCCTTATTTCTCCTGACTGCACACCAGAAAACAGACCTGAAGTCTGCCCTGAGGAACAGCATGAAATCCTCATATGGGGCCCCATTCCCTGTCACCATGTGTTAAAAAAGGGGTGGCACTTTTCTGCCCACATTTTTGGTTCTGCTCTTGCAAATGGTGAAAAAAATTTAAACTATGCCCCGGTCTAGACATAGATTTTTTCTCTGCAGAGAAAGAGCTAAAAGAATGTGGCCAGAAGCTTTTCAAGCCTAACACAGCTCTAGAATTGAGAAAAAACTCAGTGGATTTTTCAAGATTCTTTCTCCTAGCTAGAGCTGGAAGTAAACCCTAAGTGACAGTATTCACACTCCAGTTTTATGTAGGCTGTGAGTGAGATAAAGAAATGGGAGAAAATATGCAGCCTTCTTAAGGCTTTACTTGGATTATATTTAAGTGTGCTAACACTGTAAATAGTAATCTAAGGCTCTTAGAAATATTTTTATTTATTATTATTTTTGCTTTGCATATTGCAAATGGAAGAAGAAGGGGGAAACTGTACTACATCACACAGAATGCTACTCATCAGAACCAAAATACATTTACTTAGAGCCGAAATTCCTAACCATTATACCACATTTCCTAAAATGGCTTACAAGGGGGACTTGGAAGTAGGTGATCATAATTACCTAAAGAAAATAACCTAGTATTCTTGGAAACTTGAGAGTAGTAATTCCTTTTCACTCAGTAACCACAGTTTTTAGTAAGTGATAAAATATTTCTAGAAGATGAACAAAAGTCTATAGAGGAAGAAAGCATAAGTCTGATTTTTTCCCCCATCCTGAGCAAGCCAGAACTTTGTAGCAAAATACCAAGGTTCATCTAATTTCATTACTTCCTTGCATTTTCTTATTTTTTTGTTTTCCAGCTGCATATATCTCTGTGTGTGTGTGTGTGTGTGTGTGTGTGTGTGTGTGTGTGTATATGCTATATATGCATGCATATATACTCAGTTCAGGTCCAAAGGACTATTTTACCACTTTTCAGGTATGTGTCAAAAAAACCCCAATGAGATGAAATGCCCTCTACTGTTTAGAAAATGTAGCTAAATGCCTTGTCTAGACTATGTAGCTGTCTTTCAGGTAACTGAGATTGGGCAAAATTAAAAACATTTAAGGAACAAAGTTTTAAATTTCAGTTGTGGGAGTTATTTTCATTAAAAGCTACAGATTGTGTATGTATTAATGATATGTATGACGTATCATATAATTAATTAAATTGTGTAGAGCTGGGAAGAACAAGGCTTGAGGCATATGCTAGCCCTTGGAGTTTGAGGTAGGTGTGTTCTGTGCCCAATGATCTGTTGTCGAGCAAGAAGTTGAAAAGTGGGCATAGAGAGGCACAGCCCAGTGCACAAGAGCTTTGCTGTGAGCAGACCACTCAAGGCTTCACTTTGAGCTTCTCAGGCACCTCACGCACCATGTGGAAATTAGCCTATGGAATTTCCCAGAAGTTAATTTTCTGTACTTCTGCAACTTCTGCCAATTCTTTCTTCTGCTGGCTTTGCTCTTAAATTGGCTGTTTAGTAAAGAAATAGGATTTCCTTAGGAGGAGCCACTTCCGTTGATAGCTCTCAACATTTTTAAAAGATAGATTAGACACTTCTCTCTGTATTTGAGCACTGAAGACATACCTTCATTTTCAGAAGTACTGACAGCCTGCAGCTTTCACTAGTCTCAGGTTTGGGTTCTCAAAAACCAGGAGTCATGACTGGCCTGACCCAGGACAGCTTTTTTGTACTTCTTGTCTTGCATCTTTATACAGATATTGTTGAAATTAACATGTTACAGATTTTTGAGACAGCCAGCTAGTACTAATGAAAGCTCGAGAAGTACTGAAAATGCATATATCACACGAATGTTTCACTATTAGTTGGAATTATAGCTGAAGTGAGCCTCCTTTATTTTTCTAAAAGCATCCCTAATGACTTGGATATGTTGCTGTAGTCATGCACTATAATGATAGTCTACAAAACAGGTAAGTAAATGGGCCAGGTAAATTGTGTAAGTATGTGCATTTTTCTCAAGATAGGTAGAATTAAATTTTGGAGAATACTCAGCCTGAAGCTAATCGACATTGACACTATGGACCATACGAGTAATAATGAAAGCTCTCAGTACTCCCAGACCTTACTGGTGAGGGAATCTGTAACCCCTCTGCAGCATGTAAATTTGGGTGTCTAATCTCTCCTTATAATACTGATACAGAGATAAATGTTTAGCTAGGGCTGAATCTAGCCTTTAGGCTGTGTCCTGAACTCTCTTTTCTCTCAAAGTCAAATATTATTTTTAGCTTTTATTGACCTGACCATCTGACTCCACTCAGCATTTGTTTCTGGTCAAATGCACTGCTCCCAGTCTAGGTCTAAACTGACTTACCAAAGAAGTTGTGTTCTTCAGGCATGAAATGGATTTTTATTACTGAGGTCCACAGTGCAGATCATTGGAAGTTATGTAATAATATGAAAGGACATATAATTGAAAGGCTGTCAGAAGATAAAAGGGTATCAAGCTTCCCAGAGCGTTCACATTGCAACTCCTGAAGCTGGCTGACATTGAAAGAGCGATTCAGTGTTGAGACCGGCCCCTCTGGCAGCAGCGCTGCTCCTCCTCAGCGCTGCCTGTTGAAATATCACACAATCTGCAGCACAGAATTTCATACAGCAGTTTCCATTAAAGACATTAGCTGCTGCATTTCACAGTTACTTCTAGCTCAACTCACCTGCTGGGGACACAGTATTTTGTCCTTGAGTAGGCAGGATTGCCTTGATCCTGTTCTTCCCGCTGGAGCAGAGAGGAAGTAGAGTCTGAGTACATATGGAGCAATGCACAACAAGTAACTGCAATACAGGCATATATTATTCTTGGATTTGTTTTAAATGTCAAGCAATAATACATGAGAAGTAAAAGTAAGTCTTTAACTATCCTGGCATCCTCCTAAATGTGCAGTAAAATCATAAGAGATGCCTGTATTTACTACAAATAATAAAACTGGAGCGTTACACTAATCAAATTCAAATCAGTTCAACTGCATAATTTTCAGTGAATAGGTGCTTATAAAACACAGAATGAACTCCAGAAGGGAAGGTTCATTGCTTCCTAATCAAAAGCAGTCAGCTTTAAACACCAGCCAGTCAGGTGATAGGTTTGTCATTTCTCAGCTGTGCTCTTGAAGGGAATTTGCCAAGAAGGCTTGACAGCCTTTAAACTTTGCAGAGCATTTTTTGCCTGTTTCTGAACATCATGTTGAGCTACAAAAAACTCCTGGGAGACTGGGAGGAGAGGCAGAATAACAGCAGTTCTATTAAAATATATCTGCTGCAATGAATGTCAAGCAGAATTTATGGTGCAAAAAAACAAGTATTTCCTGAGAAGAAATTTTGACTCCCCTCAGGTCTGATTCTTTCTTGTCTAATGGTGTCCAGCTACTTTGGGGGACTGAGGAGTGGCAATGATTAATTGCCTGGGTGTCAGAGAAATAAAGGCTCATAATGCATCATTAAAAGCTAGAAATCAGGGTGTCTGAACTATCATGGGAAGCTTAAAATGAGTGTATTACTGCTATATACAATTAGCAACCCAAGTCAGAAATCATTTGCTTTCATAATTTAGAACAATGGCAGCTCTCCAGTATTTGCACATATTTACAGTAGTTTTACATTGCTTTCCAGAGGCTTAGTACAAAAGGGAGAGACAAAAATTAATATGCACCAAGGCAGTTAAAGAGAAACCTGTCTTTGAACTGTTCTTTCAGTTTAATCAGCATGAGCTCTGCTAAATAGGGAAAAGAATTATGAGTAGGAGGCTAGCATCTAGGTTTCTGAGGGCAAATCACTCTCAGGGGAGTAAGTTTGCAATCTGAGCAACAGAGTCTGAGCTGTGCATGACTTGGGATGAACAGGTCTTCTCTGTTTTAACCCAGCACAAACATCAATTGCAAGGTGGCCAACCTGAAGTCCCTCAACCCACTTCCCTTACATGAAGGTCTGCTCTCCCCTCCAATGGCAATTATAACACTGTGCTAGAAGAATTTTTCCGTGTCTTCTATTTCTATTTTCCAATATCTTTCTAATATTGTTCTAGTGTTTTATATTTCCCATCCTCAGCTGTGGGACCTCATACCTGTTTTAGTAATTTTTGGTATGGGTTGAAGTCCCATTAAGCTTCTTAAATTCTTAAATGGCTTCTTGGAGGGATTTTGTTGGATTTTTTTTCTTGTAACTTAGGTTATAAAAGTAGCACCATAAACATTAATTGAAGAGCCATTAAGCAGTAGGGCTGTTTGTTTTGGGTTGATAGAGGACATAAAACTTCATACCCTGTGGTGGAAAACAATTAGATCTGATGATGAACATGCTATTAAATATACCATTACCAGACTTCTATCAGTTTAACTTTAGAAAATAGCAACCAGCTGTAGTCAAAGCATACACAAATGATAGAAAGTCATATTTTAACTGTCATGTCATAGCCTGTTATAAATATTGTCATTTTAATGCTTTATGCTAATGACAGTGACTAATAGTAGTCATTACCTCTGTTCATTCTCATAAAAATTTCCTCTAGAGAATATGATCACAGCTAGAGTGCTGTTTAAAATTATATTTTGTTTTTTCTAAAATAGATAACATAAAGAATATTTAAATGCCGAGAAGTTGGCTAACTATTTGATTATGCAGTAACATGTGTTCGACAACTGCAGCTTTTGTTAATTGTGCCGTAAGTTGAACAGATATCCCTTTTAGAAACATTTTTGGCATGCTAGCGTGTGTCATGTCTTCTTATGGTCTCTGAACAATGGAATAAAAGGTGAATCTCACAGAAGCCATAAAGAAGTCTGACGCTACTGCTGTAGTGGCTTTATATTAAGAACATTGAATTTTCTCATCCATTTCTTATTTCAGTTATGAATTCTGCTTACTTGACAGGTACGGAGTACTTCATTATGTGCACGAACAGAAATGCTTAAATGGATGAAGCAGCTATTTACGTCTGATAGGAGCTAAGTGGGACATTAAATTAATGCCAAACAAGTGAGTGCTCATTTTAGTTTTGTTATAAATGGCTGCAGCACAGCAGTAATGTGTTGACTCTTACGTGCTGACAAGTTCTATATTTCTTACAAACTTCCCTTAGAGCTCATAGTGGAAAGACAAATTCACACTCTGCATGATGAAATTAGCAGCAGATGCATTAATAATTGAATAAAGATCTCTGGAGACACACCACAGCTCAGAAAGAGAGTTGTTGACTGGCTGGTTTAAGTAGAGGCTTCTGTTCTTATATATATGCACTTACATAAGCCCTGAGTTAAGAGCTGCTGCCTGTATGTAGCCTTTGATATTAAATCCACTTCCTGCTCTTAGAAGACTTTGCATAGTTACATTTGACAGGTGCACAAGCAGACTGACAACCATTAATCTGGGCAGAGCATGGCCTTGCTCATTCCTCCTTCTCTCTGACTGTTCTTAAACTTCAAGGCAACCTGAATGCAGTTTGTTTGGAAATCATCTCCAGACAATCAACGGGATATGAGTGACTGGAAGACTTTCACTGTATGCCAGACCCTTGTCATGGACCTCCATTTCTATAGAGTTTAAATCTTCTTGAAGTGCAAATCCCATCTTCTCTCGCAGAAGGATTAGGATACTGTACTACCATCTTCCTTTCCAGCAATCATGTTCTTTGATTTAACCACATGCCCAGGTTTGAGAGGGAATGAATTTCACAGAATCACAAAGGGACCACAGTGAGTCACCTGATTCCACTTCCCTTCTCAAGAAGGCCCATCCTAGAGCACATTGCACAGGCTTGTGTCCAGACAATTCTTTAATATCTCCAGCGAGGGAGACTCCACAACCTCTCTGGACAATCTGTTCCAGTGCTCAGTCATTGCAAAAAGTTTAAAGAAGATTAAACAAGTTCTTCCTCATATTCAGGTAGAACTTCCTGTGCATCAGTTTCTGCCCATTGTGTCTTGTCCAATTACTCAGCACCACTGAACACAGCCTGGAAACATCCTCTTGACACTGTCCCCTCAGATACTGACAGACATTGATGAGATCCCCTCTCAGTCATCTCTTCTCGAGACTCAACAGGCCCACCTCCCTCAGCCTATCCTTGTAAGAGAGATGCTCCAATCCCTCAATCATCTTTGTTCCCCTCCACTGGACCTGCTCCAGGAGCTCCATGTCTCCACTGTACTGAGGAGCCCAGAACTGGACACAGCACTCCAGATGTGACCTCACCAGGGCTGAGTAGAGGGGCAGGATCAGCTCCTCGACCTGCTGGCAGTGTTCTTCCTGGTGTACCCCAGGATACCATCAGCCTTCTGGGCCACAAGGGTACACCGCCAGCTCAATTTGTGTCTTTTGGACAATAGCAAAGGAAGCAAGAGGATTGCCAGAAAAATAACTGCGCTTTTTAAAGATACCACCAAATCTATGATGTAATTTTTAATAGTTGCTTTGTAATCACAAAAAATAATATTATGCTCAGAGATTATTGACAAAATAGTGTGGTATTTCATCCACAGCAATACTATTGGAGCAAATTCTTCTGGGTTTAAAATCAGAACTTTATTTCACTAGTGCCAAGAGAATGATAGTAATTTAAATAGTCTAAAAATTTGTTCCAGTTTGAAGAAAGCCAAGATTTAGCACAGTGTTACTAGGTTAACTCCACAGAGCTCTCCTAATTATGCATGCAGACTTCAATCACTGGTTTTCATCACAGGTTGAATTGACTTCTGTGTTTTGCTTTCCTCCAGGTTATTTTATAAATATCAGGATCTGTAAAAAAACTTACCTCCAAAATATCTATCAGTGTATTTTCTGGCGTTTCATCAGCTAAAGAAAAGCTAATTCTAATCTTAGATTCTAAATATACTGTGATTTTTGCCTAAGCTACAATATTATTTAATAAAGTGGTGCTGTCTTCAATACTTAAGATTCAATTGTTTTTACAATACTTCAATTCCTTCTATTTAGATATGCAATTCTTTTTATTCAATAACAGTGCATATGTTATTTATTCTGTTTGGTATGAATCTCGTCGTAATGGAAATATGGAATTTGAGATCTTTTTAGTATGAGAAACATTTAAACAGTTTCTGTTGTCACTTGAAATAAGAGTTAGGTCCCAGAGATTTATATTTGTATAATGAAGTATTGTCTCAATCTAAATCACAGAATCATTAGGTTGGAAGAGACCTTCAAGATCACAGAGTCCAACCCACACCCAAACACCTCAACTAAACCATGGCACTGAGTTCCACATCCAGATACTCTGAAACGTCCCACAAGTCGCTCAGCTGAGAAAAGAACAGTACATATTTTGCTTTGTGATATTGAACCACAATGCAGATATTAAGAGATCAGAGACAAGCAGGTGAAGGAGTAAGCATGCCAAAACAATACCCTGGTTTCAGCATCACATCTTCTTTTGGAGTGCTTGGAACAAAGATGTGAAAATTGGATTTACATAAACATTTTTAGTCAATAGAGGTACCATTTCAGAATTAATATTTTTCATTTTATTCACACATGTATAATACATTTCATAGCTGTTTAAAAAAAGTAATCTTACCACCATCTGAGTTTTTAAGAAAAAGACTAAGTACTTGAACAAGGTCATGAACTGCTAGATGAGAGGAATATACATGAGTTACATAGACCAAAGAGGAATAAAGAGACTGTATTGAGGGAGAGACATCACGAGTCATTAACTATGGCTTTATGCTTCACATCTCTCTACAGTGGGTTTAATCCTATTAACTGATTTCCATTCATTCTGTATTTCCATGGAATAAGATCCTAGGTCTTCTCCAGGTTAGAAATTAATATTATGCATTCCAATAACTTTTGTACCTATTGTTAGCACATCAGTGGTATCAATGTTTATTCTTAACACCTGAAGTAATCACCAAATTTCACAGCTCTGGCAGTTACTCACTCCTGTAAAAGTGATGAGATATTTCTAAAGCCTTCTAGTGAGTGAATAAACCAATGGGTTTTATCCATGTTTTGCAGGTCACTGGATGTTCAAAACAGCAAAGCAAATTAAAAGAACCCCTTCCCTTTTTCTATCACAGTAATTTTGCACTTGAGTATATGAGCATTTGCTAATATGAAAGCTATTGAGGAAGATATGGAGGGAACTTCTTCTAACACTGCCTTATAAGGTAGAAATAAATGTTGCATTTCAAATCACAGCTCTCCTTGAAATTTTGTTTCATTTTAAAAGGCATCTTGAGCACCAAACTTTTGCCTCTTGGTGACTTCCAATCAAACAAATCCACTTAAATTGAAAACAGAGTTTTCTAATTGTCATCCTGTAACCTCAGCCTGAAGATCAAGTAACTACGTTTTGATTTATGCCTCATCACTACTATTGATGTTTCTGCAGGCCATAAAATTTTTACCCCTTGTATATTCCCCTTCTACCCTTCGTAGTCTTCCTCAGTTGTCCCTTTCTGTTATTGTTGTTGTTGTTATTATTATTATTATTATGTTTCTTTGAATGCTTGCCCAGCTATTGTTTAGGTGCATCCTTTTTTAGAATGAGTTGGCAAGTCTATTAGTATTCCATGCACCTCTTTGTATTTCTCTACAAATTACCCAAAAGAATAACCTTTTCCTTAGACTCAATATGTGAAATAAGGGCGGGGGGTGGGGGGAGGAAAAAGAACAAAACCTTTTTTTTTCCTACATAATTTTCTGAACTTGAACACGGTTGTGGAGAAACTGGTATATGCTACACCCTCCATAGGTACACTGAGAGAGCACAAGCTATAGGAATGGCCAACACAACTGAAGCAGAGTAAGATGCTGCAGCAGCAAATTATTGCAGAATATCAGTTCTTTCCTCGGGAGCTCTTGGGAGCACAGACTAAGCGTGGAGAGTGTCCATAGAGAGTCCTTGTCTACTGTGTTCAAGCAAAACAAATATACAGGGTTGAAGTCACTGTGCATTTCCAGATTATCCTCTGAGAGCTGTGATAGCTGTGCTGAGTTGGCAGGGCCAAAAATTCAACACAGAATTCTCCACAGAATGCATCTGATTTCTTTGTCGCCCACTCTGAGAAGAGAAAGGTCAGGTGTTTCAATATATTCTCTGTAAACCTTCTTTGAATTTAATAAATTGGATGGGATGCCAATTACACAGAATGATCCAAGCTTTTGGATAAAATGATACCACTTTGTTCATCCCAGTAAGTAATACCATGATTCTCCTGCTATTTGAGAAAGTAGGACCTATTTTTTGAATATTCCATATGAGAAGTGCAGCCTTTTCTGATCACAAATTCTGAGACTAAGCTGGGTATTTTTATCAGCTTTTTCTTTTACTTTCCAGTCTACTGAAAAAGACTTACCTCTCCCATCATGGTTTTTCTCAGTTCTCTAACATATTTCAATCCAATTAGTGTTTTCAGCTTTCTTGCTTCTCTTCTGTCTCTCGGATAATGCAGAGATAATGCACAGGATATCTCCTGACCAAAATAAAAATGTCTGGTTTGAGTTTCCCTGCGTAAAAATGTCTAAAAATTGGCAATAACTTAATACCTGCAGTTCCAAAGTCTTCCATATTGCACAGTGGACATTTAATTTTCCTTTAAAGAAATTAACTTCTTCAAGGCCTCTTATAGGAGAAGATTTCCCACTGCTGAAACAGTAAACTCAGTTTTGTCTTTCAGAGACTCTTTGGAAATGCCTCTCTCCCACACAGCTGCAGTTTCCTGTCCTTTCTGTTACCGACCTTTTCTAATCATAGCTCCTGTGGAGTTGATATTAGGTTTGTACAGGGATTTTTGCAACCTAAAAATGCCAGTCTTCATGGGACGTGAAGAAAAGTAAGAAGGCAGAACCAGCATACAGTATAAATAAATATTGGTTACAATCCTAATCCAAGATGGAAATTCAATCCATGCACTTTCATCTTCCTGTAAAGTAATATTTAATACTCATCTCCATAGTTATATTTGTATGCTCTGAATGTCTCCTCTAATGTACTTCTAAACTTGTCATTTTAAGATATAAAACCTTTTTGAACATAGATGGTACAGTAAAGACTTCAGAAAGATAATTACAAGTTCAAAGACTTCAGTTGGGGCAGCAATTCCTCAGTACAAGCAACTGGATCCTCTTAGTCACTAGATAAATGCACGAAGAAAGTTAGAAAGGCTGGAATCTCAAGATGGAAGTTGGAAACACTCTAAAGCAAGATGGAATACTTTTTTCTCTGAAAAATAAAAAGCTGTGTCTCTTGGAGGCTGCCTAGCAGGGACAACTGAAATTTAGGCAAGGAACAAGGATATTGTGCTTGCATAACAGTGCTTGCATAGAAATTACCCATAAAGACCCAAGGAGTACAAGGTGCTTCAAAATCAAGTGACAATGCAGATTTAAAGGAATGACTTGGAGCAGGTCCTGGAAACTCCTGTGCTCAGACATGAGCAGAAAGCTGGATGTTAGCACAGGAAGTTTCCTTGCCAGGGCAACAGATTTTGCACTCTCTATAGCTTTAACAGCAAACTTACATGAAGTTAAAGCCTTAAGACTGAACCCAGCTTTTGGCTTATTTGTTTCCTTTTAAGCAATAGTCAAGAAAAGGCTGGCAATGCATGCATAATTTTCCATAGTATTGAAAAAGGCAACAAATTATTAGTGTTTATATAAACAAGAAATAACACAGGTTGGAATCATACTCTTATATGGGTTAAAAACTAAAATGATCAGCATGAAGCACCCTCATCTGTCAGTAAATGGAGCACAGATAAAGGCTGCATGTGTTGGCACTGTGCTATGTAATCATCTTCCACTTGAGCATGGGGGGTTGGTGAAATAAGCAGTTACACTGATAAACAGGAGCTCTTTCAGATTGCAGTATGGACCCAGAAAGAGATGGCCTGCTAAATCGAAGCTAAGTCTAAGCTAAGGTTATAAATGTAGTGATAGGTTACCCAGGAGGAATAACTGCCAACAAAGTTCATCCCCAGTCTCAGGAATCTGATGTCTCATTTTTGTCCCAAAGGGGAAGCATTTACAACTTTTTTTTTTAACAAGATGTCCTGTTGCTCTAGAATTTTTCTCTGTGTTAAACATACAGAACAGAATTCAACATTAGGGTTTCTCCACAATGAAGTGGGGTTTGCCACATTCATTCTTATTGAGGGATTAGGGAGTAATGTTTTCACCAGAATTATGGTTGTTCCCATTGCACATAAACACATATTTATGAAATGTATTAGTGCTTACTAGGAATTAGGCATAGTGATTTGTTCAAGCTCATTTGGCATTTTTTAAAAAGTTCATTTTCTCTGAGCTTTTCTGCTTTTGCTTTTTTCTAAATTAAATTAATAATAAAATTTTCATCTACACGGAGCACTGACAGTTTATCCACTAGAATTTTTCAAGTATTTTAGGTGCAGATTAAAGCAGACTATTGTGCTATAAATCAATCTAATATTGTAATTGCCCTTCCCATTCAACTGTTTATTGTTTCTTGGACATCAGTTACACATCAAGCAGATGTTTCTTTTAGGGATGGACACAATGGCTTCTAGATATTTTCTATGAATCCAATGAATCTAAAATCAAGGAATATAAATTAATATCCAGAGTTCTGAAGTACATCTTTCTGCATTTTGTCAAAATGCATGTTGCATATTGGTGTATTTCTCAGTGGCTCATTTTAACATAATCTCTGAGATATCTTGTCTTTTCAGTTCTATCCTACTTACATTTTTATGCACTTCCTATTTTGACATCTCACCCTGAGTCGTATTTTTATATTCTAATTAAAGTATATTCAGCATCAATCTTTACATTACTACCAAGTGGTGGAATATTAGCCTTTTATTATGGCTTTCCAATTATTCCTATTGCTTTTTGTCATAGTCCCATCCAGTTTTTTAAATTCTCCCAATCGACCCTGGTCCAAAGAGATACTTAAGATATGACAATACTGACATACTCAGAGAGCAAGATTTTTTGTAATGACTGGTTGTTTAATTGGTAGTTGAATGGAAAATATTTTGAATATATGGGTACTCACTCTGAGTTTGTCTATGAAATCAGGAAGAATTATCTCTGCACAGAACCTCAGAAGAGAGTGCAAGGACTGTGAGACTTTTGCAGGCTCTTCTAATGCATCATATAATGACAACACTGAAAACATTATCCTGAATTAAATACAAAAATGTAATCTATGTTTTCTATGTATCTACTGTTGTTGTGCTCCAAATCTCTTTCTTAGAATTTTTACTTGCCCTGTGTCCTAGAAATATTTTCTGTAATATTTTATTATGTTTGGCATTACCATAAATATACTTCTGAGTAAAAACCACTTATTTTGTAAATATTTGTGAACTGTTGAAAATCATTTGGCTCATCCCAGTATCTGTGGATTCAGCTGGAAGAATGAGGTAAGTGTAACATTACAGTGGCAAGTATTTCACTTAAAGAATACAATGTATATGCCTCAGAGGTACAGATACCTCAGTAGAATCCTGCGTGTGTCAGTCCTGTCAACAGAAGGGCAGGTATTGCCATCACATGGAATTTGGTTGGCACAACTAGTTCTCTCTCAGAACTGGGAAAAGGGACAGCATGACTGATTTTGTCATGGGCAAAAGGAGAGTGAAGGGCAATGCAACAAAAAACAATAATATATTTAGTCATATAATTAAAAATATTTGAATGATCCTTATCCAAGGAAAAGACAGTTAAGAGTGATAAATGTAAAAATGTGAAAAATAAACATGAGAACACGTTTAAGCTTTTTGCTAAAACCGCAAAATGTTGACTTACCATAAGCTATAAAAGATGTCATTAAATCATCAGCCTTTACAAATTGCCTGTTGTGGTTTTTGAGATACTCCTTTCTCTCCCAGTACTCTGATCAATTCTGTACAACTCCAAGAATTGATACCTGTAAGCAAGTTCCAATGTCAGACAGTCAAAGAAAGTAAAAGATGAAGAAAAGTCATAACTTACTACAGTGAGAAATCCTGTTCACCTCAGTGGGTCTCATTGTAGGTGTACAGATCTGTCTCTAAAATGATGCTGTGCTAAATATGACAGTACAGCAGAAAGTTTAATAAATGGGCTACATCAAGTCAGTTCAAAGATGTTCTGTGGAGTGTAGTCTATGTACCAATAAAAATCTCCACAATTTTTATTAATTCCATTAAAGTAGCATGCTACCTCCAAATATTTATAGAGATCAAGCAGACTCACTTCAGGACAAGTCCTTCATACATACCACAGGGACCTTTCCTGAAATGTAAACAGTTGGCATCTGCTGAACCCTAATCCCCAAATCAGAAACACAAATGTTTGGATTAACAAAAAATGGAAAGCCTCATTCTTTATTGTTGACCTCCCAGTACATATTTTTTCACTTTCAGTGTTGTGTGCGTGACCAGCATTCTTTTTTCAGGACTGGAAATGCAGTGACATTTTGGCATAGTGACCACAAAGGACAATGGTGATTAAATTCAAGCCAGCACAAACTCTCAGTGATGCTCACTGACTTCAGAAGATTTGAAATCAAGCCTTCAGTTCAGTGGTACATGTGATGCAGTATGAAACAACTGAGATTTGATACTCTTAAGAATCAGATAAATAAAAGGATATTTATTTTACCCCTTTAAAAGAGTATATTGATCTGATACAGAAGGAACTTGAGGAAATATAAAATATAAGCTTGTGAGTACCATCATTGAAATCTATTTGGTTTTATACACAGTTTTAGCATCCCACTGCATCAGGGACTGTATTCAATAACTGTTAAGTGAAAACAGTTAACAGACCTGGAATTTCTGTCTATCACATGTACAGTGCATATATATGTAATATAGAATGAATATGTACAGAATATTCCATTGTACAAACTAAAGCTATAATAATGAGCAAACTGCTTTAATTGGAATGCTGAGGGAATGATATTTGAAATTATTTTCCAGAGTAATTTATTTTTGGATGGTGGTTTTTTTCTTTCTTGAAGAGATTAAATACAGAGCTATCGAAAAGCACTGAAACTTTCGAGAAGAATGAGAATGAAGTTGCTGGTGTTGGTGCTGAGAACCCGGGGCACAAGCAGCAATCTTTGAATGTCTGCCTTTTCTGGTTTGTGTTGTGGTTTTAGGCTTTATGGATCCCAGCAGGACAAGCCATGATCAAGCTGGGATTCAGTCTTACTCTTCCCAAGCCACACTCCAGCCACTGCTTCCAGCCTTATACCAGGGTCTCCAAAAGTTGTTGGAGCTTCTGCAGGTCCATAGCAGGAGATGAAAGAACTGAGTGCTCCAGGTCAGCCCACCTGGTGAGGGGGTTTCCTGCAGCCTCTGCTCCTAAGGGTAGTGGATTGGTAGCTGCACATTGGATCTGGCAGTGACATCTCTGAACCAGCACCTCTTCGCAGCTTGAGGCACTCACCAGCTGTTGCCTTTGGCAAGATGACAGGGAAGCAGTCACATTTCCTCTGAATTCTGCCTAGCTTTACACACACTTGTGACAGGTACTCACTGTACACTCATTTTTTTCTTTTTGGATTTCACAGATCTATTTGGCTGGGAAGTAAATTCTAAGTTTCAGGGAAGACTGGAATTGTCCACATAAAAAAGTTTGATGCCTTAAAACTGCTACAAAACAATAAAAAATAGAACCAGTAAAATACCCCTAAATGCAATTTTAGTTGTTTTAATAAGTTCTTTCAAGTATTGTATTTTCATGCTATTAATTTTTGGACAGTAGACTTCATTATACTCTGTAAGAAGGGAAGGCTTTCAAATAAGGTTGCATATTGAATTTTAGGTCTGTGCATTAGAATTTTCATATGACTTCAAAATTATCAAAATAATTACTTCTTTTCTATGCAAACATGAAGGGTTTACCTTCATTCCTACTCAGTCATAACAAATCCAAAATTCTTGGCAGTATAAAAATGTGCTCTGAAACCTATTGTTGATATACACCTGCTTCCCTTTTCATAAGAGAATGTGATTTTACCAGACATCTATCCAGCTACCAGAAAAGCTGATTCCTATAGGATACATTCGTAATGTCTTAAGAGAAGAGACTCAGCTACTTAATTTTTGAGAAAATTGTATGACTCTGCAAAAAATCAAAGACTTTAAAAAGCAGAAAAGAAATCAGAAGGGAAAAAAAAAGGAAGAATAAGAAAAGCCTTAATGTTACAATCCATTGATAAAATTAAATTAGTTATCATGGGTTTGGCTTACTGGTAAAATATTTGGGGACACAGAAAATGTTTCATAAACACAATGAGATATTCTGTCACGTGAAATTGTTACGCTTTCTTCAAGGGCCTGTCAAGAAAACTAGGTTTACTACCTAAATTTTATTTTTCAAAGTAAAAGACAGAATGTTCTGAAAATCAAGCTGTCACTAGTTAATGCTGTCAAAATAACATGTCAATTTTACATGCTTGTTCAATTAGACTTCACTCTTTCTTCCTCCTCATTTTAAATGATGTTTGTTCATTTGTTATTCTCTCGGCCCTTTTTCCAGAGTCCCATGGAAACAAAACATAAAATCAATGATGCTGAAGTTTATGTAGGCTTAATATTGGGATGAAAAATGAAGATGCCTGATCCTGCTGTCAATAAAATGTATTTGTGTAGTTCTCCATGTAGCACTTTGAATAGGATGAGTGACAGCAATCTCAGTCTGAGAAGGGCCTCATGGCCCTTTTGTACAGGTGGCTGGTTTTATAATAGCCCAAAACAAAACATTCATGATCCTTAAACAGATTCAGATTTCCACGTGTAGACAGGCAAAGTAGCCATGTGCAGTGTTGTGGAGTTCCAGTCTTTTTTCCATGTACTGCCCTTCTAGGAAAGCATGCCAAGGATTGCATTTATCAAGAAAGTGGAGAAATGTTTCCTCCAAGGAATCTTTGAATTCAGCAGGAAGTTCTCATGTTTCCTGTAGTCGCTTGAGGTTAGGTTATGGTAATTAATACATACATCTAGTCTTTAGTGCCTCCAATAAGAATGTCCTTGAAGGCAACCACAGGCAGAACAGGACAGCTGATGTGCCATACCATTAGTTCAAATATGTAGACACTAGAAAAGGTTGTAAATTCACAATTCAGTCACTTTGTGTGTGTGTGCATTGCCTGGCTAACCACATGTGCATCCATAGGGATACTGGATCTCTGAAAGGATCTTAAATTACTTGCTTTGGCTTTGCTACTTCCTTTTGATATTGAGCTGTCTATATGAATTGAAAGTGAGAAAATGGTTAATAGCATGTCTATTCATCGTAAACCCTTCCTGACTGATGACTTGCCTTCTCCTGGGATCCAGCATTGTAGCAGAAACCAGCTGGTATAACCTGCAGCTACAGCTACTTCCTGGAGTTCAGCTTCTTTTCTAGGGAAATGTAATTTTCATTAATACTGATGTTCAGGCTCAGGAAAAAAATGTATCTGAGGAAAAGTGTTATACACTGAACTTCAGGCTGTTGCTCTTTTTGATGATGCTTGTCTGTTTTTCCTACAGAGAATCATGTGAATTGTTACCTGTCATTGCATCCCCATGTTCATCTCTTAATACTTGTCAGTATGAGACACACCACTTAAAAGAAATTATCTGCCCAGACTGGGAAATTTCTTTGTTACAGCAATTTTTTTTTTCTTATCATGTCTTTTGTTTTCATAAGTGCTAACAGATTCTTACCCAGTGCTTTTTAAAATGCTTACTGATCCACACAGAAAGAAAAGGTAAACAACAACTAAGCAATTGGTCTGACAGATAGTGCAGTCCCTCAGGAGGCATTCATAACATCCACACCAACGCTGAGTTATTCTCTCTCAGGAGCACCATTAGCAGTTATTTCATCACCACCATGTGTGTAATTCTGTAGCATCAGTCCCAAGGCTGGCCAGTTCTCCTCAGCAGATGTTAAACCGTAGGCAAAACCACTTCACTGTTAAAAAGAAAGTAGAAACTAGCCTAAAGGGTTAAACTTCCAATTTAAAGTCCCATTTATATGGACACTTACAGATAAAATAATTAAAGTGGGAACACAAGGGAGTAGTATATTGACTTATTTTTAATTGTATATGAAGGGACAGCTTGCATCTAATTTTTTGTTTAGATTAATAATTCATTTTGGTTAAAGTATGTCTTGATCCTGAGTTATTCAGAAAAATAATGCATTTTGAGAAGTACACGGTGTCATTATAGACATAAGTTGGATATGAACTATGAATGGGAAGCTATTTGATGACAAATGTAATTTATGTAAAAGTAAATAGGCAAATAGTATTCAGAAATTGGCACTTCTTTCACATTTGTGAAATTTACTGGAAAGCCATGCACCTTTATGGTTTGTTGAAAAAGGTATGGAAAGTCAAAAAGACATACAGAAAATAATTCTGAAAATAAAATTTAAAAAGAAACAGGAAAATGTACCAATAGTGAAATACTGGATAAATTCTTAGCTATTAATTCAGTCAAGAAAATACTGAGAAGTAACTTGACTACAGCCTTCAGGCTTCAGGTACCTACAGGCAAAAAGTATTCCCGACAGTAAAGAGCCCTCTAATTTAGGAGGAAGGAATGTGTAATTAGCTGGAGCCAAGAATTCCAGTCTGTTCCCCTATCACCAAATTAACAATGAGAGCTTTCAACCATTAGAGCCATCTGGGTCTCTTAGAAAGATATGCTACATCTCATTCAGAAGCTAAAGAGGCTGATAGATAACATTTTGGGACCATGCAGGAGGTTAGACTAGACAATAATGCATCATTTCTTCTGCCCTTAATATCTATTTCTGAATCTAAATAAAAAATTAATAAGGTTAACAGAATCTGACCTTCAGTCATATATATTTTATCATTTAATTACATTTCCATTTGAGGATTATAATTCAGTTCTCTTATGACTTCATCTTGAAACTTTTCTACAGGATACCAGAAATAGGGTCTTTCTTATTCTCATAATTAAACTTTGAACCAAATAAAAGTTCTTCAGCTTGTGACTCTGAATTAGCATGTGAAAAATTTAAACAAATACCATTTTATCTTTTTTGTTATGAACGGAGCAATCATATACCACAACTAAGTGTTAATATCTGTTGTACCCTTGAGCTATACAAATGTGTGGTTTTGTTTTGATCATGCTTGATATGCTATGTCTTGACTAGATCTTATTTCATTCTGTTTCTACAGGTTAGTGAGACTTTAATCAAGTAAAAAAAATCTAATGAACAGTAATTTGAAACACAGCATTTGGAAAGGTCAGAATGGTGCATTACATCCTTATTATCCAAAAGAACAGATGAGTTTAATATCCTGGCAGCATTTTCCTGTGAAGAAGATATTAAACAAGAACTGAAAATGGCACAAGGTTCTTCCTTTTCTATGACAAAGATTGTAACAAGGTGATGGAACTACACAGAATAAATCCCTTTCTGCTTTAATGGTCCAACTGTGAATTCTGTCTAGATTTCAAAAACCTAAGCCAAGCCATGCATACTATTTGTTTCAATTCCTTTACAACACACTTTCCTGCTTATATGACCCATTTTCCATTAATATTTCCTAGTCTTAAACATGGGAAGATATGTTAACAGAAGGTACACAGTACACCAAGTTTTTCTGCATAATGTGTTGGACTTGCAACAAATAATGCACTGCATCAGCACTGCTGAAAATACATTTTCCAGCTTCTCTTTGAATAACCTAAGAACAGAGATTATGTATTCCAACACACAACACATTGTGTGTGTCCTGCTTTGGAGAGTCTCTGAAGGTATGGAACTCTTCAAAGGGAAAGGAATTTGCAGTATATCCAGTAGGCTCTTTTAATAAAAAAACTGTCAGAATTTCCTACCTTAAATCATTATCTGCATGAAGAGTCTTCCTTTTGCTTTATAGGTCTAAGGAGAGAAAAATTCATCTGGAACTGGATGTTGTATTTTATTGCTAAAATACACCATCAGGGTCCTCATGTTAAATGTTATTACAGCAACTGAAAAAGTGCTGTGCTTAAAAATGAAAAAGTTAAGTATATAGCATGGCCCTGTATTAGTTATTTATATGCAGTCCTCATGAGATATGATAAATCTGGTATTACCTAAGAATGTTACAAGTTAGATTTTAAAGATATTAATAATTATTAAAGAAAATGTTTTATATTATTCCAAAGATAAAACAAGTCTCGAAGTATTACTGGCTGAAGTAGACCTACATGGGTTTGCACAAGCTCACAATTAGAAATCATGTCGAACCTCTTTTTCCTACGCCATCTGGAGAATACATTTGAAGAAAAACTTCTCTGTGGTACATTACATGCAGCACCTTGCTGAGAAAAGCCATTCTGCTTTGGTCAAGAGAGACAAAATTACTATATTCAAAATATGTTTTCAGTATCTTAAGTGAATGTATAAGTATGTATATTTATACTTGTTGGGGTTTTTTGTCTGTTTTCTTTTTTTTAAGTGATTTTATTTTCCAGTAGAGATTGTAAATGTATTTTTCATCCTTTGTTTTCCAGTCATAAGGTAGGATTTTCAATGTATTGGCAATGTGCAATCTATTTTGAAACTTCAAAGGATTTGCAAAACTACAGACAAAAATCCCTAATGGGTGTTCATTTCGTAAGTGCCTATGGAAATTAATGTTTTCTCTGTGCCTAGAAAAAATCCACTAGATATAAGTTTCTATCAAGTTCCTTGTTATTAAGCTAATAGTCCTTGAAACTGAAATTACTACAAATAGCTCTTTTCTGCTTCCTAACCAAACATAATAGCCATCCAAAATGCAGCATACAGAAAATAATAAATAAAACTATTTTTTCAGTTCCTAATTATTATTCACAATATAAATCTGTGAATTTTTATAATTTGAATTACTAAGAACTCTGACCATATATACTTTTGCTATGAAAAATAAATATATGCTGTTTTATCCGTCTTTTAAAAGATCATGTTTAGGGCATGACTGAATAGAGAATCCAGGATTTTGAGGGGACACTCAATGTGTAGTCACACAAATACCTCCAGGATTTCTTAGAGAGTCAGTCCAACGTATCAGATCAAGGAACTCGGTTTTGTTACACAGTTTTAAGTTCTCGTGATTATGCAAAATGTTGGTGCTGTGTCACACAGTAGTTAACATGGGGAACACCTTGAATACATTGTGCAGCCTTATTTGGTTATTCTATAAAATGGATTTTTTTCACTACATGATCACAGTCATTCTTTTTTGAAAAATTACCAAAATAATCAAGTGCCTCTTATGAGCCAATACAAAGCTTGAAGTTGAACTTTAGGAGACAACTCCTTTTATCAATTATTTCCAATAAATAATGTGGGTTTGGGGCATTTCCATGAAGTCTTTCTTCAGTGAGGGTGGTGAATATGACTTTTGCATAAAATGTTGTGCCCGTGAACCCATGAGAATATCTCCAATTGAAAGGATCATATAATCCTCTGTGAGGTATATTCAATAAATTAACAGCAGAACAAAAATAACAAACAAAAAAAGATGAGGCTGATGGAAAGGTGTCATTGAAGCAAGATCACAAAAGAGACACATCAAAGCACAACAGGATGTGTGCAGCACACACATTCCCACAAATAGGATTTTGTGCCAAGAGTTGCTGGTTCATTGTAATCCCAGTAACAAGGACACTCAGACTCTGTGAAATATGGCTTAAAATACCATTTATTGCAGCTAACACTTTAAGGAAAAAAGGGTTAGCACAGATGATCTTACATCCATTCAGGTGCTGGGAAGCCCAAGTTATGCACCACTGAATGAGCCTCCATGCAAGCTCTGTATCCTGTGCAGATCCTGTCCATGTAAAGGTTACCCAATATTTCAGTTTTTTGAGTTCCTCTAAGGTTTTCCTAAAACAAAATAACTCCATTAATCATTTTCACTGTCAAAGAAAAAAGGGTACACACATGGGAATTTGCTGCTGCTGCTTTAGATAAAGGCAAGGAGTTGGTGTGACCCAGTGGCAGCTGCCCACAGGCTGCTTCATTAGAGTCAGCCAGCCAAGCTTGTCCTGCAGGCAGAGGATGTGCAGAGCACAGCACAGACCTGGAGGTCATGCTGTGTGCACAGCACATTTTGTGTGCACAGCACAGTGCCTGTTTGGGACAACAGCTGTGTGAGACACTAACTCCCCTAGGAGCAAGGGTCTCCTGGTCAGGATCTCAGCACATGTGTGCATGCATGCCTGGTTTGTATCTGCATGTAAAAATCTGCTTTTGTTCTCCAAAATGAACTGGTGCACAGTATTCAAGTCTGCACACATTAAAAGCTGTACATGTCCACTGCAAACACTTCTCTGCACAGGTCTCTGTTTATCAAACTGACGTTGTGCCAGAAGTCAGATAGGTTTAGAATTACAGAATTTATTGCCACTAAAAGGCTCTGTAAATACATTTTTGCAAGTGTGATTTTTGTGCCTGCAGCTCAAATTCTTGTCATACTTGCATTTGAATTTGTTTTGTTTTGTCACACAATGTTACTTGGTATTATATGAATAATAATCCATGAGCTAGAAAACAGACTAAAGTCAAAGGAGCAAAGTCAGTTCCATTATTAAAGAGAGATTAAAATAATTTGACATGAAAGGCATTTTAGAGAGAATACAGACTGTCTGACTTACTGATGTGCACAGAAGCTAATGCATCATTCAGCTCTGTTACCACCTGACAGCTGCTCAGCATCTAATGGGAAATGTGAGGGTGGTCACAGTCCAGTTCGTAGTGGACAGGTGCTGGCATCACAAGAATCATCATCACAACTGGCACTAATTGGCACCTTTGTTGACAGTCTTGGCAGAGAGGCCAGTGATTGAATCTGCACAGAGACTTCCTTGCAAGCTCTGCTGGCTTGGGACGCTGGGCTCAGCTCATCCTTCACTTAAACCATCCTTGGTTTTGCACATATTTCCTGGGAAAGCAGTCAGGTCCTGACACTCTATTTGCCCGAAATTTCTGTCAGCATGCCCATTACCGTGGCATCTCTCTGGAAGTGACACCTCGGCACAGAGGGTAAGACACATCTCAGGGACACCAAAACCTGCCAACTGATGCTGGCCAGCAGAAGAGCCTGTGAGCTTTGGCTTGGGGTGGAAGAAGACAAAAGGGGATCAAACCAAATGCTGTTCTAAAGGAGAAGTTACACATAACCCACACAGAGCTCCAGTTTCAACCAAGATTTTCTCAATTTTAGTTTATTTTAGATAAAACTGTGATTCTGTGAAGTTCTAGTAGCCACTTTTACTCTGTGCTTCAGTTTATTCTTTTGTATGAAGGTCCTATTATTTGTCTCACTCTCAGACATAATATGAGGCTTTGCTAACTAATCAGTGTCCTGAAGTATTTAAATATTCCATTTCTGATGGAAGTCAATAGACATTAAATATTAGGATTCAAATCTATAGGAACTTTTGTTTCTTAATAATTCCATGAAATGAGTTGCAGGCAGTGACTATTGAATATATCCATGTTGCATTTATACATCATTCACTCTGCTGTAAATACAGTTGCATTAAATGCAGTTTCTTCTGTTACCTCAGCCTATCTTGTCCAAATCTGCAATTAAAACTCGTTTTCCTTTGGTGTATAGAAACCTGTACTGTTTGTAGGTTAATTATCAGTTTATATTTTTTTTAGCTCTATAGATAAATAAGTCAATAATGTGACTAGGATTTGAGAATGTTTAAATGGTAATAAAAAGCAGTTAAAGGAGGGTGAGAAGTTTGACTGTAATTAACAGCAGTAACTGAAGTATACAGATGTTGTTAAAGCTCATTACTACCTTTTTCCAAAGTGAAGAAAGAAAGGCAGGCAGGCAGGAGGGAAGGAAGGACAATAAACAAATGAAGTAAATAAAAACTAGGAAGACTGGATAAGAAGAAAGCAGTTCTAATTTCATGTGTATGGAAAAAATGTTGAATTTATTGCACATGGGTTTGTCAGTATATAGATAAAAGTGAGAAAAAAAAACTAGAAAAGTGGTAGATGAAATCAGGCAAAATAAATCTTAAAGCACTGAAAAGAGTATGTAAAAAGCTCAAAGTTTGTCTGTATCAGTGTATCTGAGGAAGAATGTACTTTCATTAGGAACAATAAGGTTATAAGATAATATCAGCAGTCAAAACACCAAGGTTATAAGATAACAGGAGTCTCAAAACACCACCAAGCAAGAGTCTGAAATTCTCCCCATTGATTTTTCACTTCTGTATTACATCTGATCCCAAGGAAATATCTTCTCATTTACATGCATCTACATAAATTCTGGATGAAGCCACAATCTTTTTCTTCCTCCAGTGTTAACAATGAGCAGTGGCTGCTATACTGTGCTCCTACAGACACTCTGGAAACAGAATATGTCATCGTTAGCCTAATGAGGGGAAAGAGGGAGAGAAATTGCTAAATGTTTTCTCTCTAGCCCAATTAAAGGAGAGAGAGCAAGACGAAGAGAGGGGGAAGGCGTGCTGGAGGGAGAGCTGTGTACGTGACAGATTTCTTCCTGCCTTTAGCTACAAGAGCATTCTCGTTAGGTAGAATTGGAAAAGACAAGAGGATCTGGGAATACAAAGGATAAATCCTTTGACTGAAATCAGACTGTGGCAGCGTGGTCCATCAGTCAGAGCTACACATTACCTTCCAAAAATAGCTTGCTTGGGAAGGAAAGAATCTGATACCAAGTACACTATTGTCATTACTGGTCTTAAGACAAATTATCCATACAAATAGGAAGGAACAAAATTTGTCTGCCTGCTGAAAGCCTCCTTGTCCATCCCCTTTCAGGACTTATGCAGAGGGAGAAAACTACTTGTGTATGAAGGACACCTCAAGTTTAGAGGTTGCTGAGCTCACTGACAAGTGCCAACTCACTCTTTGTAAAGGAAACTGAATTGCTCTTCAAGCCCCTGATGTTTTGTGCCAGAAACATCAGGCCTGGTAGAAAGGTGTCTGCATCCCTAAGAACATGCTACATCCCAAACTTGTCCTGTCTCATGGGCTGGGCCTTGGCACTGCCAGGTGGTAGCTCACTTGGCCCAGATTTTTACCAGGTACGACAACAAAAATTTCCCACTACAGATAATTGCAAGCCAGTGCTCAGGGCCTCATGTCTGGCCAGTATAGGTTTTGTTAATGACTCAGAAATCTTTGGGGGTGAGTGTGCAGTTTTGGAATCCAGGTGAGCTGGGAGCTGAGGCTCCTAGCTAAAAGCCATGGTGTGAAGACTTGCATAGGTGTCACTGAAGCTGAGGAGAATGTTGTTTTTTCCAAACACAGAAAATAATGTTGCATCCAGTCCTATGGCATGACACTGTACACCCATTCTCATATGAAATAAGAATACCTGCTGCTTTAATCTGCAGCAGAGATATAAATGGACTTGCTGGAAGGATTTCATTGCACCCACAGCTCTGCTGTTGACTCCACACACAGCTAAAGTCACCTTTCCGCCATGCCGTGACCGCATATTAAAAATATATCCAGCCCATGGGCCCCAAACACTGCTGACACTGCATGTGACCCAGGGTCCATGGGCAGGTCCACAGAGCCTGCAACAGGACAAACACATGAGGAGGCAGGTGGGAGGTGAGAGTCAGTGGAATATTCTTTGTGCCCAGACTCTGAAATTTTACGAGACTGCATGACTACATTAAGATGCAAAGTTTTTCCATGGGTTAAAGAGACCTGTGACCAAAGGTAACTAGGAAGGTGGGAGTTTCTTTGTTATCACATCAGCCACAAGTCCCTGATGCAATTCCAGAATTATATCCCACACTGTTCTCATTACCTGCACAATGGCATGAGCCATTCTGTGGACAGAAGAAACTACCTTGCATCCCTATTTATATTTAGTGCTCAGACACGAGCTGAATGATAAAAAGCAGGATTGATGTGCCTAGTATAATTCAGTCCCCAAATGTTGAATTCCTCTTACTTATTTTAAATCTCTCCACATTTTCTTGCATTCTGACTAAAATGTAGCAGCTTTGTGAGCTGAACTATAGCTGCCCTTTTACCATTTCAATTGCCAGAAGCTTTAGCTAAGGAAAATGCTTTTGTAAAGACTTACTATGCTCTGCTAGTCTTACAGAGTGCATTCCCTGCCAATACCTAAAAAGAAGTTGAGAAAGTTCCTGAGAACACCTTGCATCATGAGTCACTTGCTGTAATTATTTTTTAATTGTTGACTCCTCATTCCACATCCTGGGAGACCTTCTGGCTTGTTCCATCATCCAGGCATGACTGGATTATTTTTTTCCCCCTGCAATGAGACCTAGTTTCTTTATTCACCACTCACCTGAGCACAGAAAATAGAAGGCGAATATTGGGTCTGGTTTCTGGTTGTCCAAAAGGAGTCACAGACATGATTTCCCAAGCCCTCCAGTTAGGAACACACAGGAAAGGAATTAAACTCTCCTGTTAGCCAAACAGATGTTGGGAAAAGTAGCCTGTGCTGCTCTGCCAAGAAGAGTAGCCCAGACTCATAAAAGTGAGCCCAACGCAGCCATGTCTGTACCATGGCAAACAATCAGGAGATCAGGGAAGACTGCAGTTAGGGTTCTGTCTCCTTACAATATTTTTATATAATTTAGTGTTTCTTACTGAGAATTTATACATTATAAATATTCTAGTCATCATTAACAATGTCATAAGATTTCCTTTCAAAATTTGAAGTTTTGGGTCTTCAAGAGGGTTTTTCGCATTGGATTATTTTATGCTCTTTTATGCTTTGTGTTTTAAGAAGTACTAATCTGCCCAGTAAAAAAGCACGCAACTCACATTTATAATACTCAATTTCTCTCTATTTTTAAATTTCACTAAATTCTGAAATTCGAACACTGTAGTCTGTACAGGGTGCTAGCAAAATTAGTATACACATGAGTCAGTGTTTTCAGTTCCTCTTTCCTTAACTCCAAATATCACAAGGAAATAAGGACATTATTCCTGATGCTTGAGCACAAGATACTAAATTCAGTCTGATTTAGTGACAAAGCCTGCCATTTTAGGAGATATAATGGCTGTATAATGAAATGGGATCATATTTGTTAACAAATGCCATATCCTACAATATTCTTGAAATTAACCACTGACTGTTTTTCTTGGGAGTTTAGCACAATGGTACAATTTAATGGACTAATGTCAGTTCAGTTAACTCCAACTCTTGAAAACCCATCACATAACTGGCTCCCTCTAATGTTTACCAATGGCAGGTTTTGTGCCCCAGCCTGGAAATACCTGCCCTAGGTTACCCAGCAATGGTCTGTGCTGGTGTGAGGAGGAAGGACATGAGCAGAGTCAACACTGGTATGATGCAGATACTACTCAGATACTTTCTGGTTACTTTCCCCTTGCCTTCATGTCTCAACTACTGCCAAATCTGCCTCACATTAAGGAGACTGAAGTTATTAGCTTCAACGCACTTTTTATATATATATAAAAATACTGTATTAAATAGGAGAATTGTCCTCACAGCTACCAGTAAAATTCTATCCTGATCAGCAATATCAACACAAAAGGCCAACCTAGTCTGAATTATCAGTCAGCACTTCAGCATGATTCCAATTATTTTCATCATTTAGAATGACCGAAGCAGTATTTTGAAATTACATCTAAAACTGTAGTAGTTATTAATCAAGGAGCTCTAGCAAGCCAGATTCATGATCAGCAGAAGGGTGGAGACAGACACTATATCATTTTAATCTTACAGAATAATTTGCTTTTAAGCACAAAACTCCTTGCAACTGAATCTCTTCATCATTTGAATGTCCAGAAAAACAAGCAGACAATCTTATGGTGGTTTGGATGGCTTTTAATACATCACAAGAAGAAAAATTAAATTAAATTGCATCTACCTCCCCCAAAACTGCCTGAATTTTTTATTCATATTCATATACACCAATTTTTCATTAAATCTCAATTTCTCAGCCATTAGGATGCACAACAGGACCTGCAGAAGCTCTAACTGTAGCAGACCAGAGCTGAAATGAGTTGCTAACAGCACATGTTTAGGGCTGATGTTTTCCTACAGGAAATAAAAATAATTAATTTTTTTTCTTTAATTTATGAAACACCATGGCTACAATTTTTATTTGCAACATTCATTCACATTTTCACTATGTAAAAAGCAATAATGTTCAAGTTTTCTTGATAATGTTACATAATTTTTTTGCCTTTAATAGTAAAAATTTTTTTTTTTCTTTTGAGCAATTTTTGGACACTTGCATTCATGTGCTCTAACAGGCATCCTCTTTTCTAGTGTAACTTAGTTGTGTCCTGGGCATTGTCACTTGGGTATTATTAAAAGAAACACCTAATTTAATTTCACCTTATTTTATATCCCAAGTCAAATAATTGTGTAATGGTGTTATCAGTGATTTAAATTGCTTCTCTACTCCTTTAATGTTCCATGGATCATCAAAACTTTGTAACAATGCTCAGTAAAAACTGGCCAAATTTACTTTTATTATCTTAAGAAAAGGAAGGTCCGTAAGACTACTTTTTTGAGTAATGCTCATATTTTTTGGTAATCTTAAACATTAAACAGAATAATTTCTTTCTATGCATTAAAAATGAGATCTTTCAAGCACTGGGTTTACATAATCCTATTTCTGATTAAAGCGTGTCACTCAGAGAAGCTAAAAATTCCAATAACTGCAGACCATAAAGTGTTATCTGAGGAGTATTTTATTTCTCTGAAACACACTTCAGACAAACCCTCTCCATGTAATTATCCTCACAAAGAGCTTCTGGATTCTGTTTTACTTAAAAAATCAGAAAAATCTTTAAAGCTTTTTTCTGCATTAAAGCCACTTCAATGCCAACAATACACACTGCACAAACCCCCTTAAAATATCTCCTCAAAGATCTGTAATTCAGTTAGGTTCTGAAGAACGAGGAAGAGAGCTGCACATAGAATTTCTTTGGCTATTACAGTACTAGCCTAAAAAGCTAGTCTCATCTTTGGTATCAGTCAAATAATTCTATTTGATTCTGGCCACTACTTGCAGATAGGAATAGGAATAGGAATAGGAATAGGAATAGGAATAGGAATAGGAATAGGAATAGGAATAGGAATAGGAATAGGAATAGGAATAGGAATAGGAATAGGAATAGGAATAGGAATAGGAATAGGAATAGGAATAGGAATAGGAATAGGAATAGGAATAGGAATAGGAATAGGAATAGGAATAGGAATAGGAATAGGAATAGGAATAGGAATAGGAATAGGAATAGGAATAGGAATAGGAATAGGAATAGGAATAGGAATAGGAATAGGAATAGGAATAGGAATAGGAATAGGAATAGGAATAGGAATAGGAATAGGAATAGGAATAGGAATAGGAATAGGAATAGGAATAGGAATAGGAATAGGAATAGGAATAGGAATAGGAATAGGAATAGGAATAGGAATAGGAATAGGAATAGGAATAGGAATAGGAATAGGAATAGGAATAGGAATAGGAATAGGAATAGGAATAGGAATAGGAATAGGAATAGGAATAGGAATAGGAATAGGAATAGGAATAGGAATAGGAATAGGAATAGGAATAGGAATAGGAATAGGAATAGGAATAGGAATAGGAATAGGAATAGGAATAGGAATAGGAATAGGAATAGGAATAGGAATAGGAATAGGAATAGGAATAGGAATAGGAATAGGAATAGGAATGAAGGCTGCAGGTCTGGGTAAATGTTGAACTCACTGTGATGCTGAAGCATCACCGTAGCTCTGGTGCTGAGAAGGAATCAAACAGAATTTCCCTGTGGGTGTCAGGAAGCCACTTTACACAACTACCATAAAGCAATCCTTTAGTGGGGTAGTGACACTCGGTTTTGCCAGAAGCAAGTGGACTGAGGGAAAGATCCTTCTGTGTCTGCCATCATTTTGATACTGTCCTTGTGCTCCTGCTACCAGCCACTAACAGAGCTTCACCTCTGCACTGAACTCAGTATGGTCTGTCTTATGGCTCACTCACACCCTCTACTCAGCTAACTTGAACCAGTGAATCTTCTCCTCTTCTTCCTTCCACACTGGTTTTTGAAGATACTCTTGATCTATTTTATATAGACACAAAACCTAGAAATATTCTTGCCAGATGGTTAGCTAGCATTCTTATTAATTACTAGTTGAGTGTACTTCGGTTATCATGACAGGAGGTGTACAGGTGTCAGAGACTTTAAAAAAACCTTTAAAATATTTCAGACAGAAAAATCACATCTCATTTACAGCCTCTTCTGTCAAAGCATAGATTTTGAGAAAATTCAGTTCTGAGTAACATGTTCATGCTTCAGGAATTTTCACTAGAAAAGTACAGCACAGCATTCTCATTGAAACAGAAAGAGAATTTTTGGTGACATTCTCTGATTTCCCAATGATTTTGCGTAAGATTTGACTCTTCCAAGTATGCAATAGCATGCAACCAAATGAGAAGTAAATACAGTGTGCCTAAACATGATGTTTAAACAACAAAACAAAAACCAATTCAGGCGATGTTAGTAACACAGCAAACAGATGAGGAGGGGATATGTAAGGCTATGACAACCAATCTAACCCCGTGTGAACAGATAATGTAACACAGGAGAGAATTAAGTTAGTTTTTGGCTGCAGCTCCTGTATGATACCAAGTTATAATTCTCCTCTTGTGCCATGACATGTACATATTGCATTTCCTCAACTGAAAACAAATGGATTAAGGAAAAAAGTGTCTTGCTAATAAGAGCCTATGAGGAGCTTGGGTTTTAAACTATAAAAAGTTTAAAAAAAAGTTTATAAAAAGGAATAAGGCATATTTTAATTTAAATTAAAACTCATCTAAATTTATGCAAAGCATTTGACACTGTTCCTCAGTGTCAAACATCTTTGTCTCTAACTAGAGAGATGGATTTAACAGATGTACAAAGAATTAGCTGGATGGTTGCACTCAAGGTGTTGTAATCAGTTACTCAATGTCCAGGTGGAGAGCAGTGATGGCTAGCATCCCTCAGAGGTTGGTACTGATGCTGTTTGACACTTTTGTCAGTGACATGGACAGTGGGATCAAGTGCATCCTTAGCAGTTTGCAGGCAACCTCAAGCTGTGTGATGTGGCTGACACGCTGGAGAGAAGGGAAAACATCCAGAGAGACCTGGACAGGCTTGAGAGGTGGGGCTGTGAGAACCCCATGAAGTTCAGCAAGGCCAGGTGCAAGGTCTTGCATGGGGGTGGGGCACTGCCAAGCACAAGTACAGGCTGTCTGGAGAATGGGGTGAGAACATCCTTGGGGAGAAGAACCTGGGGGTGTTGGTGGATGAGAAGCAAAATATGAGCCAGCAATGTGCACTCACAGCCCAGAAAGCCAAAAGCATCCTGAACTTCATCAAAAGAGGAGCAGCCAGCAGGTCAAGGGAGAGGATTCTGCCTCTCTACTCTGCTCTCATGAGACTCTACCTGGAGTGCTGTGTCCAGCTGTGGTGTCCTCAGCACAAGAAAGACATGGACCTTCCTGTCCATGTTGGAACAGGTCCAGAGGAGGCCACAAAGATAATCAGAGGGGTGGATTACCTCTCCAGTGAAGACAGACTGAGAGAGTTGGGGCTGTTCAGCTTGGAGAAGAGAAGGATCCAGGAGACATCTAGCAGGGTTCCTGTATTTTATACAGGCCTATCAGAAAGCTGGAAAGGGACTTTTTTACAAGGGCATTCATGATGGAACAAGGGGGGATGGCTTTAACCTGAAAGAAGGTAGGTTTAGATTAGATATATGTAGCAGGACATCTCACCCCACCCCACTTCCCCCAGGAAAGCTTCTCTGTTGTTTCTTAGCTAATGAAATAACTCAGGGCATCTCACTCTCAGCCTCACACAAGCCTTGGTGAAATAACTCAGTCAAGACAGTTTGTCTTGTAGTGAGCTATTTCAGTGCTATGGAGTTGATGTTTTCAGCTGACAGTAAACATCTTGTTGTGGAAGCAGATGTGGAAAGGTAAGCTGGAATTTCTGACTGACAGACATTTCATTCTACAAACTATAAAAGCCAAATTTTCACAAAGCAGAAATCTTCTGCACATTCCCTGGGAATCTGTGGGGGTCTCTTGGGACACCAATTTTGTGGTTATTCCCTCAAGGGTTGAGTTAAAGGACTCTGTGTACACTATCGTCATTTCGGTGGTAAGTTACGCTGATTCCTAACCTATACTCTTTCTTTCCTAGCTATAATATAGGTATAATTGATAATGCAGTGGTTTATGTAATCTGCTAGTAGTTCTTGTGTTTTATACTGTGGAGTAAATAACTGTTTAAAGCCTCTTCCATGATAGCTTCTGTCTATTCAATAAATAACTCATTTCATACTAGACCTGATCTGCCATGCTTAGAACTTGCAAGCTGGAATGATTTTAGGTGTGGGCCACCTAGAGTCAAGCTGCTGCCAAAAATCTTAGCTTTAGGCAGGGCTTGTCTGAAGCTCCAACTTGATCCATAACAATAGAGAGAAGAAATTCTTTATTGTGAGTGTGGTGAGGCATGGAACAGGTTGTTCAGGGAAGTTGTGGATGCCCCTGATCCCTGGAAGTGTTCAAGGCCAGATTGGATGGGGCTCTGAGCAACCTGGTCCAGTGGAAGGTGTCCCTGCCCACAGTATGGGGGTTGGAATTTGATTCTTTTTAAGGTGTCTTCCAACCCAAACTATTCTATGATATGTTCTATGATTCAGTAAGTGTACAGCAATGCCACAGCAGGTAAAAGGCACCTTCTTGCTATAGCTTTCTTCACGATTGTCAAACTCAATTTTCTTGAGTATTCATGAGCTATTTAACACAATAAACACAGACCTGAGAGGAAAATAGGCAAAGCAAAAGTGCAACTTTTAAGAGGTATGATAGATGTACAAAGTGCAACACAGTTGACCTTGAAATATTGCCACAGTTTCTTACACTCATTACACAGCTGGTTTTGGCCTTCTTAGGTATCTGGGGGATTTAATTTCCTAGACAGATATTTTGTGCCTAAATATAAGGATGTGCTTTAAAATTTTTACATTAAATTTTACATTTTAAAAGTGTCTGGTATTGCTATGCTTCTACTTTTTCTCCATATGAAAACACTGAAATTGATTTTAAAATATATTGCATTTAGAATGAGAATTAACTTCACTGTGTCTTGTCTCAGTAGGTTTTCTAATACCCCTTAGAAAACAAACTGGAAATTACTACTGACACGGCTGAAGAAGATGAAAGAAAACAACATTTAAAACATTCACCCCATAATAAGATTCAGGAACGAATGTATTAGAGTAGTCGCAACCATAACATATTCTTATGCTATATTGAGGACTCTGAAAAGCAGTGTTAAATAAGCAGTTATAAACTCTGAGTTGGTTCAGGAAATTCCAACAATGTGATACTGCATGAATGATAAACAGCCAAGCTGAAAGTGTATGATTTACTTTATCCCCAAAGCCAACATAGAGTCTTTCAGCATCAGAAACTCTACAAAATTGGAATATATGGGTACACACTTTTGAAATATCATCCTTTCATCTGATCAAAGTAAACAAACATCTAGCACACTTCAGCAATGAATTGAAGAGTTTCCTTTTACTCCTGGGATGCAAAATGAGAGTGAAAATAAGCACTGCATTCATACTTTGTAGTTCAGAAGCAAGCAATTGTCTGCTTTATTTTCTCTGAAAAGCATACTAGAGCTTGCCTGTGTAGTCTGTGGAATGAAATCCAGAATGCAGCTGTAGTTAACATATTTCAGAAAGCACAACAATTCCACACAGTCTGCCTGATGTTTTCTGCTGGAATAGCCAGTGAAATATGTCACTGTTCTTTTGGCCAAGGGATAAATCTTGAGTAGAATAACAGATTTATTATTATAACACCAGTAGACAAAATGTGGCAGTATTTGAAATGAATTGTGTGAGTAAATAAATAATTTTGTGATTTTTATGCACTGGTGACAGAGTGAAAATTTTGGAGACCAAGGCTGACAAACCAACCAATATAATCAAACAATACAAGCTTTCTCTTCTAAACCTGGAAATGTCCAACACTTCTTGAGTGAAACCATGGACTATATTCTATTTCCATAAAATAATTGAGCTTTCTGCTAATACTGCAAGTCAGTGTGCTGCCTCTCTGCTACCAACCATCAACCAGAAGTGAGGCTTCAGGAGGTAACAGTCCTGCCCACCCATAGGATCATTTCCACCTACAATACCTCATATTTGAACTGGATTACAGCACACTGTTCTGTATTTCTATGTAGGAAAATATAATTTGGGAGAGAAAAAACTGGTTCTGGATGGCTAGGGGATTCCATGTCCTCTCATGAGAAGTGCTAACCTCCTTCCACTTCCAGTGAAATGTAGAAGGGTTTCTCTGTTGGTACACTGTATGACATCAGTAACCTGAAATAGCATCTCTTTGATACTTCTGCTTCTCACATTAGGAAGACATGCATTGCTTTTCTCTTTACTGATGTCGAGATGTATACAGTAAGCAATGATGGTGATTCTGCTTTTCATTGCTTTATATTTTTTCTCTCTCCTTCGAATGTATGTCCTTAAAAAATTAAAAAGCAAGACTTTAATTTTCTTTTTTTAACTGAAAATTACTATCTACATTCTTTTTTCTGTAAAGAGTTAGATTTAATGACCATTTGAGATACATCCTCAGCCACAGGGAGCAGGTCAATGCTGTCACAGAAATGTCAGGATGATCTGAGAAGCATGTAGTGCTCCATATGGCTCATTTTTCTCCCCACCATTCATAAGAGATTTTAATGCACTGTGTGGGCCTGAGCCTTAGGCTATCAGGTAGTCCAGTTCATTGATGAATCAGGAAGGAATGGGCAGACTTTTTAACAGAATGAGGTGGTAAAATATTTCCTGCTTGTGAATATATTTCACAAACTTTCTTCCAAGAATAGGAACTTGCAGGCTACTTCTACAATGCTGGTAGCATAAGTGATATTTTTTGTCAGATTTTACAGCTTTGTCCTCATTAAAATAAAATCAGTTTAAAAATCTCATGACTTCACCCCTATTTAAACCCATGAAGGACAGAGTGTTGTTTGTTTCAGTTGAAGGGCTTTTGGTAATTGCCAGAAAAAATTTAAAAATCTCAAATGACAGAACACTCTTTCTGAAGGCTGTTTGGAAAAAATCACATTTCCAAGGACATATGTAAAAATACAGTACAATATAATTGAGTATGGTTGTTAAACTACAGTAAAAATGTGTGTTGTGTGCAGTCTGTCCCTGGTTCTGGCACCTACACAGCTATGGAGCTGAAGCATCTGACCAGCAGTGACACAAAACTGTGTCACCCCAAAGCCAACCAGCCAGGTGATTACTCCCCGGAGCCCCTTTTCACTCTGGCTCTGCCCTCAGAGATGCTGTTTGCCACCTCTCTATGCCTGTTAGCAGTTTCTATATCTGCCATCAAAAGCTCACTCTGCAGATCCAGAGCAGATCATCCACCTTTGCAAGTATCTCCACTCATCCATTATGTGAGACTGAGGAGGAGATGAAAGAGAAGAAAAAGGAAACTCTGCTTCCTTTCTCTTTAACTCATTACATGTGCAACATGGGCTGGAATGCCATGCACTCCTCATAGCTGTCAATCAAATGGCTTGCAATTAAAACATCCTCATGAGCCACCACGAAGAGGAGGTGTGGGATGTGTGATGAGCCAAAGCATCCAAAATACAACCCTCACCCCAGAATTTTGGATCAGCACTGGTCGTCCATGATTTTTTTAACAAATTATTCCGCTCCTGTTTCAGATGCCTATGACTTCCACTTGGCTCAGTGTCCGGCTGTATTTGAAGAAGCTCTGGGTGAAAAAGCTTTTTAACAGCACGATCTCATATAATTTAATCTGTTGTGCAACTACATTTTTCAAAGGTATTCTTTCTCAAAGATTTTCCCAGCTTGGTCTTCCCTAGTTTAAAAGGCCACATGGGAAGATTTGTCGGCAATTTACTGTATAGATAGTAGGGGAGTGGGAAAAACAGATTTCACTTGCCACCTGGATGGACAATTGTTCATAAATCCTGTTTGAAGGTATGTGATGCTTGATCCCACACCAAGGCAGAGTCTCATTTCAGTCTGTTTCTGCCATCAATTCTGCCATTGATGCAAGCTCTGCTTTTGTACTGGCCCTCAAAGACAAAAATGCCGCTTTCTGCATCATGTTCCAGAGATGAGGAAAAGTGACAGAAATGTGATGTGGGGTTTGACAGGCTGTTGGGATTAGTGCCTTGCTACGTGAAATGGTTTTAAGGCAAAAACCTGGCATAATCAGGGGAGCAAAGGTCAACATTTCTGTCAAACTATTAGGTCCCATTTTTCAGCTTCCTACATTTTCCTTTTTAGATATCCATTGTAAACACTTTCAGCAATAAAGGTACTCCTAATTTGTATTTTTTAAGAAAGACACAGCCTTAGTGAATGAAGCCCTACAGCCTGTGAGTATTCCAGCCATATCTGATGTTATGCACATAGCTCTTTTCAGAACTATGTGTCCTGTCAGGGCATATAAATTCAACAGACTTGGTAAACAAGGGGCCCAAAGGGAGCTGCTACTGGCTGCATTATAAATATTCAAGATCCAGTCAGCCATAATTAGTTTATTCCCTTATGTTGACTTACGTCCCCCTCCTTTCAGTCTGTATATTTTGTAAAAGTTCAACCTTCAGAACAAAAGCTTGCTTGGGCAATTTTATCCTCCAAGCACAAAGAAAATCTTCTGACTGTGCAATAGGACTGTAAGTATATTTCATACATACAGGAGGGGATAAAAAAGTCTGCCCTCCTTTTTGATGGGAACACAGGAATTTTATTATTCTCCATGTTTCTTCCAAAAAGGAAATGTCACAGTTTATATGCTTTGTTCCTCCAAACCTTGTCTCCTTCTACATTTTGCTTGGTTGTTAAATTTTTAAATATGAAAGTGTAATTTATGGTCTCATCCCTATTAATGGTAGAAGTGGCTTTGCTTCTGCATGACTCAGAAATTCTGTGAAGTGCCTCTGTTAAAATTAGAAGCATTGAACAAATTGGAAAATATGAAGTGTTGGGGTTTGTCTATCACACAAACTATTTTATTTCATATTTGCAAAGTGAAGCATAAACACATTAAAATTAATCTGTTGCACAAAGCCAGAACAATCCACATAAAATTTACTTTGTTGAAGGGACAAGAGATAAATTAATAATACAAGAAATTACCTCCTCAAATAGTTATTCCTAGTGTTTAGCACTTGAAGAAAAGGAAGCTGAACTGTTTCTGGGCTTAAAGAGATTAGGTTCAGATAAAGCTTTCCCTGCCCCTTTCTAAATACTGGTACTGCATCTCAGCAAGCTCATGCACAGTATCTCCTCTTCCTTGTCGGAATACTAGCTCAGAAGCTGGCAAGTGGGGACGTGGCAAGCTAATGAGGGTGGTGAACATATCTGGTTATATTAGACATCCACTGCTATCTATGTTGTTTTCCTGTTTTAGAGCCTTTTCTAATGTAGAATTAAGGTTTTCAAAATCACACATTGAAATTATCATGACATAGGGTCCAGCCCCTGGAAAGGAATACAGACTAAGCTTCTTTTATGGAGCACATACTCTTACAACAATTCATTAGCAGGAACAGCTGGATTTTATAAGTGATTATTCAACTTTTAAACCCCATTTCAAAATGGAGATATGTTACTAACCATACAACTATAGAAATATCATTAGAAATATTTTATTTAATCACAAAGAGGAGTGCTCTTAAATACAGGACTTGGAGCCATGTGTAACTTTCTTCAAAGCTCAATAAAGTTCTGATTAAATGTTTGGTATTGATTCTTCTCCATTCTCCATAGTAAAAAAGTGTAATCACTTTTGCAGCTAGAAACATTCAGAGAATAAGCACCGAGAATAGCTTAGATACTATCAAAACAATTGTCAATGGAATGTGATATTTAGTCAAGCTGCCAGGACCCTGAGAGTGCTACCATTGCTTTCTGTCCCTGTGCAGATCCCCAGCACCTTCACTCCCCCTGTCTGCAGCCCAGGACCACATTTCAGCCCAGCCTGGGGCTGCTGGTCCCTGCACCAGAGATGCTGCCGTAGGGCCAGCCCCTGGCCCAGCCTTCTGGACAGCCCTCAGTCCTCCACTACAGCCAGATTTCCAGACTTGTCCCCAGGTTTTCCTGGCTGGACCCTAAACATGGCTCATTATCTCACCTTATCTAGGACTATGGATGGACCTTTTCCCATTACCACACCAGTCTTGCTAGATTTTGTCCTGGTCAGTAATTTCACGTTTTATGATCGTGCCATGGTTGCCCTTCCTCCTAACTCCTGGCTCATCCTCCCTTGAGAAGCAGGTCTGCTATTGCTAACCTCTTAGGGTGGGACTACAAGGCAGATTGCTTTAATCAGAGAAAAAAAAATTACTAAATGAGAGTAAAATGAGAGTGAATATTACTGACTAGATTGTGTAACCAATGACAAGCAAATGCTCAGTTAATATTTCCTCCTGTCCTCAAGACAACTTTGTGATATTCTGATAAGCCTTACTCTGGTTTTTGTTGCAACAAGTGGATAAAGACCCTTCACTGTCATCACCCTGCTCTCCAGTCTTACAAGACACCTCTCCACATCACATCTAATGTCTGCTTTCTCCCCCACAGCACTCATACTGCTGCCATATCAGGACTGTCACTGTGTAGAAGCATTTGGTTCAACATTTCTAGTTTCTGCTGTTAGTGGAAAGTGCTGTTTGTCTGTCCTCTTTGAACTTCACAGTCCTTTACCATAACAGTATTTGGTTTGTAATTGTTGCTGTTAAACTTGCCATCTCACCTTTTATACTATAGCTACATCTGGTATTTCTGCTACCTAAACCCTTACAGTCTCAGATTAATTTATTAACAGTCTCAGATTAACTTAATTTATTTATAAGTCATTGGCACTTGAGACAAATAACTGGTGCAGTCTGACTGTAAATGTGGTCTATATACTTACTATTTAATTTTGATCTAACTGAGAACATATCTCAGAGATTGCATTTCTCTAACAACCTGTGGAATTAAGCGAATGATAGATAAATACTGAAGGCGAGGATGATTCAGTTTGTCAGAGAACCAAGGAAATATCTGATGCATTCTGGAATTCACAGCTACATTCATGATGGAATATGATTATTGCAATGGAAGACTTTAGCCTCAGATATTAGGAGTCTGGTGAGATTCCACTTACTTTTACCTACAATCCTCCATACCATACCCAGAGAATTAGACATCAAAAAGTGGCAGATTCAAAAAAGTATGAAACCATCTTCATTAAAAGTAGGATTACTAAGAAGCTGTGCTTCTCACCTCTCATTCCTCACTAGAGTTTTCATGCAAGCTGCACTACAAGTAGAGAACTAATTTCCTTCACTTCAGGATGCATCCTTAGTCAATTCCTTAAATTCTCATATCTTTATATTCTAGAAGAGAATACATAAATTTGTTTTCAAAAAAAAAACAAACCAAACAAACAAAAAACCCCAAACCAAAACCCAACAAAACTGACACAAAACCCACAAATAAAATTATTCTTTCTTTGAAACTGCAAGGAGTTTCAGGATATGAAAGGAGGCAGATGGCTGGACTCAATGATCGTAAAGGTCTTTTACAGCCTAAATGATTCCAAGTATGGTGATGCCAAATGTTATCACTCCCAGCTTTTCTTTCAGAGGATCACAGCACTATGTCAGAATGTAAAGAGGATGTAAGCTTAACTTGACCAAAGCTATCGGGACATTTGCCTTAAAAAAGTTTTATATAATTTCATAGCTCCCACAACATGTCACCTGCTCTTGTACTACCTACGAACTAGTTTCCACTACTGAAATGATGCCAAGATTATTTTTTGCCTTTTCTTTTATATACCTGTTATATACCTTTTATGCATTCTCAGTACTCGTAGAATGCATACTTGTTTAGGCCAGGAAACCAAACATCCTAAAGGCTTTGTAGTAGGAGACCAGAAAGCTGTAAATTATCCTAGGAAACCAAGGCCCTCTCTAAAAAATATCCTGTAAACTAAAGCTTTGGCCCATCTAGGGGGGAATTCCTCAGGATGGGAGGATATCACACTATCCATTCAAGCCTCTCATTGGAGCATCTTTGCTAGATATGCTAATTTGTAAGGTCTATAAAATTGTATATGCAATCTATCGTGTGTATGCATTTCAGCGCATTCCACCTTGGCAAAGTGGTGCACCATAAGGATCCTTATTAAATACTGAGTTAAAACCCCTTTATCCGTTAACCCTGTCTGGCTCTTAATTTTTAAGACCAAGGAAAAGGCATCAGAAACTTGGTGAGATGAATCCCATGACAGGAATATGGCTATCAACAGCTGCAGACTGTTCAGAAGACACAGGGGAGGAAAGAAGGGTGCAGAGGTTGCCCTCTGCATCAAGAAATGGATATGCTGTGAGCTGTCCCTGAGGAATAGCTCTGAGCAGGTTGAAAGCTTGTGGGTAAGAACTTGAGACAAGACTAACAAAAGGAACATTGTGGTTGATCTCTGTCAAGGGGACCCTACTGACGAGGCCTTCTTGCTGCAGGTACAGGAGGCATCATGCTCACAGGCTCTCGTCCTCCCAGAGGGCTTCAACCATCCTGACATCTGCGGGGAAAGTTGCACAGTAAGCTGTAGGCAAGCCAGGAGACTCCTGGAAAGCACGGAGGATAACTTCTTTAGTCAGGTAATAGACAGCCTGACCAGAGGGGATGCAATACAGGACTGATGATCACAAATATAAGTGAGCTAATTGGGGCTCACTCACAAGCCTGGAGGCAGCCTGGGCCACAGTGACCCTGCAGTGGTGGAGTTCACAATCCTGAGGAATACAGGTCATGTGAAGAGCAAAGTCATGACCCTGAATTTTAGGAAAACAAACTTTCGGATGTTCAAGGAGTTAGTACTGCTAATAGGCACTAATGAGAAACTGTCTTCAGGATAAGGGAGCAGAACAGAGCTGGCAGGTCTTCAATGATGCTTTCCATAGAGTGCAAAAGCTCTGGATCCTCAGCTATAAGAAATCAGACAAGAAAGGTAAGAGGCTGGCATGGCTGATTGGATCCTTGCTGCTCAAATCAAAGGGCAAGAAGGAAATACACAGACAGTGAAAGCAAGAATAATTATTCTGGGAAGAGTGTAGGAATGCTGCCTGATTATGTAGGGATGAGGTCAGGAAGGCCAAGATGTGGACAGAGCTGAACTTAGCAAGGGATGCAAAGAGTAACAAGAAGGGCTTCTATAGGTGCGTCAGAGAGAAAAGGAAGGTCAGAGTGAGCATAGCCCATCAGATCAGCAGGAATGACAAACTACAAACAAGAAGGCTGAGGTAACCTTTTTTGCCTCTGTCTTAAACAGCAACCTCTTTCCACACCTCTCAAGAGGATGGGCAGTAGGATGGGAACTGAGGGAGCAAAGTGCTTCCCACTGTAAGACTAGATCAGGTTCATGACTAGCTGAAGAACCCAAAAGTAAATAAATGTTGGACTAGATGACCTCTAAAGGTCCCTACCAACCCAAACTATTCTATGATTCTATGATTATACTTCCTTTTTCTTTAGGTACTGCTTATTAATCACAACTGGAGTGTTGCATGGGAATATATTGAATGGAGTTAAACAAAAAATTTCTGTGCTTGAACATTAATGGAGCAGCTCTGAATGCTGTCTGCCCCTGCCTATGACAGAAATACAGAAACACTGAAAAAAGCATTCAGTCCATGCAATCAGACTAAAATTTGTCAAAAGTGAAAAGCCCCAAAACACCAGTGGAGCATCAGTCAGGTGTCCCTCTTCAAATATGCTTGACTGCACACTAATGTAGCCATAAGCCTCTTTACCAGAATTGCCATTCAAAACAGCTTTTTCTAATAATAACAGGACAAAAACATGCAGCACACCAAATATAAAAGTTCAGCTAATATAAATCCAAAAACACCACTTCATTTTCATCCTTTACACCTACCTATTATACATTAGAAATCTGCCAGAGAGCTCTGTCAAATTGAACTATTGAACTCAAAGTGGGAAAAGGCCCTCCCCAGGCAAGACATTTAAATCATTTTCAAAGTTAATTTCCTGCTCCCAGACTGAGAACAAATCTAATCGGGTCAGCTTCATTCTTCTGATGAAGAGGAAAATGTTGCCTGCATACTCAACAAGGGAAAGTGTCCTAGAAGGCAGCCAGAGGACTTGCTTTGCAGCACCAAAGAAACCTCCTCTGCAAAACAATGCATGTGCATCAGCATGTGAATGGGAATTCTGATTTAACTGTCAGATCTTCCTGGTCTCCTGCTAACCCTGTTTTATAATGAGATTATGAACTGTTTACAAGCTAGCAGTGCCCGTGGGAGACTGAAAAGAATCAGAAATGTATAGTATAGTTACAGGATTATGTTTCAGATGGCTGACTATGCTTTCAAAGAGACCCATCTCTAGTCCCTCTGGATTCCTGATGACCGATAATTTTCCCAGGTTCTAAGGATATTTCCATAAAAAGTTCTAAAATCGAATAACAAAACTTCAATAAGAATTGAAAAAACTGAAGAAGATTACTAGATGATTAAAGAGAGTTGGTAGAAGAACAAACAGAAGTGTAAATGAACATGGGAACAAGAGCATATATGTGTCTGTGGCACAGCAAGATAAAACAGAGTTAATTCACATCTAGATCACTGTATTATCAAAGGTAGAAGACAGACATTATTAACTCTCTAAACAGAAGAATTGTCAGATTCTATTTCTGCATGTATTTTTACAACTCCATAGGAAAAAAATATACAGAATAGCAACTGAGTTCCTAAGAACTTCTCATTTACTTTGAATGAAATACTTGTGTGGGGTTGGTTATTTTGTTTTGGTTTTAATTTTTTTGGTAGTTTGGAGTTTTTTGTTTGTATGTTTTTTGGGTTTGAGGGTTTTTTTGTGTGTGAAAGAGGTGATAAGTATTTTAGTAGTTTAACTAAACTTCTCCCAATATCAGCATGTGATATATGACTTTCTATTGCTCTACAAAGCCAAATTCTATATGTACAAAAAAAAAAAAGAAAATACTGGTGTTGTCAATTTAAGTTTACTTAGTAGTCATAAGTTTTCAGTCTGTGCAAAGAGGTTCTATTTTCATTGCTAAATTTATGCTAAAAGCATAAATCTTCATTAATATAAATTCTAGTGTTTGTGCTTTTATTTGCACATCAAATGTAAGTGCAAGGATGAGTTACTTCAATGGATATAGAGTTCTTAAGTACAGTATTTCTATGAAATAAGAAATAAATTTCATTAAGCTAATATTATAGGGTTGAACAATCATAGCAATAACAATCTCACCATTAAAAACTAATTAGTTTAAGTCACGTAACTATTTTTTAGTTAAGTCAGTAACTATTTTTTCAAGTTGTTGTAAATTAACACTGAAAATTAGGTGTAATAGTTTGGCACTGGCCTAATGCCAGACACCCACAAGAGTCCCTCGCTCACCCTCCCCTGCTTCAGCTGGGCAAAGGAGAGAAAAGGAAAAAAAGTTAATGAAAGCTTCATGAGTGCGATAAGAACTGGGAGAAGTATTTCAAGGGCAAAACAGGTTCAACTTTAGTTACAAAGTGAAATGTATTACTAACAGAATCAGAAGAGGATAATGAGAAGTAAAATAAGCCCTAAAAACAGTTTCTCCCCGCGCCCAGCCCCTCCCTCCTTCCCACTGACAGCACAGGGCATGTGGGTTTTGGTGAGTTCATCACCGAAATTTTCTTCTGCTGCTCTGGGAGAGGAGTCCTTCCCCTGTGAGGCCGTGGGGTTCCTCCCAGGGCAGACAGTTCTCAGTGAACTTCTCTGGCATGGGTCCACTCTCACAAGCAGCAGCCAGACCTCACCTGCTACAAACGTGAGTCTCTCCCACAGGCAGACAGTCCTCCCAAACCTGCTGTGGTGTGTGTCCCTCTTCCATGGGGTGCAGTCCTCCAAGGACAGGCTGCTCCAGCCTGAAAGCAAGGGCTTTCTCTCTCCACTGGGTCTCCCACGGGATCACAGCCTCCTCCAGGCATCCACCCACTCCAGCGTGGGCACCTCCCTTCTCATTCTATTACTTAACATTTTGTGTGCTCAGCAAAATTATTTTTAGATCAGGAATAATACAGTGTAATCAGTTGGTTTTAATTTTCAATAAACTTTGATGGCTGTGGTTTAAAACAAGTCCATTTTGTAATAGTGTTAACAAAACAGGTGAAGACAAATCCCATAATGTCACCATTTTTGTGCATCATCAGCCAGGTGATTCTACCACTGGGTATTTTCATCCTCTGACTTCAAAACACAGATATAGTTAACAAAACCAGATAACTAAAAATTAAAATCAAGATGTGAAAGGAGGGAGTAATTGACTGTTTCAGGTAATTAGGAGTTTAATTTTTTTTAAATGGCACATTGTTAACTATTTAAATAACTTTATGAGAGCGAATGCCTTTTTTGACAACTTTTAGGAAATCTCCAGACACTGAACTTTACTGTTTCTTATGGTGCATCACAGTACATTTCTTGGCAAATTTTTACTGCAAGTCTTTAACTGTCTCACTTTTGGAAGCTTCAGTTTCATCCAATTATTTCATAGGATACATTAGGGGAAAAAAAAGAAACCTCATGGCTTTATAATTCTTCCTGACAGATGGTACCCACAAAATACCCAGTAGCATCACTGAGATGACTATATTACAAAATTTCGGGGAAGATTAATATCTAATGCTCATCCAGTGATCCACAGCTAGATCATCATTCAAGAAACAGGCTTTAAAATAAGAATAAAATTACAATACACATGACATATTCATTTAGGTAGCAGACCTGAAGAGAAATAAGGAAAACAATTACAAGTATTCATTCCTTAACAGGAAAGAGGTGCAAGTAATCTACTCATAGAAAACAATGCTCTTGTCTTGAAAATCACTAATTGTCTTGGGTGGGGTTTCTGTTCCCTGATCATCTGCCTTATTCCCAGAAATGGTTGCTGTAGCTTTCGGTGGGTCCAGGGAGGGGGGAGCCTTGGGGCTGTTGCCTGGGCATTTTCAAAACCTCCCTCTCAGGTGTCAGTGGTGCCCTGTGATGGTATTATTCTGCTGCTCAGCTAGCTTGAGTTTTTTGTTAGCTTAGGCAAGAAGGTTTCTCTTTCCCTTTCCCTGGCCTTGGAGACTACAGCAGCAATCCTTCAGTGGCTTTTGCTTTTTCCAGAACTGTTCAGTTTGGTCCGTGGCATGAAAGAGCTATCAACGTGAGAAGTGGGGTACGGCAGGGAGCCGAGGAGCTGCTCCATCCAGGCTCCAGACCTGGGAAAAGCCAACCCAGCAAAAGAAAGGGCACTAAATTCACCAGCTTCATCTGCTGTGAAGAGGAGACAAACATCGGAGATTCACGAGATTCCCATCTGGTTTTGCCCAAGAGAACCTGCTGTGAGAACAGCTGTGAGAACCCTTTGGTTTTTTCCTTCCCTGAGACAAAAGCCGGCACTATGGTTTTTTTTCTCCTCCACAACACATTGCAGCCATTGTGGTTTTATTTTTCTCTTTCCCTGGCATTTAGGGGTTTTTTATTCTGGTGTGGCTGTGTGTAAGCAGAGGGAGGGGTGGTTGACAGTTTAATATCTATCATTTGTTCACCATTTTTTCCCATGCAGTGTTGGCACTCTTGCCAATAAACGGTTGGGTTTTTTCACTTTCATCCACTCGTCTTAATATCTCATTGGTAGAAACAGATTGTTAGAAGCATTCTTTGCTAAAGGAAACACTCATTCCATAGTATTCCACACCTAAATTTGTTTATAAACCAAGAAAAATGGCCTCCTCAGTTTCACAAAAGACTGCTTTTACTGCTCATCTTAGGGTTAGGCTTCGAAAAACCACAAAGCCAACAGCTCCAAAGACACTGAAACTAGAACAAAATAAAAAAGGCCAAAGGGAGCATGGCACTTCCAAAAAATAACTTCCTCCTTGGCACCAGCAATGTGCTGGCCACATCAGCCTCAGAAAATGGCTGCTTTAACCACTCCTCTTAAGGTTAGGGTTATGCTTAGGGTTAGGATTAGAAAACCACAAAACCCAGAGCTCCAGGGACACTGATGCTACAAAACTGATGGCAAGGGGTGCATGGCACTGCCCACCCCAACACGGCCCTTTGAACACCTTTCTCGTGGAACCAGCCATGTTCTGGCCACCTCAGCCTCAGAAAAAGATGGCTTTTAATTCTCAGTTCAGGGGTACAGTTTAGCATAGGGTTACAGCTCAAAATAACACACAGCCTAGAGCTCCACACACACTACAACTACAAAAAACATACCTAGGGAAAAACAGCATTGCCCCAACATTACCTCCTTCAAAATTTTCTGATTCTCACCAATGAAGTACTGGCAGATAAGCCTCAGCAAAAGCGCCCTTTTACTGCTCCACCTAGGGTTAGCGTTACGTCTATGGTTAGGGTTCAGAAAACCACAAAACCCAGAGCTCCAGGGACTCTGCAGCTACAAAAGGATTGCCAAGGGGAACACAGGACTGCCACAACATGGCTCCCTCCACACCTTTCCCTGTGGTATGAGCCATGTGCTGGCCACGTCAGCATCAGCAAAAAATTGCTTTTCTTGCTCTGCTTATTTGTAAGGGTTATGCTTAGGGTTAGGTTTAAGAAACCCACAAAGCCTGGGGCTCCAGGGACTCTGGAACACCAAGAGGCATGCCAAGGGGAGCATGGCACTTCCACAACCTTTCTTCCTCTGTACCTTTCTCCTTCGCAGCCACCATCAGAGGGTGTACAGCATAAATTAGCAAACAGTTGAGAAAAACATGAATGATGCCTCCAGAAACTTCATTCCAAGTCTTAAGAACAGGGTAAAAGAATGGCAAATACAGAACAAGTTACTTTTTGGTATTGTTTTTGCAATTATTAGTATTGTTATTTTATTAAAAACATGTTTGTAACATTATAGAAATCCAGTAAGTCATGAGGGAAACAAACATTGTATCTTTATTTTCTCAATTAAGTTATCCTTATAATAGACCGGGGGAACACATCTGTCAATGTCACAGTTTGCATATGGTCTCTGAATCATACAGTTGTTCCAGACAGTACTATAATTCTTTTTCCATTTTAAGCTTTTAGTCACTGTTAGTGATTCATTGAAACCTGATCATGTTTTAATTTAGGAAAAAACACTATGAACTTGTCTGAATTCAAAATAACCCATACTGCTGCTTCATGCACTTACAACAGTGCTTACATTTTCTGTGGGTTAATCAAACAAATTTCATGAGCACTCTGATATAATTAATCCAACAGGGCATGGTAGTTTAGTAACTGAATATCAGTTATTGCCAGAAAGGCTGAATTCTAAATAAATCTGCTTACAGTGCAGTTAGGGTGGGTTTTGGTCTTCTATTTGTAAAACATGGAAGGAAAACATATGCAAGTAGAGTTTCAACAGTAAATGTGTGATTCCACTATAGCACATAAACAGAGATCCACCAGGTCATTTTTCAAATAGCAGTATTTTTTCAAATTTCCATCTCTTTGGAAAATGATCTGTTGGATATCACCTACATGGAAAGATGAGAAAAACAAAAATACATTCTATTTGGAGACAAGATAGCAAGCACACCAAAGAAGGTAAAGAGGCATGCCACAAATGCACAATAATTGTAAATTTAACCTCTGCACAATTTTCACCCCTTCTCATTTAAGATTGATATTATGATCTTTTCTATTTGTCCTGAACCCCAACAACAGGCCTTTATTCCCATGTGCTCACATGTACTAAATCAGTTGAGGAAGAACAATTTTGAGTGTAGATGAAGCCAATCAATTTGAAACAGGTACAAGAGCAAGTGCACAAGCAAAATCACTGCAGAGACCGCTGGTCTTTTGGACACAGATTTGTATCTTACAAATCCAACTATAAAATGCTGCACAAAAGCTCATTCCTCTTTCAGATATTCCAGAAATTCCCATGACACTCACAGAATGAATTTAGGTATGGAAATAATTTTCTTCTACCTAACTGTGTTCTAAAATAATTTTTTTGTAAAGTAAAAGCTAGGACTATTTCAGAGCAGTATTTCTGAAAGAAAAAGCTATTTCTAAGCATAAATCCTGCAAGGAATATTGTGTTGACAGTGGTTATTTTACCACTCAATTCTAAAATTGTTACATTCAAAGTAGTTCTATGTAATAACTTCAGAAAACCTGAAATAAAGAAGCAAACAGGGTTAAAGGGCTTATTGAGGGTATGATATAAGATGGCAGGATTTTACGGTTTTCCTTTAGTAAAGTCACTTCATATATTTGTTTTCTTTAAGCTGTGGCAGAGCATTCAAGCCATTCTCTGCCATAAGCAGCCATCTGTCACATCAGTGTCTTTCATATTTTCTTTCATTTCTGTGTAACAGCATGCATTGACTGAACACATGGCCTAGAATGTGGACAAATGTTTCCCCTGGCTAATATGAACTATTAAGGGGTGTTCGCTGGTGTAAATCATTACACCTCTCATCCTTCCTTCAAGCAGTCAGCTGTTAGCTCAGGAAACCATGGTTTCCACAGGAGGCTCCAGTCCTGTGGTATCTCCCTTATTATTCACTGTAAACCAGACTGGCCAAGGCAGTAGTTAATCTGACTGATCTTAATCTTTTTGCAGGGAAGGACAAAGGTCATTCTGCCTTTCATCTAAGTACAACTATTAAAAATTATAGCCCTGCTGAACTGGATGAATCCAGAAGGGAGGTGTGGAAGAACAAAAAGTCATTAAAAGTTTTCAACATTTTACCATGTGCCTCAAGTGTTCTCCGATAGTCCTAATTAAGGAGAATATTGAGGAGAGATGGCTAAGTAACAGTGGGATAGCAGGACACTCTAAACTTCAATACCAAAAACCAGTAGAAGAAATTCAACCTGCTGACATATTTTTATTTAACACAGATGATGCTGGGTTAGGTGAAAGAATAGGGTTTTAAAACCTACACAGATCTGGTGGTAACCTTGAAAAGCTGAAGAAGGAATAGTAGGGAAGAAAGAAAACCATTCCTTACAGAGAGGGGGGAATTCCATCTTTCACTACAAATGTTTTATTAGAATAGTGTGTCCTTTCCTTACTTCTACTGTTGCAGAATAGTGCAGACCACTGTTAGTGAAAAAAGTATTTGTTCAGCCTTTCTTGTCCAAAACAACTACACTCTTTTTTTGACTCATTCATATCAGATTCTGATTGTCTTTTGCGTATTTCTTTAAGCTAAAATTCAGCACATGCAAAAAGTGACTCAAAAAGGAAGCAGAAAATACCGTGCTTGAAAGAAGCCATCTTTATTGGTTTGTTTCCAGGATTCCTTGAACTGCATCACTAGCTATCAGCATTATCATGGAGATTCATATTAGCAGAGAACGGGCATACAGATCTTCAAGTCAGATTTCTTGGAGAGGAGTATTGCAGTTCCTTTATGTTGGGCTTCGGTCACAAACACAAATATATCATGGCATACTTCCAATAAACCTATATGAGAACAACAAAATTAAATTAACGTGATAGGATCACGAGGCACATGAATAGCTTATTTTTACACTTTAGGAGTAGGTTTTATATATACACCAATAGAAGAAACATCACTTCCTTCAGATTTTTATATTACTACAATATATCTGGTGCTGGATACTTTCCTGGTCAACTGTTATTAAAGTTTGTTACATCACTTGCCCCCAAGTATTTTAAATTGCAGGTAACAAAAGCTATAATTCAACAATTATCTAATCAAAGACAGCTTAGTAACTACAGTCTTAGTCCCTGTCAGTTATAGGTGGTAATTTTCTTCACATAAAATATACAGAGCCAGACTTGCCTATTAATACTATAGTCTTCAGCATGCTTACATGATTTCAGTAGTGATCATTCCTACTAAGTGTTTGAGGCTCCAAAGTGCAGCAAAGAAATGACTGAGAACCTTGTTACATCTCAGACAAACTAATAGGGCAGCCCCAAAATATGAGTACAAACTTTGAAGGTCTACAGATGGTTGCAGATACAGATGTTTGTTGTCTAAGTGAATAGCTCCAGATTCTTCCCTGTGTTCCAGCTTGGCCGGTTGCTAAGAGTCTTTCAAGACAATGTTTTTTGCCTTATCTTCTCCAATTCTTTAACCTTCAAGACAATTTTTAAAAGTCACAGTTTTGTTCTCAGGTGTGTCAGGAGCAAGTTCATTCTATCACTGGATAGAGCTCAACTGTCCCTGCCCACACCTGAATACAGGGAATACATTGACTTCCCACATCTGAATCATTTTAGCAAAGCCATGGGCCAGTTTAAAATGTTAATTAACCTTTTTGACCAGCTTGCTCACAGCAAGGCAATTAGAAGCACAAGTTAGTGGTTGATTCATTTTGATTTATTTGATATGTTCTGCTGCTTTTACAAAGAATTTCCAAAGTCCCTAGATACAGGACTCAGCTTCCAGAGAAAAATAAACCTGACATTCCAAGGTTTTCACTCAGTGCAGTCACACTCAGTGCAGTCGCCTTCCTTTTTGTGCTTTTTCTTAGGACCATGTAGTAGTCCTAAAACAGGATGTGTCCTTCAATCTCTCTCTTACAGAATCTTCCCTGTACAACTTTCTTTATTCACCTCTGTGTTCAGCCATGACATATACCTGCCTACATTTTGATGTGGAACCTTATACTGTCTTCTAGAAAATCAGTCTTCTACAACTTTGACATGCTTAAACCCATACATACACCCTTCCCCATGCCGTGTCCCCACTTTTACGTGTATTTAAGCCATGGATAATGGCAAGAAACTGAAAGATTTAGGCAAAATGATAATATTTTTTATAGTGTCAATTTCCTGTTTGCTCAGAGGTAAAAAAATATTCCTTACACCCTTACACCTACAATGTATTCCTTACACCTACGATGACCTCTGAGCCTAACTTCTTAGACTCTGAATAAAATATATCTATGGTAATTGCATGGCAGTAATTAGAAAACAAATTCTGCTTTCCTACTGCTGTCTTCCAATTTTCTTGTTGGTCTTATTTTCCTTACATTGATCTCCCACAAAGTGGCAGATCTAGTTTAAAGTGTTCCTGTTAATACTGATGACAAAAAGAAAACTGTTTTCCCTGGTAAATGGCTGGTTTGCTTTGCCTGTAGGAGAAAGACCAGCAAATGGATGGAGTGCATTTTTTCAAATACCCATGTTTGTGAATGGTTCTTCTTTTTGCACGTGATGCTGTGATATAAAATCAGTACAAAAACGATTCATTCCTTACAGGTAACCAGTTTTTCTGAATGCTTGGTTGAGAGTAGATGTACAATGAATATACAGTGCTGGAGAGAGGTATTAAGATCTATCTCTTTTTCTATTTTAATTATTCTGCAGGAAGCTGGTTTCCCTCTCACCAGCCACTTACTTAGAAAAGATGAGTAAAGGAGAACTGCCATATGTACAATTGAGTTGGTTGATTTTTTTTTTTAAAGTCCAAATTCCTCAAACCTATCAAAGTGCCTGCCTCACTTAGAAATCATTGGAAATTAGGTCCTTAATAACTGGAGATGATGCCTGCCTGGTACCTACTGAAGTCATTTTAAGCCTTTCTGGAATGAGTATTTAAGCTTCAAAGAGTGGCATTCTCACTATTTCCCTGTTAGAATCATAGACTTGCAGTGTAATTCAGGTATGAAAGGACCTGAGTAGGTTTCCAGTTTAACCTTCCACTCAAAACAGGCCCAGACATGGGATCAGACTGGGTTGTTTAGGGATTTACCTAGTCGGGTCTTGAAAATCACCAAGGACAGAGGTTACGTAACATCACCGGGCAGCTTGCTACACTGCTGGGCTATCCTCATGAGGAAAAAGCTTCTCCTTATAAACAATTTAAACCTATCTTTCAATTTACAGTTTTACCTCTCATTCTCCCACCAGGAAACACTGTGGAAAGCCTGTGGCCTCAACAGCCTCCATGTAAGGACTAGGGTCTGCTCTTCTGTTCCCCTGAAGCCGTCTCATCTCCAGGTTGAGCAATCCCAGCTTTCTCAGCCTTTCCTCATAGGGTGAGTGCTCAGCCCCCAAACATTTTGGCAGCCTTAGCTAACTCATCCTAATTTGTTGAGGTCTTTCTCGTACTGAGAGCCTAAAATTGGATGCTGTGTTATAGAATCATAGAAAGTGCTGAGTTGGAAGGGACTCATCAGGATCATCAAGTCCAGCTCCTGGCCCTGCACCTCAAGAGTCACACCATGTGCTTGAAAGTATTGTCCAAATGCTTTTTTAACTCTGTCAGGTTGGTGCTGTGATTGCTTCCCTGGGGAGCCTGTTCCAGTGCCCAACCACCCCCTGGGTGCAAAACCTTTACCTAATATCCAGCCTGAACCTCACCTGACTCAGCTTCCTGCCATTTCCATGAGTCCTGTCACTGGTCATGAGAATGAAGACATCAGTACCTGCACTGTACACAGTATTCAAGGTGTGACCACACCAGTGCAGAGTAGAACAAGATTTAACAAATGCCAAGAGGAGGAAGATAGTCTCTTCTCTCAGGCACTCACCACATTTTGTCAGGTGGATCCCACTGTTCCCATTCTCAGGCTTTAGGGCTTTTTGTGTTTGTAAATACCAATACCGCATCAAAGACACAACTTTTGCACAATGTTTTGACCTACAGGATTGGCATAACCCCTAAATGCCCCAAACCCTTCCCTTAGATCAAGGAAGCACCTCCAGGGTTCCCATTGCCCATGGGCTCACCCCAGGAGCCTGCAGTCCCTCTCAACATCCTCAGGATCTCCCATGGCCAGATTGGTGGTGACCACATGGATGAACAGCAGGGAAGTCAGTTAGCAGCAATGAGGAAAAGGGGAAATTAAGAAATGTGAATGTGTTTTTGTGGGAATTTCTTTAAATGCTTTGTTTGAAGATTCATTAATTGGTTAGATTTCACTGTCATAAAAATATCATCTGTTTGAAAAAAAACAGCTGTGGCCTTTCCATCTTCATGGTCTTATATAACCAACAATAAGACAACAGGAGAAGGCCTCAAGTTGTGCTAGGGGAGGTTTAGTTTGGAAATTAGGAAACATTTCTTCTCTAGAAGGTTGTCAAGCATTGGAAGAGGTCTCCAGGGAAGTTGTTTAAACACCCAGGAGATATTTTAAATACATGTAGATTAGGAACATGGTTTAGTGGTAGACTTGGCAGTGCTAAGTTTCCATTGGACCCAATCATCTTAAAAGGTCTTTTCCAACTTCAGCAGTTGTATGATTCTATGATATCTAAGAAAAAATTAGCGCATTTAAGAGATTCCAAATCTAGCCCCAGTTTTGTTTTTAAGTTCATGGGGTGTAAACCCAATGGCATTTAATCTATGAAATGCATTTTTAATCAAGGTGAATGTTCTCCTCAGTGAAGCCTTTTTATTTAATATGTAGCTCTTCTGGCTTTAGATGAGTGTTACTGAAAGCAAAATGTCATTCATTACAGCCATCCCCACGTTTTTTTGGTGCCTTTTTTTTTTAATCCTCAGCTTTACCGAGGCCTTTCACATGTCATGCTGATGTTTACAGAATAGCCAAGGAGCACCTTTATTTTTAGTCAAGGTTCTCCTTTAAAACACCTTGCTGGTATAATGCATCTGTGTTTGATTATCTAATCTATGAGCAGATCAGTCCTCTCAGGAAAAAATGTTAACTTGCTCCCAGGAGGCCAGAATAGCTGTTATACAGACATTTATCTGCATTCATCTCTCTTTTTGCATCTTTGTCATTCTGGTAAAATAGAATTCTTAGCAGCAGAAAATACTTTGTAGTTATATCCTAGTTTCCATCCATGGATCTCAAAGCACTTTTCCAATATTAACAAAGATAATTGTTAATTAAAACAAATTAATCATCCAGACAAATACGACTATCAATATTTTTGGGTAGGGAAGTCAAAGTACAGGAAGTTTAGATGACTTGCTCAAGGTCATATTGGAGACAAATAAGAAGATTAAGGTGTGAAAAAAAGATTGTTAGAACTGTTAGATTATTTTTAATTTTAAGCTATAAGCTAGATAGGCTAGAAAAAATATTTGTATTGTCACAAATATTTTGACGTTTGAATTAAAATAAGCAAGCCACTAATCAATTTATATTTAACCCATTAAATCTTTTGGGGGAAAAAGTGAAAGTATATCAAGGTACAAAATCACCTTTTTAAAAGCATTATTCAAACATGTGTCCTTAGGACACATCCTATAAGGAGACTAAGAAGCTAACACCAAGATTTATGTCCCAGCATCATCATCACTAGCGTATGCAATCTGTGTGCTGCAAATATTTATGTACCTACTGGTAGACAGAGATGAAGCAACTCTAACATCAATATTAGTACACAAAACTAGGAGCTATTCTTCAAACAGAAGTGGGAGGTTTTTAAATTAGGTATTTGGTGTTTGCTACATGTCAAGGCCTGAGGTCTCAAGGGAAACTCACAGAACACTCATAAAAGAAACACAAAAAAAAAAAATTGTGTGGGGGAGAGAGAGAGAAAGGGAGAGGGAGAAAGAGAGAGAATGCTTGGCCTCCAGCTACAACTCCAACAGAGAGGAATTGTCCCTTTGGTCCACTTTCATGTGTGCCAGCCTTGTCTCATTATTCTGGATATACCAGGCTGTCTCAAATAGGACTACATACTTGTATTTAGGCAATCCCAACCCCCACATCCCTGTTTATCCTTCTCACATAACTCAACAGTGACATATAGGTGCCTTTAACAATACAGACACTCATGTAAATAGCTGTTTAACCAGATGCTTCCCATTTAGCAATAATACTTTCTTTATCAAGTACATGGTAAAAAAAAAAAATATGAAATCCATTGCTAAAAGCCTCTGCAAAATCCTAACATCCAAACTGTGTTTAATGATGGTTATTAAAACAGTTTTGTTATGTTCTTCTAAATCTCTGTCAATCACATTCCCCTTTAATTCAGCTAACAAAAATGAAATTATTTTTGTGAGCCTTGTATCTGATAAACAGAAAAATACCGAACTTAAATCAATATGCTCTGTTACTATAACCACCATACTGAGGTTATAGAGGAAAAACGCCTTCTATTTTTCACTGTCCTTGTTCATGCAGTAGCCAGTTTGCTGATTAGAAAGCAGATCATGCTTTCCTTGGCATTTACCCAGTTGCTGTCTGGACAGAAAGGTTATAGAAGCACACACACCATGGCTCTGCAAAAATTAGAAAGGCCAGCAAGTCACATATCCTCAGTGTCTGAAGCAAAGAAAATACTGTTCCCTTCTCAGAGCTTCTTTCCACCTTCAGTCTTCTGAGGGAGTGTCAGACATAAGGTATCAACGTGCATTAGCAACTTTGGAGATTGACAGTTTTGTTCATTTTCTTTGTCAGACTCGTAAGTGCAATGTAGCAGACACCATATGAGATTACTTCTCACCTACCATGCGTACCAGAATTTCCACCTGGAAACCTAGCCCCACCTTTCTATTCAATTTTCATAAAATGCAAAAAATATTAAACCTTGAGACAAGAGCTAAAATTCAGTTTAAACTGATAAAGTTAATCTTTTGGATTAATGTTTTTCAATGAGACCATATTCTCTGGTCATATGTCAATCAGAAATGCTCTGATTTACAGGAACCTCCCTGATTAAATAACACAACAAACAATCAGAAAACTAATGTGCTGAAAACGTTATTGCTCAGTTTGTAACAGGGCTTTCCTACCTTGTCCTTGGGGAAAAAAAACAGATCACAGTCCCAGCATCTTCTATTTTAGTGACACTCAAAATTCCATAAGTCTGAATGGTCAAACTAGTTCTTTGGCTCAAACTAGTGCAAAAAACAATATACATCTATGTTTCTCTGCTCAAGCACAGCCTCTTGCAGTTGCACCCAGAGCAGCCCAGGCAAATAAGCTCAGCTGTCACAAACAGGGAAGTCAGATTACACCAGCAGAATCCCTACCTGTACAGACCCCACAAGAGCAAGTCTGACATGTCACTGAAGTTTTTCACAGGACTGAATCCAGCCAAAATGACTGGTTGGAAATAGTAGGGTGGCTTAGGCTTCAGGGGTTTTATATAACATGGGATTCATTGTGAGCTGTGTCCTTACTGAGTCCAGGCTAATCAGAATTCATCCGACTGGGAGACAGATCATAATTAACCGGTGGAGTTCTCAACCCTTTTTTGCTATTTCACAGCCACCTTCCTGTGTGAAGTCCATTGCTGTCAGAATTTCTGCATGCAGTCTGTATCTTCCTTCCTAAACCAGGTTGAGATCTAACAGCGAGGTTAGTCTCTAGCATCCTAAAATTTTCACCCTTAAAAATCCTTTTCAATCCCCTGCATTTGTTCCAAACCACCTTGGTATTTCTATATAGCTCCCTAATGTCTCCTCTATCTGTGTAAGGTCTCTTGCTGATTTGATCAGTCAAGAACTTGGCTTATATCTGGGCACTGACAGGATTTATAGTCTAAGGAGTGTTGTGTCTGCCTTACCTTTAGCATCAGATCTGGAGGGTATATGTTCTGAAAACATCCTCTCTCATCCCAGCTTCTTAAAAAAAACATGGAAAGCTTGGTACAAATGGTCGTAAGTGCTGAGGTCTACATTCTTTGTGTTTACTGTATTAAAACTTAGTGTATTAAAACCTACCTTACTCTATTATGCAGGGACTGGGTACTGAACACTGATCCCAGGAATTTTGAATTCCCACAACATCAGAATGTACATCAGCAGCAGATAGTTACTTCCCAGGAAGACATTTAGAAATGTTTGGTCACTGTACGAACACACAATCCGTAACAGCTTGATTTCTTTATATTGTGAGCATGACAAAGAAAATTGAATGTGTTTTCTTGGATTTACTAAATATAGTTTCCTTATCATTTTTAAACTCAGCTTAAAAGATGATACAGCAACTTTCAGGTAGAAAAGGAAAGGCTAAAAAGCATGTAATTCAGCTCACAATGGATTTTACAAGCCTCAATGGAATTAATTACTGAGAACTTGCACATGTAGTAATTAATTTCATGCAATTCAGCACCATCTGCAGATGCATTATTTCCTTTCAAAGCTACTATAATTCGATGTAAAAGAGAAATTGTTAGGAGTTTTAGGCAGCAAAAGCTTTTGTATCTTGTTTATGCCAAAGAAATTAGATAAGGAAATTAAATATTATTTGAAAAACGTAACCTTTTTTCCCATTAAAGAGAAAATATCTCTCAATTGTCAGTAAGGAAACTGCTTGCAATTACAGAGATTTGGGGAAAAGAAACTTTGATTTAGGATTGGTTTTCTTGTTTAAAAAAATAGTTGTGGGTTTTTTGGCAGCAATCACTTATCGTTTGCAGGTGAATTGTGCTATTGAATTAACCTTTGTACCAGCTGCAAGCAAAAACTATTGAACATACATCCCTCTGTTGAAGTATATTCCAAAATTATTTTATATTATTTGCTTATAATATACATAAAAATCTTTAACTACTTTTCTCTTCATTAGTTTGTATATAACTTGCTCTGGAACAGAAAACAATTGACTGCAGCAAATGACATGAGCTGTTTTTCTCTTATTCAAGGGTGGGAAGGGTGGATCTCCTATTGAGGGTTCACATGTACTGAGGAGGAAATTTCATCAGCCAAAATAAATTTAAATTATACAGTGTCCTGAAGCATTGAAGAGTATCCCTCAGTTGCATCTTTAAAGTCTGTAGACTTTATTGCCAGAAATACTGTCAAAGAGCATATTAGAACAATGTACTTTGTACCTCAGCTGAACCATCAGTTTTGTGCTGGAAACTGGAAAAACCAATTACAACATTTTTAGGTACTCATGTAGCACCTAACAAAAGGGGTGATTCTGCTGTAATACTGTGAGTGAGAAAGACTATGTATTTGGGAGGGAGAGGCTATCCACATAGCACAGTTTTTGTTCTGCAATGTGTTAGGCAGCATGCATTGTTCTTTGGCAATAATAGTAATGAATAGGTTACAGCTCCATCAATCTATGCCCACTGATCACAAAGTCACATTGTCATGGAAGGGTTCCTGTTTTGAAAAAAAATATGCAATTATTATTTGCATTTGTTAGCACTCACAATATTCAACTTCAGCTGAGAGCTTGCAGTTTTCTGTACAAAACAAACTCTGTGGTAATAGAGAGCTGACAGCACTAGCCTTATAATTGCAAGAAGAGGCACAAGGCCAGTCAGAGTTCTGTATATTTTCCTCCCACTGATAGAAGCCTGGACATGGTTTTCCTTTCTGAAAAATACCCATTGAAGCCTTGTGTCTAACAAGCAAACTAGATAACAGCATTACAATTGCATTTGGAGCTAAAGGAGATGCCATCATGGTAGTCACATTATGGGAATAGTATAGGGCGATACAGATTATTGATTTTAGAGCAATCACTCACCAAAGCAAGAAGCTGTGAACAAGCAAAAACTCTTTCCAATGCTCTTTACAAAGAAAACATGAAGACTTGCAGACAACAAATCTATAGTCTTCCTACAACAAACACTTTTAAACAAGCTGGGTATCTTTACCTAGAGAAGCAAAGATGGTGAATCATTAAGCAATTACAGTGAGGTGTCCTTATTTTTGGATCCAGCTTTTTGGATATGTACTGAAATTGAAATAGAGCTTGCATAAAGTCCCCAGTCCTTCAAAAAAAAAAAAAATTGAAAGCATGAACTTTAATGTAATATTCAGGGCCCAAATAGGGCAGTAAGGTTTTCTGAAAAGGCCCTTGAAATCACACTTTAAAATATGCCAGAGGAATTGATTATTTTTGTACTGTTCTTACTGTCATTGCCTTCACTGATAAGAGAAGAGACAAATGGTTTAAGGGAGGGAAGACAAGAGAGATTCGCTCACTCTGCAGCCTTAAGATTTCCTCAGGCCTGGATTGACTGTCATTTCCTGATCTTTATGTGATGTTTATCACAATAGGTTATCACCACCATTTAATGTCTTATATATTCTTAATAAATATTGTCATTCTCCTTACTATGATAAAAGGGCAGAGTCATGTAGTAAAGGCAGAAAACATCATGGATTTAATACATTTGCATAGAAAGATCTTCATGCTATGACAGAAAATGCTCAGAATATATGCAGTCTGATGATTAAATTGGGAATTGCCAAAACAAGCAAACAAAAACATCTTACAAATCATTCTTCCTCCAGACAGATTTAAGATTATGATTTCCCGGTTCTTGGTGCTGCTGTACATGTACATGCAATTCAACCTCATCAAAGTCTTGATTTAGTGGGCTTAAATTCAACACATTGCTCACTTTTTTGACTGAAACAAAATTATTTAGACCACTGAAATGTTACCATTATTTCTGGATGACCTTAATAAAACAACTTATGCAATAAATTCATAGTTACTTAGTAAAGCTTCCATTTTACTTAAATAGTGTTCAACTTGCTCATTTCTGTTAACACTTTGTGGACTGTGTGGGTTCTTTTTTATGATGTAATGAATTACCCATTATTAGTATTATGGAACTGTTTCTTATGGAACTGTGTCTTTGGAATAGTTAAGGTGACAATATTATAATCATAAACCCATGGGTCCTATGCTGTATTGAATGATATCAGAGATTTTTAAAAGCTGTCTTATGGAGGCCTGAACCCTAGAGCAAGTATCTTGTGGGGATTACATGGCTCATCACTATAAATGTGGACACAACAGTTAATTGTGCAGTAAATGAGGTAAATAAACCTTTGACTGTCACATATGCTCGAAGACCAATTCTTTTGGTGGTCTGGATTGGTCTAAGGTAGAAGTGAGAAGGTAGAAGTTTTTATCAGTCTAATGGTACACAGAAGTACATTAAAGAAACAAACACACAGAAAGTGTGTGAGAAGACTAGCAACACACAAAGGAGCTGAAGTCTATTAAGAGGCTTATATAGTATGCTTGCTCTTCTTATATGAGCCTTTGAACTGTACCCCAATACTACAAATCTGATTCAGACTTCTAAGTATGTACAAGTCTCCATAAGGCCTTCCTTTCCACTTCCCTAAAGCAACAGACACAAGAAGATGAAATAAAGCTGGATTGAATTATTTCCTGTTTTAACTTCCTTCTTCTCTCCATTAAAAATTCTCCCATGTCATTTACACTGTAAACGCAGTCACAGCTTGGCACAAAAGACTGTTTCATAGCGGTTCCAGCAGGAAAAAATATCCTGAATGCAAATATTTCTATCTAGTAGACTCTGATATCTTTCCTGAAAATTTTTCTCAAATTAAGTGAAACACTTCGCATTAAATAACAGCTATTTTTTAAGTGTTCAGGCTTCAAAGAAGAGATAAACATTTACACAAGAGCATAGAAATATCATGTTTTAGTGATATTCAAATAAAAATAATTGCTACTTTGTCTCATTTCTCCATATCACTGCAATTCTATTTTCTAGATCACAGCTGCTTAAAAAAACAAATGCATTTAATATCAAGTATCAATATTACTAAAATTTAATTCTGCTGACAATAAGGTCACAAGACATGCTGCTCCATTGTCCTGTTTTCAGCTGGGGTACCGTTGACTTTCTTCCTAGTAGCTGGTATGGTACTGTATTTTGGATCTGGGATATTGGATTTAGGAGAATAGGGGTAAAAGTGCACTAATGTTTAGTTGTTGCTGAGCAGAGTTTACTCTAATTCAAGAGCTTTTCAGATTCCCATGCTGTGCCAGGGAAGAGGTACACAAGAAGCTGTGAGGGAGCACAGGTGGGAGGGCTGATCTGGACTGGCTGAAGGGATATTCTGTACCAGGCAATGCCATGCCCAGCACATAAACCAGAGGAGAAGGCTGAGAGCTGCTGGTCACTGCTTGGGAACAGCATCAGCCAGTGGCAGTGAGCAAATGTATTGTGCATCGCCTCTATTTCTTGGGTTTTGTTCCTCTTTCTCTTTTCACTTTTATCATAATTATTTACTTTGTTTCAATTATTAAACTGTTCTTATCTCCACCTGTTCATTTTATCATTTTTCAATTCTCCTCTCTATTCCTATGGTGAGGAGGGAAGTGTGAGCAAGTGGCTGTGTGGTACTTAATTGCTGGCAGGATACAAACTGTGACATCTATCTTCTAGCTTTTGTAAGTATTCCTTATATTTAGGAATTAGTGACAGAAAGGTGATAGAAATTATATGCTTACTTTTAATATATTTCAATTTTTAAACACAAAGATACTTGTAATCTTAATGACTTATGTAAAGTTGCAGATAGATAAATAAACAAAGAGAAGCTAATACCTCTGAAGTTTATATCCTTAAGAAAGTGAGATAATACAATGGCCTTCTCAAAATGCTCGAGATACTGTATTTGCTATGGGGTCTATTTCTTTTGAATTTGGTAGATTTTGGCTCGAACTTCACCTTGCACATGATCTTGAAATAATATTTTAGTTGATCTTGTCACACTTTATGGACACACGGCACAGCAAAAGAAGATGCCTGCAAGATGTTTAAGACTTTAAATAATGAAGTTACCCATGAACACTTTTAAACCAGGGAATGTACTTTTATTTGTTTCATGGTTTAGCTATTGCTGTGCCAATTCCTTACATCAGTGTTGCATTTAAGTTAAGGGTAGTGGCAAAAGGAAATCAAGTTTTCCATGTCATAGAAAAACAGCCAGTAGTTGACTATTGTCTTGGGAAACAGGAGATGTTCTCATCTTTACCCGAGGTCTTTTTCAATCCACCTCAGATCATCAGCTGAAGGTGGTCAGTGCAGATGAACTGCTCTTTCCAACAGCACACAAGAGAAATGTAGCCAGCAAAACATCCCCAGTAGTTGCTGATTCTTATAACCTGGGGGAATCCTCAACTAAGTCCAGTGAAAATGTCCTCACCACATTGTTGACAAAAGAATATACTAACAATCCTAGAACATAAAACTGAGAGTTTACAAACTACTGTGATAATTTATATACTTAAAGTAATCCTAACTTTAAAAAGCTTTGCATCCAGCCTTATTCAACAATTCCATTTGTGACTAAAAATGACAGAGGAGAATGGGGTTTTTTTCAAACTAACAGGAGGCTGGTGGGAATGTATGTATTTTGAAGGTTAGGGTTCAGTTCAAAATGGTCATGACAGAATAAATAAGTAGCCCAGAAAATAATCTAGAGTGTGAAAATGGAAATAGCTAACCACAGCCTGCTGAACAACTTATTGGTTCTTTGGAAACACTTCCTTTGCTGTATCATTCCTGATCTGTTCAGCAAGAGCATGAGCTCAGTTTTAGGAAACAGAACAATTAGAAAAAGTTCAGAGCATCAGATGCATAAAGAATAATTTGTTAAAAAAATCAAAATCAATAACAACAAAAAAAAAACCCAACAAAGCAAAACCCAAACAACAACAAAAAAACCCAAATCGAAATAAAACTTAAACCTGATATTTGGCATGAAGTGGGAATGTTTGAGAAAAGAATTCCAAAAATATCCTCCAATTCCCTAAAGGCTGCAGCAATAAGGAAGAAATTAATCTCTACTCGACATGCATAGTTGATATAAGAAAATACCTGTAGTTACAAAGAACAATAATAGAGGTAACACATTAGTAAAACATTTTATGACCAGAAGTAAAACATTAATAGATGATCATGAGCCTGTGGCATCTTCATTGTTTGAGGTCTTTAGTAAAATGTTGAGTAGATCTTAGAAAACAAGAAATGAGGAAAAAGAAAAAGGTTACCTTAGGGTAAGGCAGTTGATAGGTGACTTCCTAAGGTCTCTTTCCAATTAGCTTTTTAAGGTATGGCATAATTTTAAATTATTTTATGTATGCACTAAATCCTGTGCCCATTCCATCACCTCACTCCTACATATTTTCATCTCATATATTTTCAAGGAAGCTTTGGTTTTCCACTGACCAGTTTCATCTTACACATCTTCTTCAGCAATGAAGCAGGGCAACAAAATTTAGCTTTTCTTACAGCATCAGAATATAGTAGTTTTCCCTGTATTTCAAAGTCATTCAACCAAGTAGCAAGATAACTGCCTTTATTTTTACACCAGACATGCAATTTTTGTGCCTTTCTGAGTCACTGTCATGCCTGAGAAATGCCACTCTCAGACCCCAGGGGCTTCCTCCCTGCAGAGCACAGGGAGAGCTTGGAGGGATGCTTAAGATCTTTCTAACCTGCCCTGTGGAAGCAATGGCAACTGAAGCAGGGTTAGGATAGAAAAGCCTGCACTGCATATCCTTTTCTGGTGCCAGCTGCAGCTTGCTAGCTCATGGAGAAGAGTGGTGACCCCAGTTGCACCTCCCATGTGTTGGTGCTGCTGGCTGCACAAGCCAAGCACTCGTCCTGTCCAGGCACTCTGGGAGCTCCATGATTAAGAACTCAATTGCCCCCAATTTACACACCTGCACATCCTCACCTGGCTGCAGTCTGGCCTTGTGGCATTGAAAGAATGCACATGAGGAACAGAAAATTCAAATACTTCCTCTTTGTGACAGAGTATAAATAAGCAAGAATGAAAGATTTATAGTACGTTAAACATTGGAGAATTCAACTACTATAAATATAGTGTACTCTTGAAATTATAGTGACAATTTGGAAGTAATTGAAGGATTCTATGTGTAAGTGTGTCTCTATATACAGGCAGGTCCGTTCACCCCAAATTGTAGAGAATAAATAACATGCAATACATTTTATACCAAAATGACACTCTAGAGAAAATAGAGAGCAGAAGCAGGATAATGTGACAGAAAAAGGCAGACAAAGGGCACTGCAAAAATGCTCAGGGGGGAGAAAAGGAGAAACAATAAAAATAGGACAGTGTGCTAAGGAAAAAACCTAGACTGCAAAAAGGAGAAATAAAGGTTGGTTGATGTGGTGTGCTAAAACAAAGAGATTCAATGAAAGGGATAGTATAACAGTGAGAAAAAAATAGGAAGACGTATGACAAAAGAGAGTAAAGGTAACAGACTAGTATACAGAAAAAGCAGTTAATATGATGTAAATATAAATAAAGCTAGTTGAAAGCTAAAAGAGAAGAAGGGAGGACTGAAGGGAGAACTCAGGGTAGACTGGATATTCCTTTTTTTTAGGGAAAGAGACTTACGTGAATATGACACACGAGCAAGTCTACAAAAATTGAAATCTTTTTGGAAACAATGGGGAAAAAATGAGGCGAAAAGCTTTGCACCAATGTCATAAAAGCCCAGGATTTTTTTAAATGAGAAAGACAGTGGTCAAGGAAGGTGATTCTGTCCCCCTGCTCCAGTCTCGTGAGACCCCACCTGCAGTTCTGCATCCAACTCTGGGGTTCCCAGCACAGGAGTACACTGACTTTTTGGAGAGAATCCAGAGGAGGGTCACCAAGATAATTAGAGGAATGGATAAAAATGGATATGATAAAAGGCTAAAAGAATTGGATTTGTCCAATCTGGAAAAGTGAAGGCTTAGGGATGACCTAATTGTGGCCTTCCAGTGGCTAGAGGAGGCCTACAAGAAAGAGGGAGAGGACTTTTTACGAGAGCATGTAGTGATCGGACAAGGAAGAATGGCTTCAAACTGAAAGAGAACAAGTTTAGATTAGACATTAGGAAGAAATTCTTTAATGTGAGGATGGTGAGGCACTGAAACAGGCTGGCCAGAGAAGCTGTGGATACCCCATCCCTGGAGGTGTTCAAGACCAGGCTGGATGGAGCTCCGAGCAACCTGGTCTTGTAGAAGGCGTCCCTGCCCACTGAGGCATTGGAACTACATGATCTATAAGGTCCCTTTCAACCCAACCCATTCTATGATGCTATGACTGTATGATGGGGTATGGGAAAGGGAACACAGCTCACAGCATATACTTGTGAATATCTGCAAGAGTATAATTCGTACTGCTAAAGGACTTTTCTTTCTCCAGTGATTTTCCATGTGCCCATTCATTACTAGTGGCCCAGGTAATGTGCACACAGAAGATTAGATGCAGGAGGCCATAGAGCATCCAGAACACTGACATGGGGTCACAGACATAACATAGGGTCTACAAGAAATATTTTCATTTTTAAAAGTGATTCTGTCCCCCTACTCCAGTCTTGTAGCTCTTGGAGCATAGGTATATCCTAATTTTGTCTCATCTAAAATAGCACTAGATAGTTAGGCAGCCCATTACCTACTTTTTAAGGGGATAGAGCTTGAATTTTTTTTTACATAATATATGTTGTAAAGGTTTTACAGTTGTGTGAATAGAGCTGTATAAGGTCATTTCACAGATATGTTCTTAGCAGCCATTAACAGGCAGAGAACACTATCTTGCCACGTTGTAACCTGTCTGTATGTGATGTGACTGGGAAGTTGCTGGCAGGAAATTGCCTTGACTTTTACCTTCTCTGCTGCTTCAGAAAACTGAAAACCTAGCTCAAATTTTTCATAAACCTGCAGCCAAGAAATAGCTCCTAATTAGGTCACCTTGCAAAACCAGTATTCTTTCTCTAAGGCAAAACTGGTAGATGCATCAAGTACTGGGGGGGTTGGCTTAAGACATCATCTCTACATGTAAGGGCTACATATAACATGTCTGTCTCTTACCTTCACTGTGTCATGTGACAGGAATTTTATATGACATGAGCCTGAGCTGGAAGAGCAAGGACTACTTGTTGTTTAAAGAAATTCATCCATACTGAAAATTACTTTAAGTAGATTCATATCTAGATTTGGCCATGTCTTAAGTAGATAGGAAGGCAAACTGTAGGTTAAAGTAGTAGAAACCGTAACACTTTGTACCAAAAAAGCAAGCTGCAAAACTGGGACTGACAACCCAGTTTTGGTTGCCTTGACTTTTACCTTCTCTGGGTAAAAGTGGGTAGTAACACTTTGGTCAGCCTTGTACAGGAGAAAACAACAACTGCTTGTTAGGTTGACACGGGGACACATTCCATTCACATTAACCAAGTCTAAAGAGACTTGGTAAGAGACAGTTTGTTCTCTCTGAGCCTCAGAGAGCAGGATAATTATGAATGGCTCTTATGGTATTACAGGCTTTGAAGCAGACAAAACAAAACAAAACAAAACAAAACAAAAAACAAAACAAAAGTCCTATGCTTTACTGGGTGGTCCTTCCAAATAGGTATTTTTCTCAGACCTTAGTCTGAGATGTTGTTCTGGGAAAAGGTGAGAACAATCTGGGAATCACTGAGAGCAATCCATCATTCAGGCATGAAAGAGAAGGGAGTTAAGGCCAATGCAAGACTGTTCCTTCTTCATCCTAGAGCACGCAGTCTGGAGATAAGGCAACTATTTAAAATTATGGGATGAGAAAAGTAATTTTTCCAGGAATAAGAATTGTCCATAAGAAAAGTACATGGAAAACAGTAATTTCAAGTTGTTTCACAAGTAATAACCTTCCTCAGCAAATGCAGGCCAACATCTGTGATCATCCCATTGAATACCTGGCATTTGAGACTTGTTCCTCCTTGCTGACGTCTCTCACATGAAAATAACAGGATATATGAGAACAGAATGTACTTCATCCTCCTCACTTGGACTTTTCAGAAGAAGAAATTGGTCTCACATCTTCAGTGGAGACACTGATTTTCAATATTTTTTTCAGCTTTTCTTTATTTCCTTGTGGGAATCTTCTCATCAGATTAGCTCCTATTTAGCACCCTCATACCCTTTTCTTGCTTCTGTCAAAAGAGCTGAAGCAACATCTGTGTAACTAATATCGGATACACAACACAGGAGTAAAACATAATGGAATGCTGTCATTAAAACCCTTAGAATGCTGTATTTGTGCCAGAAATATATACTCTACATCAGATGATGCATTCTTCTTTCAATTTTTAAAAATTTAACAGATTTTTTTAATATTCAGAAACATTTCTAACATATCAAACATGGTGAAAATCCTAGAAAAAAGCCCTCCTTACAAGCAAAAGTAGATTTGGCTTTATGGGTTGTTAATCATGGGATAAGTACTACTGAAAGAAGAGGAAAATGTCTTTATAGATTTTCAGTAATTTCACACCTCCTTTTGAATAAAATTGGCAAATAACAAAGAGTTGTTAAATACTTCAAAATTAACCATTTCTGGTGTTTAGGCGTGTCAGTGATTATGATGTGCAGCTTTCATTATAAAGCAATATATACACACCTTCTAGCTAGTAATTAGGGGAGATTGGTAGAATATGATTCTAAATGTGTGCATTTATCTGGCATAGTACCTTTTCCCCCATTGTATCTCCTTGAAATCAAGGCATATTCAAGAAGATAACTCAGTGAATGGACTGCAATTAGCATGAAGGCCAAGTCTGGCTATTTTGTTATAGCATTTTAGGGCACATTTCTATTTTCCTTGTCAGTCAGCAGTTTTTAATTCAATTGCCTTTCCTAATTATTCCCAAATCAATTATAAGTAAAATCTTATTAGTTGCATGTAAAATGTATTGCTACATTTGGAACCTCAGTGTTCAAGTGAAACCTTTTCTTGCTTACTGCAGGAGAAATTGTAGGTGTGCATAAAAAGGTGAATCATTCTATCGATAAATTTCTTTCAACTGTCAGCTGAAAGATTAGGACTTTCTTTGAAAAAGCTGCTTCCCTGACAATGCTCTTGTACACTGCATTGGATCAAAAACCTGCACTTCAAACTCCTTAAAAAATACATCAGACTGGAACTTGTGAACTGGTTCTATTTGTCATCTGCGGAAATAAATATGTGAGCCAAAGGCAAAGAATTTTCATTTCAATGCATGGTTAGCATGGTTTCACAAGCAGCTGAGATTCATGCAATGAGACAGAGGGAGTAAAACCATGAAGCCAGTAAATGCATTCTCATGTCTGTGTGTATGGTTCTTGAGGAGTATTAGAGGCCAAAAAAAGCATGACTGGCTGGCCTGATTTCTTCTGTGAAAAGCACTAAAACACTAACCACAGCAAGGAAAAGGTCATTGTTGTGAGATTCTTTACCTCTTGTGTCTGCTTTTAATGTTTTCTGAAAATCAGGTTTAAGAAACCCTGCATAATATTTCATTTTGAATCAGTTCCATTGAAAACTGTAAATGGCTCCAGTGGAGGGCCAGAGTATGACACCTGCTGTCCGTAGGCACTGCAATGATTTGGGTCATATGAATCTGCCATGGTAAGCTGAGCCTTTTTGAGTGCAAATTTTGCTTGCATTTTGAAATATGATGTTTAGAAATTAAATTTTTGTTTTTAAATTCCTTCCCTATTTGTATAGAAATTTGTATATTTTCTGCCAAGGCTATTCTTAGCTACTCTAAGACAGAAAATATTACGGATCAAGAAAGCTTGAAAATTACTAGACTATCCAGATACTCAATCATCACAAATGGTGACATAGATGTATAATTGAGCTCCTCCTTGAAAGAGACCTAATAGGATAGGGAAGCTGTCCTTGAAAAGGAGCTGGAGCAAATATTGTTAAGAAAAATCCCACAAAACAAAAGCAAAAATTCTTCCGTTTGTTTTTTTTTCTTGGGGTGATTTTTCTGGGGGGGGCAGGCTTCATTTTTAATTGAAATCCAATTGTTTCTTCAGTAATACTCTCATTATAAATATATTGAATAATTTACCAATTTACAGAATAATAATAGTATAGGACTTTATAGCTGAAAAATTAACAAAATAATGAATGGTTGAAATCTGAAGTAACCAAACTGCAAAACAATAATGCAGTAATCTTTATGAAACAATCATAATTTTAATCACAAGAAAAAGAGGAAAACCAAGGAATATAAGTGCAACCACAATAAAGATTTTGTTTATTTTGCTTTAAAAATATTGCAGATTTTACTTGTTTTACAAGAATTTACTTGTTGCTAAATAACACACTACTGGATAAAACACTTTGATCAATATTCTCTGATATTTTCTAGGAGCTACATTACAGTCTCTCAAGATGAAAAATGTCTTTGAGATTTATAATGCATTTGTCATTTGGTGAAGGGAATTCTGCTCTCCAGTTTATTTTCTTTTTGGCAATCAATAAAGCTATTTGTACAAAAGTCCCTTTGAATTTGTCTAGTCTTGTATTTTCATTTCTGTGAAGTAAACAAACATGGGATAAATAGGAATTTTTATTTTAGCTATTCTATTTGTGACTTGAGTCACCTGAGACTAATACTTCCACAATTTAGAAAAAGTTCAAAAATTATGCATGGGGTCACTTTCATTTTTAAAAAAAATCTTGGACAGCAAAACTTAGCAACCTTTGCTGAACAAACTATAAGATTTGTAGTTGTAAAAAAGTATTAATAATAAGTACTGATATTTAGTAGAATTTAATACATTAAAACCAATTTTCATTTGGCAATCAGCAAGTGTCTGCAGACTTTCTGTACTTCATGTTTTGTCATTAATTTTTAAGACTGGAGTAAATATGAGTTTGAAAAAACGACACCTATCTCTACACCTGTACTCTTTAGCTCACAATATGTCTGAGTAACACTTCTGCTGAAAAATTGATTTTCAAGGAAAAATTATTCTGTTTATCCTTGACTATTCAAGAGTACATCCCCTTTATATATCAGCACAGATGCAAGCTCCACCATCATATTTCTTTTCCTGCCTCCTCTGAAATGTTCTGTGTTTCAGTGACAAAAGCCAGCATCTAGACAGCATATCCATCTGATAATTCCTGCTCATTCAAGTCATTACTTTCTACTCAATTATGTCTGTCTATTATGTGGTACTTATGTCTCATTTTCGGCTTCTGCTTCATGCAGAGATGCTGGAATCGTGTAAGGGCAAAGAGACTAATTGGCTTTTCACATCTGAGACTTGGAAAGAGACAATATAGTCTTCTAGGTTATGCTTGCTTCCCAGTAACCCAAAGACTTCACCAGCGGCTTTTCTTTTCTTTTGAGGCTTATGGAATCACATTTGTATGTGACCTAGTATGTGTGAACATACTAGTGTACAGATACATCTTTTGTTGGTTTCTGTGTCTGTTAGTAACTTTCAACATGCAGACACTTTCACGTTAAGATGACAGAGCCATAGGAATTTTCAAGTATGTGAGATTCCTAAAAGCCATGAAAATTAGCAACTGAGTGAAAACCAGAGAAGGGAAAAGGCTGGAACACCTCTCTTTGCCTTTCTCACCTGGAAAACTAGACATGGCACACAAGGCTGCTTGCCTAGGCAGAAGAGGCAGGAGGGATTTGTATGTAGATGTAAGAGTTAGGAAGGAGCAGTGAAGAGGGAGAATGAGGGAAGACCTTTGACATGGCAATAGCAGCCAGGGGCACATGAGACAAAAAATTGCTCCTAAGACCTGAGAAACTGAGCACCTTCCTATTAAAACATCTTTATTTCTTCTCTGCTTGAGGAGATTACATTTAGTTAGCTGACTAGGAATGGCAAAAGGACACATAGTTTGAACTACTTCATAACCGAGAGATTTTAGGTGGTCTGGGGTATCTTGATTCTTGAGCAATTGGGACCCTTATTGATAATGGCTCATTGATAAGAACAGCAATAAAACAGAAGGCTGGGATGACTACAATGAATGTACATGGTTAACTAGAATAAAGCATTTTGATGGCTGGTATTTTTAAATAATTGGCTCATTAACCTTAACTATATCAACCTTTTCTCTTTACCAAGGTTAAATAATTGAAAGACTTCTGGGGAAGCTGCAGCCTTTCACAGAGGACGGCCACTTATTCACATGGTAGAAACCTGCTTAAAGAAGGTGTCTGTAAGAGAGGAGAAATATTCACACACACAAATGCTTGCATTTTAATTGTGGGAAAACATAACAGAAAAAATAATTGTGCAGTTCTGCACAATTTTCAAGCAGTAGTCATGTATTTTATGATGTATTTATTTTTTCAGTGATAGAACCTATCAATTTCTGTTTTGTTGCAGCAAAGTTTATTCTGTGTCCAGGTGTCTTCATTCCCTAGCTATGGTTCTCAAAATTGTTTCAATGACATTAGAACTTGAAACCCCTGGTCAGCTAACAAGTCCCTGTGAGACACATCACCATTGAAATGTTTATGGAACACAAATAAAGTCTTATTCCAAATGAAAGAGAACCAAAAAGATGCTGTCCAGTGGTCATAATACATGAGGGTTGTAGAAGCACCAGTTTTGTATTATATGCATCATCTGCATGTTACAAAAAAAAGGATTAAAATGGGCTGGTGTAAGAGCAGTATGTAGCAGTGTGGTGGTGTTGCACAGACAGTGCCTGATGGTAACCACCACTCAGGGCAAAGAGCTAAGAGCTGCCATCACTGCTACCTCATTCACCCCATCAGTGGGCTGAAACAGTTCCTTCCCACTTTTGATGGCATCCTCAGCTCCTGAGAGACTCTGCAGACCAAAACTGAGAGAGCGTTTTACAAACATCCTTGGATTGGCAGCAGAAAATTGTGGTGTGAGCAGCTAGAAGAGGCTTGAAACCTGAGAAGTGACAGTGGTAGAAGGAGCAGAACTTTCAGAAATATTCTGAATTTCTCTTTTCCTTAGGACTAGGGTGTGGAAGGTTGAATTATTCATGACACATTAGGCTCAGCAGCAGTACAAGGAGAAATTATGCAGACAGGGGGCATATTAGAGAAGTGTCTTTGGAGTGGAGGGAATCTCCTAGGTCAGAAAGTGTATTCAAATATGCACAAAGGTCTGAAATATTTCTGAGAGATCAGTCCAAACAGACACCTGTGAAGCTGTTACATGGGATAAATATGGAAATTTAACTAAGAAGTGATACATCCATCATCTGGTGACCTTGATATTCCAATTAAAGCTATCAAATTGGAGAAGGCTCAATATAAAAAAAACAATCCTCAGCTCATCTCCCTCTTTCCAAGGATGCTTCAAAGCTCTTCTTCCTATCTTTTTTTAAGTTGTTTTTGGCTCTCGGTATACCTAAACTGTAAAAAATAAAAAATCAACACCACCAGTAAAATGCATGTTTTTGGAAATCTGTGCTGTATAACTGATCAAATTAAAAGGTAAAGGTCAGAATAATGTTTTGCTAAAATCTGGCATCTAATTGGAAAAATGTTCCACTCTGAGCACAACTAAACTCCCTGTTGTATTTCTTCAGATTGTGTCTGGTGTTTTATTTATGTGTATAGTGTGCTGTGATTTTGTCTGCTATGATTTGTGCTTGGTTTTCAGCCTGTTCTTGCATATTTGACATGGATTTAATCCTTTCTGCAGCTCATCCTCCCCCACTTCTAGCCTATCTTGAGTTATAGCTTGATATTAGAAATATTTCCTGCAAATAATTTTATCTCGAGTGGGAGGATTATAATAATGTTCAGAGCATTGATCTCAGTTAAACTTATAGGGCAAAAAGTTGCACAGAGAACTGGGAGTTTACCCAAAAGCATAAAACATTAAATCACTCAGAAGGTTCATAAATATGTAGTGAGGGATGTATAATATTGAACTGGGTAATGCCGTTCAGTGGATAACAGGCAAGGTCCAAAGGATGGCTACACAATGCATTGCATTTCTAAGTTACTTATTATAAATACCATACTTTCAATATGTCCCACAACTAGAGGTACTCTTTGTTTTTGGATGAATAGTGACTAATCTGAGTGTTCTCTATCCACCTGTATTTGGACAGAACTCTGAATATCTCAGTATTGAAATCCTTTAAATTTTCTTCAGATAAGCGGTTCAATATACCAGCGTCCAAAATATTTTGTAACTTCATTTATTTAGTCAGGACTTGAAAATACTCTAAAGAAAGGATTTCTTATAGTAGAAAGTAGTGAAGAAACAGATACTGTGTACAACACAGTTAATACCACAACAGGTACTACAACCATCAAGAAAACCTTATGTGATTCCCCTCTAAAAATGCTCTGAAACTGTAAAAATAAAGGAAGTGCCTTCATATTCTAGGCAATCAATATCAGTTTCTGTAAAATCAGGGGAAATCTTTAATTACTATTATACTTCTCTGAGAAGAGATAGAATACAACCTTATAATTTGCTCACAATTATAATTTTCTACAAAAAACTCAACCTACCATAGTATGTAACAACCAAGGTCATGGAAAAGCACAGATTCCAGCAGCAAGGATGATTATAAAGCTATCAGACATCCAGACCTTCAACAATTTTACTCTTCAAGGACACAACTGGAGATGCACAATAGTCAGTCCGAGCTGCCACTATGAAAATTGTGCACTGTAAAAGAAATAGTGAGTTTCAAGTGTCTATTGTAAGAACCACTGCTTTTATATAATATAAAACATATACACACATTTTTCATATAAATACACACAAAAATTCTTTAAAAGGAGATTTTCAGAAAGTGAAAGGTGAGAGGAAGCAATCCATTATTTAGGTGTTTTTTAAAATACCTAAAATTGCTAAGAAAATTTCTAAGATGCAGACTGTCAGTTGCAGAGTTGTATGCCTTTTGGTGTATTTATTCTGTCTATCTTAAGGTTTCTGTTCCAGGAACCACCACAGACACTGGGACTTTCACTTGACACCTGCAAGTCAGCACCCCATATCCAGTCTGAAATCAGGTTTGCTGAATTTGGTAGCCAAAGATGCGCAAAATACATTTATGATGATACTAAGACAGAATGAGATTTCAGGACTTCAGAAATCTCCTATCTATGTCTATTTTGTCTTAGGCAAAAGCACTGTTGTACAAAAGGTCACTCTCCAGGAAAGGACTGCTATAGCAGCTGTAAGGAAACACCCACCACCACCATAAATTCTGTTAACACAGAAAGGGTAACTTTGGAAAACATCTGCCAAATACACATTTTCAGTGAAATTGTTTCTCCCAACATAAATGTTAAGATAAGTAGGCAGACAGGCAGTCACACAGATGAGCAGACCTACACTATCAAGTAGGGACCATGAAAGAGAATTCAGTCTTTCATGCTTATAAGGAGGTTTCTGTAGAGAGAAAAATATAAATTCATACACTTTATCCAAATCACTTACAGTAGATACCTCCTAAAAAGATTATTGTTTTACAAAGCAATGCTAACATTATACTTCTGTAAGATTTTAATGAATGATAAATATATCAACCCATGAATATTCTGCCTACTGTACACCTATCTGTAAACTGAAGTAGGAATACATTGGTTTCAAACCAATTTCCCGCTGTCAGGCCAAAATGCAATTGTTTAATACAAATGAAAAATGAAAATTTCACCTGGAAAATGTTCAAGATTTGTTAATCAATTTTTTCTTTTGTGAAAAAGATTCAACAGTTATGGGAAATAATTTTAATTTTTTTTCTCTAAAAGGACTTAACCAGTTAAAACTGTGTTCGTCATAGTTTATTCATAATTGCTAAACATCATAAATACTTCATAAAAACATAGTTGAACACTTAGATATAACTTTAACAGGTCATGTTTAGCAATTACTGCACAAAAGAAAAAAGACCCTGAAGGTCATTGTTCCATCAGACTTTGAGGCCATGGATTCTCTGCAGATCACAGCAGGGGATTGACCAATGCATTCTCTAGATGAGTTTTGGGATGGTAGTTGAAGAATAAGCACTCCTACTATAATTGAGTTACTTCTTGGTTTCCAAAGTGAGTAATGCATACTCAGATGCACAATCAGATATTCCCCTTAGCTCCAGAAGCTACAGATATAAACTCAAGCCCATGATGTGGAGATTCTCCTCTAGAAAAGATGCAGTGAACAAAGACTATTGGAAGCAAATAATTCAATAGACAAGAAATAAAATGAGTTCAACAAGTGGCAATAAAAAGTTTGCAAGAGAATTTAGGCAGTAATGTGAACATTGCTCAGGGGCTTTGGAACTGAGTCTTGCTCCAGATAACATCACCACATATTTAGTCGTTGGTATTCATACACTATTACATCTAAAACAATCCTAGTAGGCACAAGGAGTTATGTAAGTGGCCTTCACACTTGTGAAATGAGAGCAAGAGAGGAGACATTCTGGCTTTAGGTGATATTCCTAAGGACCAGTACTGTTTCTGAAGGGGTGTCAGAAAGGACATTTTTATGCCATTATAAGGCTCCATACTTTAAGGACAGTTTTGCTGAGTAGTTATACAAAAATTCTTGTTTATTTGTTTTGTTTCACACCTGATTTGGACAAGGCTGTCAAGCTTCTACATAGACACAGCAGATCTATGTGAATTTCCTGCACAACTTGCTATGCAAAGAATTTCACGTTGAGCAGTCAATGGTATCTGCTCCCATACACAGGTCACATTTCAAAAAACTAAAGCAAGCTACCATGGCTTGGGTTGCTTCCCAGCAACTAAAGGCTGAGCATGTGCACATGAAGAGTTTCTACACAGCAACTGGCACTTAGCAATGTGCTCATATTCTAAACCTTTAAACCATGTCTGTTCTTTAAAAGCCCCATTCATGTAATGCTCTCAAAGTGCTTATAATACCTATCCCTTTTACTCTCTCTTAGTGCTTTAATAGCTTAATATAGACTTACCTAGCATGTGCATGAAAAGGCAGAACACATAATAAAAGCAAAAGTATAAATTCCTCATCTACTTTAGATAAGAAATTACACTAGTTTAATTTTGCCTTGCTCATTCAAGTAGCACGAGACTCTAGTGTAAACAAGGACAACAACATTAAAATGTGTTCAGTAGCATTGGCCAAACCACCTAAATTCAGAGTTTGACTTTTTTCATCCAACCTATACACTAAATGCTGTCTTTAAGTTAACCACCTTACATAGGAAGCCTCATTTTTCAAATGTTCTCAAGACCATTAATTTCCTATACAATATAATCCTGGAAGCTAGGATGTCTTCACCAGCAAGCCACCAATCACCAAAAGGCTTCCTAATGATTGTTTTTTTTTAATGGGGGAATGAGAGAAAATACATCAGAAAGCTAGTAGCTTGCCTTTTTGTTAAAAGCACCTGTTGACACCAACAAGGAGCAAATGAGAGACAGTCTAAGAGATTTCATACCAAGCTCACGTAGAAATTGCAGGCTGTGGTTACAGATAGCAAGTGAACAATCACATCAGATCAATATGCATAGCCCTGAGCAGAGTCCACTTTGCAGTCGAGAGTTTTGGTAATGTGGCACCATGCCTGTGACCCAAAAAGAGAATCACAGCTGCACACAAACATGCTTTGCTTTCAGACAGAGGGCTCCAGCTTGCTGAACTTTTTCAGCCAGAAACACTCAGCAATGGAGCTCTGGGAGAGACCACTGAATTTGCCACCTCACTTCTGGCATAACCAACCATACCTAAAGCCTTCCTACAGCTACTCACCTATTCAGTTGTTATCATTTGAAGACAATTTGGTTCTTCGGAGTTCACTGTGTGTTATATTACATTAAAATGGGTCAGCTGAGAGTGTCTGGAGGGAAGTTCTTTCCCTGGAAAAATTGGGTATGATCAGATAGAAGAACTGTCTGAGTGTAGCATGGAGTGCTTGGGGATTGAAAGGCTCAGCCATTAGGGAGGCTGCAGCATGAGCTTGACATGGGGGTCCCCAGACAATATCTGGTTAAAAAGTCCACAGCTGGGCCTTAGAAAGAGAAGCAAATAAGATACTTTCCAGGAGAGCCAGAAGGGACTACAAAAAACATGTTGCCAAGCAGGTATCTATTGAAAGTTTCTAGCCTGGGAACAAGACCAGAGCAAAGCTCCCACACAGTGTGGGCAGAGGGAAATGGAGAGAAAATTGAAAATTCTTTCATGTCACCTAGCAGATCTAAGCATTCCTCACTTATGGTTTCTAGTTCTAGTTCATGTTTAGTAAAGACTACCTTGGCAGGCTATAACCCAAACAGGAATTTTTATTCACTCACTGAAGTCAAGAGTCCATCCTGATCACTCTGGCAGGTTCAGCTTCCCACTGTGTGTACTCAAAGATATACAGCTCTGTGGATTTCCCAGATTTCCTATGCATATTTTTCAAAGAGTAATGGTTTTTATTCGAGAAAAGATTCTGATGTGAATTCTCATTACTGTTAATTAAATCAAATTACTTCTTGTTCCTTTGCTCAGATGTGGACACACTGTCTTTTCATAAGAAATATTTTACACATGATCCCATCTATCTTCTCTGTAAAGTCTTCTTTTGTACAGACTCACCAAACTGAAGGTTTTCCATCTTTTCTTGGTAGTCATATTTTTTTAATTTAGCTGTTCTCTCAACTCTTTCCAGCCTGCATACATCCATCTCAAAATACGGTGCATAAAATTGGCACAGAACTTTATCTGAGACAGTGTGACTGGCTGTCAATGTACATGAAACAATAGCGATAGATTTATTTCTGACATGATACATAAAATAGAAAGGTTTTTTTACAGTTATCAGAAATTATTTGTCTAGTATGTAAGGGGTCTTTCACTACTAGTGCAAAGTAATTATCTCCCTGCATATGATACTCTTATTAATACTTTAGAACATGATCTTCCTGCTATTTGGAAAAGCACCTGCCAAGTTTGTTGACTGGTTTGCATCATAACATACAGGACTGGAGCTTCTGCATAGAAAGACCTTCTCCATTCATTCAATTTCCACCTTAATTTTTTTTTATTTTGCAGTTGGATTTCATCTTGCTGATGTCAATTCACCTCTCAAATCCAAAGGAAAAGACAAGCATTGGAAAAGGAGAAAAAGAGCTTGTTCCAGATTTCCTTTAAATAGATGTGTGAATGGACTTAAATGTAGAGAACTAGTGAAGACTATTGAGATAGAGAGTGTGAAAGATGAAAAATATTACTGAGTGAAGAACTTCATTTTCAACATATATTGTCATCACAGGTACTGAATAGCAGAGGATGTGGAGGAAAGTTGGAGGAGAAGGTGGCATCATTCGTTAGCTAACTTCTACCCATGCCTCTAAAGACATTTGTAAGGCACTCCATGATGCTGAAAATAAATGGTTTCCCTCTATTCCAGCACTCTAAAATATTGGTGAAAATATTGACTCACACTGAACTAAAATTAGGATTTTGTCATATTGCATGTGATAAACCTTTCCAGTTTGACATGCAGCAATTGATAACTACTATCCCACTACAGTTTTTCAACAACTTGTGTGGCAACTTCACTGTAATTTCGTCATGCGCAATTCCATCGTATTTCCCTGAAAGTGTCATAGGGGATACCATCAAAAGCCTTGCTAAAGTCAAGAATTATCACATCTTCTGCTTCTCCTTTTGTCCTCTAAACCAGTTATCCTGTCAAAGAAGGAAATTAGTCTGGTTTGTAGTTATTTCCTCCTAGCAAATCCATATTGGCTGTCTCTTACCATCTTATTGTCCTGCAGGTACCTTCAAACTCATTGCTTAATAAATTGTTCCAATAACTTTCTACCATTGAATTTAGGGTCCCTGCTGTATAATTCTCTGGAATCTATTTCTCTACAGATAGGTACTATGATATCTGCCCTTTCCCAGTCCACTGGAGACCTTCTCTAACTGGGAGACAAATACTGATGGTGTATTCAACTCTGATGATTTACTATTAGAAGAATCTGTGCTAAAATTAGTATTTCAAAGCACAATATTTACAATATTATATCATTTTAGCTGCAAATTAAGACTTTGCATAAATGCATCCTATGGAAATATCATTGCCCTCAGGAGGAGTTTCTATATATTCCCTAGAATAGTATTACTTCACTCAAAAATAATGATCTAAATGATTACATGTGGATTTATAGGAAAACCTGAAAAGCAGGAAAGAGGAAAGGCAGGAAGAAAGGAATGCATGGAGATAGAGAAGGAAATATATTTCCCAAAAGGTTAATACAGGCATGTAAGAAGCAGCATCACAGGATGACTCTGAGAATGGTTTCTAGATAAATCTCCATTAACACAGTACCCTAAAAAACCAATAAATTTTAAAAATAGCAATCTTTTTTGAAGTAGAGCACACAAAAATAGCGAAACTAGTCTTTCTGTCCTTGCTTCTACTTACATATATGCATGACTTTTTGGACTGCTTCAAGGAGGCTGATGCAGATAAACCAAACAACAACTTCTTCCAAAATACAGCTCTCTCTACAGAGGTGTTTCTTATCAGTTTAACAGTAAGTATTCGGAGCTCTGTGTATGTTCCTGGAAACAGCTGTGAAGTAAATAGTTGCCCAGATTAAAAGGACAAAAAAACAAAACACAGCAGCTTGAAGCTAAAATACTGTAGGCTGATTTTCCAGACAGCTTTGTTGTTTTTTAAAGCTGTGATTCTGCTTTGAGGGGAAAATGAAGTACTCTGCATGGAAATGTTTCCTAATTTAAAGAACCTTGTGCACATTTTTATTTTTGAACATAATCACTGGTGAATGTTATATACTTTGTGCATATCCCTAACTGTTCTTATACATAGTTTTATCCACAAAAATAGTAACTGTAGTTTGATGATGAGCATTCATGACTGCAGGACCACGGTATATTATCTTCCTTGTTCTGTGAAAAGAGGATTCTTCCTGAGAAATCCTTTCACTCCTATAACAGCCAGGCATAGAACTTTCTAAAGTACAACAGTGGTAATATTTCAGCAACAGAAGAGTCAATGCTGAAATTCTCTCTTGGTATTAATTGAATATACTCAATAACACTGGCAAGCAAGTACTGACTGTACTTCAAAATGCTCTTAGGTAGGTGGAAGCAATAGCACATAGGGAAGTGAAGCTCTGTAAACAGAAGGTAAACACTAAGGTCATTTATCAAATCAAGGGGAAAAAAATGGAAAAATTGCAAACACAGGCTTACAACATTTATTTCTCCTTAAAACAAATTTGTCTTTTATAGATTACAGTAAGATTTAAGGAGAATAAGATGTCAGGGAACTGTAAGAAATCCTTTATGAAACAGGACAGGGAGACAGTGACAACTGGCAAGAAGTGAAGACAACTAAAGTGAGAGGGATATTCCTAAGAGGCATCTCTGCTCACAGCATGTCTCTTGTAAATGTAAAGAATGGCTTGACAATGAGAAAGACTCTGTTTCTAAGCCTGATTAAAGGAGGCAAATTCAGTTTTGGTCCCCTTTTATTCCATATTCTGGAGTATGTGCCCATGTTTCATTGCATGCAGCCTGCATATACAAATGCCCACAAGATCTTGTCTCTGTCAACTACAACATTCTTCTCTTGCTTTAAAATATTGACCTGAAGCATGTTAAACCTGTCACTCTCAGTTTTCTCTGGTGAGAAGAAACAGAAGGCTATGTTTAAGGGGTCATTTTTTGTTCCATTTACTGCTAACTAGGAATATAGCTTGCACAGCATTTCTTCATCAAAACAACTTTTCATCCTGTCTCACAGCACATCACTTCCTGTTTTCTAAAAGACTCCTACAGTCAGAAATAATCTCTGTTTTCAAACTGCACCTGTTTTAGCTCTCTCGAGTGTCTTCCTCTCCCCCACAAAATGTCACTCATTGGAATTTCAATCAGATCATTCTCTCACCTACTTAGATGTTCAAATCGTCATCAAGGTGCCTTGAGATCAAGGATTACCTCCAAAACCTGGAAGTTGCCTGTCTACGTGTGAAAATGACTGAAAATATGAGCATGGGACATTACAGCCAGACATAGAAATAATAACTGGAAACAATAAGCCAAGAAACCATGGTGAGATTACTGTTCATTATGAAAAGCTCATCTGACAACCTAGCCAACCCAGGCAAGGCAGAGTCACAGATGTGACAGATGTGACACAGGTGTTAGATGGCATTGTCTATAGAATTGCTTAATATAGCTAAGATTCTGTGCTACATATGGAAAAATATGAATTTCATACTAAACTCCAACAAAAAAAAGCGGGATATAACAAGAAATTAATTTCATTGTGACAAACAGTATGAGGACTGCTCCAACAGTTCCAACAGTGCTTTGCAGGACCAATCTCTTTACAGGAACCTCTTTAGAGATAAGTAACAATATTTGAGGAAGAAACAGTCAAATTGCAAACACTTCTTAGAAGACACAAACAAGGCAAATAATGAAAGAAGCATTTCACTGGGGAAAAATGGGACAGCAAAAAGCATGTAAGAAATTATTTTAAAAAAAGGCAGGATGTTTTTGGAAAATAAAAAGATTAATTAAAAATAAGGAAAAAACCCTATATAAATGACATGCATAAGCTTAAGGTATTTGAAAGCGTGGAAGAACCAAGGGTGCAATCAGTAAAAAAAGGCTAACTGACAACAAGTGCCAAGGAAAAGCCAGCAGGATAACAAAAACATTTTGACAAAGTGCTAATCCCTGCTGACCATACAGATCAGTCCAGGCATGCTGGAAGGACAGGACAGCTTTCAAGGCAGAAGGGAGAAGAGCACTATGGTGCCAGCAGAAAAAGGAGGCAGAAGGAATGTTGATGTAGATCAGAAGAAGAGTTGATGGTGCAGACAGCAGAACTGCTGAGCTGTAAATAGCTAGAAGGACAAGTGTGAACAAAGCATCAGAAGTACAACCCTTCAAGCTTTTGAGCAGAGGTGATATTCAGTGACTGGCAAAGCACAGCGGCTGTGTCAGTCTACAAGGCTACCTAACTAATTCAGGCAATAACAGATATGAAACTCATTGTCAGTTTCTAGGGGAAAAAAACCACATGAAGAATAAGACTTTTAACAGATTCAGACAGGTTATAAAGAGAGTTTTAGAGGAAAATTATAGTTTCAGATCAGGTACTGTTCGGAAGTACTTATCCTGAGCTGTACAAGAACAAAACAAGAAATAGGGACACTTCAGCAGTATGAGAAAGAAAATAAGCATAATTTTCCCAATATTTTTTAAAATTTGTTTGAAATACATTATTGAGAACCTAAAAAAACCTATTAGATCTCTATTTGCCAAGGGTAAAGCTTCATTTCTATAGTGTTTGATTTATGTGTTTCAAAGGGTCTTAGCAGCTTAAAATGCAAAAATACTATTCCAGTTTAACAGGTTCATATAAACTAATAAAAAAGCAGACACTTCAAGAGGACCCATTTTCACTGGTTTTTCTCCTTCTCCCACATGAGTTTAATGAAGTGTTAGAAAAGACAACTTCAGTTACTTCACTCAGGAGTGAATGAACACTTTAGGCATTCATGCTTGATTTCCTTGAATCACTGATTCTAGCTGGTATTCAAGTTCTGGGGCTAAAAATATAGCAAAATTAGACTTTTCACTAATTTCCACCATAAAATTTCAGTGAAAGTGAATTGGCATCAATGCGAAGTGATGCACAGTGGCTTGGCTACTGGACAGCTTTATGAACAATTAGGACAGAGGGTAATTACTGCAGAGCCACTTGAATGTCAACATCGTTTCAATATTCCGTGGCATGACTGTGTTATGGTCACACTTTCTGGGGATATTAAATAAGTGTAAACCTTCATGGTTTTCCACTTAACTTGTACCTGCCAGCATTTGAATGCAAATCAGCTGCAGAAGATTCCCTGGAGTTATTTTCAGAACAACCACGTTCCTTATGTGCTCCCCCTGAATGTAAATGTCATCTAGATCACTAAGTAGGCCAGACAGCATCTTGGTCTGGAAACAGTGTCCTCTTTCACCACAAACAAGGATCAGTGCTCCAAGTGCCAGAAGCTGGAGGTCAGCATGAGCACCAGAGCCTGCCAACACCCTCAGAACCTGAAGGTTTGTGTAGGATATTTCTGTGCTGTCACAACAGTCAGGACAGAGAAGAAATTGTAATTCAATTTCATTGTATCTTCATGAGTTTCCATGGTGATGCAGGGAAAAAAAAAACAAACCTGCAGTTACTCCTCCCTGCTACCTGTATCTCGGGTAACAGAGGTGGAGGCTCACGGTGAGGAGCAGGAGGCTCACAGACATTTCTCTCCTCAGGTGATGTGGTACAACAGACACAAGCACACAATCCAGTAATGCCAGAGGAGCTGTTGCTATCACTCGTCTGTATCAGTACTGGGATACCTCTGTATAATGCTTACTTATGTGTATACATTTATTCCAGAAAATATTTTTCTCAAAAAGGAAAATGGAAGTCCAGCTAGCAGCAGCTTCAAAAATTAAGCTAGAATATTACCATCAGTCTATTTGCATCTGCTCAGCCACCTGTCTTATCAATAGGAATGAGACAACTTTTGTGAATATTCATTATTTAGAAAAGGAGCAGAGGCAGATCACACAGCAAGGTCTTATACCCTTCTATTTTCAGGTAATGATTATGACAGAGAGAATGCCTCTGCAGGACAATACAATGGGTTAAATAATTTTTAAAAATATGGATGATATTCCCCTGTAAATCGATGAAAGACAAGGATCTGAAAAGCTACAAAACTCAGCTGAATTCTACAAGATACACCTGTCAGGATGCTCAGCATCCCGGGCAATTCGGTTTAATTATTTTAAGACAATTTTAAGAGAGGTTTTTTTAACCTAATCTGAAAGTTTAAAACCTCATGCTAAGGATTGTTGACTGCTTGCCATTCTCACTAATAGCTCTACTATTAGATATGTTTTGTAATTTGGTTATTAAGCAATCTAATAGATACTCTTGGAAGAAATAGAGTTCTTTATAGCTCTTTGAAACAGCACTATGGATTTCATGTTGTGATGAATATAATTTGCATACTCTGGGTGCTATTTCCTACTTGTCCTTTTCTAACAGAAAATATTAACATCACTGATTTTTTTCAGCAGGGCAGAGAAAAGCTGCAGAAGCAAACACTGCTTATTTCTCAAATTAGGAGCATTTGAATGATCCATAAAGGAAAGTTTTTAAACATGAGACAAGCGACTGACACTTCAGTTGCAATAAGATACATACATTAATTCTTGCACCCACTAAAAAATGTAAAAAAACAAATTTGGCATTCAAGCTCATATTGTTGAAAGTATAATAATGAAATCAAAGCATCATTGCAAACTAACATCCACCCTTTAAGGTTGTTCATGAAGGAGAAACTACTCATAAATATGATTGGAAGGTACCCTACAAGAACTTCCTAATGTATATACTTCATCAATGTCATCTGAATAAATTATAAAATGCAATTAAACAAAATCCTTTTTTTTAATTAAATACTTTGTAATATAACATTAACTTTGTAATAGCTGCTGAACATAACTGTTTCTTCAATAAACATTTGCTGGAGAATGCAGAAAATTTTGTCACCCTGTCAAAGACCAAAGAAGCAAACACCGAAATATGTAAAATATTTCTACTAATAAAAACAAAAAAATGTTTATATTTAGAAATATATATAATATTTATGAAGAGAGATCACAGTATCAAACCAGCCAAATTACAAATTAGGCCCTCAGTGACTAAATTTTATCATCACAGCTCTGTTGGAGGCCTAGGCAGTGAAAATCAGAAGCCTCTCTTACTAAAACCAGTTTTCTTATTTCTGAGAAAGAATGCTTGTATTGGTAAAGGGTAGGCCACTTGGATAAATGAGATTTCTGAGCCCAAGAAACACACACCAAGCCAGAGTACATGGTGTTCCCACTAAGAATGCTGCTGACTCCCTGTACCAGCACAATATGGTGCAGCCTCCAGCAGCAGAGAGGACAAAATTATGTAATTGGCAAAACTGTATCACTTATTTTCCTTGCTTTTTTTTAGGTAAAAAAATATTTTTAACACTGATTTTGAAGCAAAGTTATGAAGGCAATTTTTGAACCTGGCACATTATGCCAAGGGAAATGATGTGCAAACAACGAATTTATTCTTATTTTGTTCTATATGGAGTATTATATTATTCCAAAATTGAAATGTTGGTGGTTTTGGTTCCTGACTACGCCCAAAATATCTTTTTTTTCTTTCAATAGATAGTCCCATATTGCTCTGTAGGGGGGAAAAAAAACTTGTTTTACATGTGTATACTAGTAAAGCATCTTAACAAACTGGTACATGACACTGCTGTTTTTACAGGACAGCAATTCCATTTGACCCTCATCTTTTTCAGCCACTACTGCAGCAGATTGCATTGGTGCTGTTAGGAAACCATCTACCAAGCAAATATGGGTTTAATCCTAAACTATCCCACTGCCTCTGGATGACAGCACTCATGGTGAAGCTTGGGAATGGCTGAATATCCAGGGTGTTTGGGCCTGCCTCCTCACTTCTAGAGTAGCTTTGGGTCCTATGCTGACACAGGCAATAATAAGCAAGTTCAACCCCTGCTTTTTTTGTAGTGCCTTGACAATGCCACTTCACCATGCAGGGAAAAGGTTCCCACCTGTGGGAAAATAACAGCAGATTGACAAGAAAGATGGAAAACACACTCAAGTGACTTGTAGCTGGGGTGTAGAAAAACACATATATCGTACTAACTTGTTTAGTTTTACATATTTGACAAGTAGAACCTCTGTGTTTAGATAACACAGGCCTGTGATAGACACAGAGGTCCCCTATCAAACCTGCTTGAGGTTCCTGCCCTGCTGTGGGAAGGCTCGAAGTACAGTGGTACATTACACCTGTGTGAATCCTTGATATACAGGAGGAACCAGCAGGCTGGGTGGTCTCTAGCATGGACCGTGGTGCCTGCATCCCTGCTTGTGTGCCTCTGTCCACATCCTGCTTCAGACATCCCACAGCTGGCAAGAGAACAAAAATGAGTTTACTCTTTGCATTTCATCTGCAGTTTTGGGGTTGTCCCAGCATCCTGCCTATGCCAGCTCACACATCACCCGTGTTGTAATTCTTATCTGGGTCACCCTTTAGTGGTCTAGGTGCTCCTGTGAACTGTTTCTTCATGTAAAACAACTGTTTAGTACTCCCAGGATTCTGAGAGCCTGTAAATCACATACTCTTTCCCCTGCCTGTATTGCGTTTTTACCCTTTCAATTTATATTCGCCTGAGAAGTGCTGCTAAAGCTACATGTGTAGAGATTAAAGGCAGGATCTGCTGTGACTTAAAGGCATCAAAAGCCAAGAGCAGTATGATTGGAGTAAATTGCACATTACTGGCTTTTGTTAGCCTCCCAAATCCTCTTATTATCATTCTTGCTATAAGTGTTTGCTTCCGCTTCTCTAGTGATTGTAGATGCCCATCAGAGGTGATAAATACTACCTCCCAAAAGAGCACAGGTGATTTAATTGACATGCAAGGGCAGGAACTGAGGCGGGTGGGCTTAGTGACCTGTGAAAGCTGTTGTTCGTGACACATCGCATGTTACATTTCCTGGTTAAATTATTGTTTGCAGAAACAATTGTCGTTTGTCTAAACCTGGATTTCAAACAGAAAAAAGAATCTATGGCTGGTAGTTTAAATGCACTATAAAGCCATGCTCTCACCACTCTCCTCTCCCCTTGATGCAGTTATACTTGTGTAAAAACACACCTTTGTGCTTATATACCTCTCTCACTCTCAAGTGGCAAGTAGCCATTCCAGTGCAAGCTACCTTGAGAGCAGTATAACGAAATGCACACTCTCATACAGCTGCACCCTTTGAATGCATGAGAATGAGAATACTGTGTTTTTTAAAGGCCCATCCATCCTAGTACCACATCTCCAGCACCAGCTGTCAGCAGATCAGGAGGAAGTGTGAGACTGGAATAAGAGCATGCAATATTCCCCTGAGTGCTGTCCCATCTCACTTGTGTTGGAGGGGTTCTCTAAGCTTGATATAGTTTCTATATTTAGAAATTTAGGTTACAAACCATAACATAATTTTACCTAATAACTCATGAACTGAGAAGACCAGATATAAGTGTTTGGGGTTTTTTTCATTTCTCTCCACAATTTACTATATTTGACCGAAGTCGTCTATCTGCAGTTCTAATTCTAGGTTTCCCTGCTGGTATTTGAGATGGCTTATGGGTTGTTCATTCCCTTCATATCTAGCTCATCACTCTCCCAATATTTCATTCCTTTCTGTCCATTTCCCACAAATTTCAGAGGTATTGCTTTGTTATTTGTTCTGCCACGGTGATCTCATTTTGCTCACTCATCTTAAATCTTCCTTCTTTTGTTCTTCAGTCCATAAGTGACTTTAAGTCCCTAAGCATAAAACTCTTGCAATAACCTATGTACAAACACCAAGGGCTTTTTCTTTCTGTATGAACAAAGGAGGATTAACTATTTTTGTATGTTTCCAGTGGGACTCTACACATATTCTTGAATTTATTGTAGAAATGTCCCTTAAAGATGCTGAGTGCTGGTTTTTTTTTACAGTTCAATTAAAATAAATATTTATAACATCTTTGGATGACTTTAGAGATTGTTTTTTATGTTTTTTTCCTTTTACTTCTAATTGTTTGCGATAGTAATAAAGTTATATATATTTAATTGCAAAACCTGGTTTAAATATCTTCTTCAGATAAAATTCTTCAGAGAAGATATTTAAGATATGTGTTAGTAAAGCTTACAAATTAGCATACCCTTTTTGCAAAATTTGATGCATGAAGAAGAATACAGTTAATTGTAACTAGATATTATGAGGTAGACAAAAGTTTATGGCAAAATAAGGAGAAAAAAGTAAATAATGAGTGACAAGGACAGGATGTGTGTACTGTGCCAATGGTGACACAAAGAAATGGTTTGGAGAATGACAAGTTGCACAAAAGAAGTCAGCGAAAAATTGGAGGAAGGGGGTAATTAACTTTGCATGAGTTGTTATTTGTTCACACTAAATATTCTTTATTAATTTCTGTTGGATGCAATGCCATTATCTACACAGATAAAGGCACTTGCTCTGGTATGTTATCTGCATTTTTGACCAAATTGTACAGAGTCAATCATGTACAGATTGGGCATCAGATCCTTTTTGGAGAGATTCATCATCAAATGAATGCTTTGGCCCCTTAAAGAAACATTGTCAAAAGTATTGGCAAAAGCAGGGATTAATAGGAATTTGCAAAAATGTGGTTTTACAGAGTTTGATGGCGAGGTTCATGGCTCGTGGTAGGGCCTAGGGACACTTTGCTGCTTAGACAGTTCTGTCAGGACTTATCAGGAGCTTCTGAGATCAGGCCCAAGGATGGGGGAAGAAAGGCAGGGGGATGCACTACCACAAGACTGACCACTTCCACACAGCCTAGTACTCAGCTTGAGTCTCTTTTCCTGAGGTAGTGACCCAAAGCTTTTAATTATTTTCTGTGAGCTTTTGAAGATGAAATAATTTGAAATCACCCGAGGTTTGCATTTCAGGACTCTAAACCAGAGTTCTTCTAGTATTAGACCACAGATGGAGGCATTTAGGGTCTTTGTGTCAGAAGATTTCTCAACAGGACACAATAGAGAACTACCTCCAGAAGCACTCTTGGCTGGTGAGAGCACAGTGCTAATAACACCAAGGCTGAGGGTTCAATCCCCATGCAGGCCAGTCACATAAGAGTTGGACTCAGTGATCCTTGTGGGTCCCTTCAAACTCAGAATACTCTGTGATTCTATGATCCACACCAAAGGGAATACAGGAATGAACACAGTATGTGTGACATAATTAGGGGCAAAACAAGGAAGTAAATTCTTTTACAGTGTATGTATACTCAGTGAGTTTTCAAATAGACTTGGGGGTTTCCAAAGAGGGCCTTTTCATGCAAAAACTTGGTATTATGGAAATAAATTAGAAGGTGCAAGTAGTGGGCAGTATACTTTGTGGCATAGATTTGGACAAGAGGAAGAGAATAGTAGCAAATGTGAAGGTAAATGAAAAGAGATTTGAATGGTCACAGTAGGAGAGGAATACAATAGGAACAACAACTCTGAAAATGTGAACAGAAACTTTTGGTGATCTCTTCAAATTGAGTTTGTTTACAAGAGAAAACTAAATCAGATATGACACTAGTGAGTTATGGGTTTGTGAGTTTATGTTACTATAGAATATATAAAAATGTATAGAGGAACCTGTGTGCACTGTTGAGTATTATCATATTAACTTACTCTACTTTTCCTGTATAGACATTTCCTTTATATACTTTTTTGTCTAGTTTCAGCACTATAGCAAAATAACAAATTTCAGAAAAAGCAAGATAGCAAATTCCTCTCAGGCTGTCAGTCTAGTAAGTGGTAGAAAACCCACCACTTGCCAATTCACAAACTCCAATCTGATTTATTTCCTTTTCACTCCTCTTATATGCATTGGAGGTTATGTTAAAACTATAAATATTTGGAGTAGCAAATATCTATCCAAACAGTCCAGTCCAACAAACTCTTGTGTGGAGCAAGGCACAGGAAAGAAAATTCAAAAATTACCTGTTAGAAGAATGAAAGACGAAATAAAAGGTAAATACAAATCACTCTTTCAAACAACCCAAGAACTCAAAAACAACAACAACAAACAAGACCTCTAAAAAACAACAGCAAAAACCCCTAAAATTGTTGGTCTCTGCTTTTGACAAACCTTTTCTTCTGTTTAGAAAGAGCTTAGACAACATTATTGATCATCACAGGATTTCAGACTGGCAAACCAAGACAGGAGAAAAATACTTTGTTCACTTGACAAAGCAGTCTAAAAATTTTAGAACAACTGTTTACCCCTCTGGTGGGTTGACACTGACTGGATTCCAGATGCCCATCAAAACTGTTCTGCCACTCCCCTCCTCAGCTGGACAAGAGGAGAGAAAATATAACAAAACACTCATGGGTCAAGATAAGGGCAGGGTGAGATCGCTCACCAGTTACAGTCACGGACAAAACAGGCTTGATTAAGGGAAAAATTAACTTAATTTATTAACAATCAAATCAGAGTACAGTAATGAGAAAAAAAAATCTTAAAAACATCTTTCCCCCAGTTCTCCTTTCTTTTTGGTCTGAAATTCACTCTCAAATTCTCTACCTTATCCAAGCAGCCCAGTGGGACAGGGAATGGACATTGCAGTCAGTTCATCACCCATTGGCACTTCTTCCTTCTCAGGGGAACTCCTCACACTCTTCCCTTACTTCAGTGTGGGATCTCTCCCGTAGGAGACAGTCCTCCAGAAATTTCTCCAACACTGAATCCTTCTCACAGACTGCAGTTCTTCACAAACTGCTCCAGGGTGGTCCCTTCCATGGTGTGCAGTCCTTTGGGATCAGTCTGCTCCATCATGGTCCCCATGGGCTCACAAGTCCTGCCAGCAAACCTGCTCCAGCGTGGGCTCCTCTCTGTCCATGGATACACAGGCCCTTCCAGGAGCCTGCCCCCATGGGGTCACAGATTTCTTTGGGCATCCACCTGCTCTGGTGTGGGGTTTTCTAGGCTGTAATTGAATCTCTGAATCCCTCTGGATCTCCATGAGCTGCATGGGAATTTCAGCTCCAGCGCCCAGAGCGTGTCCTTCCTGTCTTCTTCACTGACCTGGATGTCTGCAGAGATCTTCCTCTCCCAAGCTCCCACCCCACTCTCCTTTGGCTGCAATCGCTCATGCACCGTAGCTTTTCCCCTTTCCTCTGTTATCCCACCACCATCACTGATGGGCTCAGCCTTGGCCAGCAGTGGGTCCCTCTTGGAGCTGCCTGGGACTGGCTCTGTCAGACATGGAAGAAGCTTCTGGCAGCTTCTCAGAAAAGCCACCCCTGCAGCCCCCAGTACGAAAATCTGCCGTGCAAAACCGATACTAAACTAGAATATTTTACGAAAGGGTAAGATTGCAGAATATTATATCATATCTTTCGTTAGTTTTCTACTTGCTTGATATGCCTCCATAAACGTGAGAGTTTTTAATGGGGTTGTTTGGTTTGGTTTTTGGTGGGGCTTTTTCAATAGTGTCTCTTTTTAAGTTTCTGGTTTTGCTTACTGTAATCCAAAAATGCACATCCAAATTTAACTAATACATCTCTGAACATAAGGTGTTGTTATATGATAAAAACCAAGACACTCAGCACAGTGAATAGCTGAATGATCACTTTGTAAATTTATCTGTGGAAACATGAACTGCAGAGTAATCTAATTGTTCTTAAAGAATTTTTGTTCTGAAAAATAAATTACTTTGAAAACTCAGATTCTTCATATTTGGAATCCAACTCTATTAAGTTAAATAACAATATAAACCCAAAGTTTTTGGTAAGATTTTAACTGGGAAATGAGAGATCATGAAGATTATTTTTTCCTGTTGTAGTATCTTTTAGAACGGAGTGTTGGATTCAGATTGAGCTGCATCTACTTCTTCTTTTGAAAGAAAGAAATCTTGAGAATGACTTCAAGGTGGGATGAAGAGAAAAATATTTTTTTTAGCAGACATTGTTTGATTTCTGCTAGTAGTAGCAAAATCCTGCCGCATGTCTAAACCACTTATTTTTAAAACCTTCTATTACCTATTCAAAAGGTATTATAATTAGCACTTACCTGTCATTTTGAAGTCTAATTAGTTACCCTTGCATTCTTATTAAATTATGAAGAGTTGAAGGTCGTGTCATACATCATTTCCAAAATAAATGTCCCCTAAGTTTTTAATACAGTCTTGAAATTTACCACTTTTACAAATATGACATTTGGCATTAAAAATTTCAATATCATTAAAATGCAGGTTTAAAAGAAAATTCCAGGTTTTATAAAGCGCATTGATTTTCTTATTGCATAAGGGGAAATTTGATTTTCCCCTTTATAACCATTTCCTAAAGTCACTGATTCACCACTTTCAGATGTTTCATACCAGCTTTGTTGGAGTTGCTCCTGTGCATTTTGAAATGATCAACACAAAACAGCCTAAAGAAAACCTCAATCTCATCACGTTTTTAGTAAAAAATACAATTTCTTTCAATCTTTTATCTAGGCCCTACTTCTTATTTCGTTCCTAGGATCTCTCGCTCTCAGAACTTCTCTAAACTATGGATCAAAATGAATAGGTTTACAGGCGTGAAAATTCGCTGTGGTTGTGATTTGTTTTGAATTTCCAACCAGGAAGGGTCATTTCATAGCACACAGCTTATGGTCAGGGCATTCAAGTACAATGAATTTTTTATCGGACTCACACTCCATGTCTATTAGAACTAAATCCTCACATTAGTGATTTATGGTTTTTAAATAATTATTCAAAACATTAGGAAAACCTAAATGTTCACATGAAGATGCATTTAAGTAACCGCCAATACTAAAACTTGAAAAAAGCTAGTTGTCAAAATGCTAGAGTATAAAAATGCATGGAAAATGCAGCATTAGTTTAATGCTTTAATCATGTAGAACATTTATCTGAGATAATCTATAACACTTTAAAATACTTACAGGTTATTATTAAAACCTTTACATTAGTTCACTTATCTCCAAATATTAATCCATTCATATGTTAGTGACTAGTCAGAATTGTGAGTAGTTGCAAGGTTGTAATCTGTTTTTCCAATCAGATATGGCATCTTATTTGGGCTGAGGGGTTATTTTTATTGCTAGATGGGTGCCAAAGATTGAAACAGGTACATGCATGAGGCATTGTACCCAGCTCAATAAACTGTGAAGGGTTTGGCCTCACTCTAGATGATATATATGGCCTTGTCTACTTTTCTCTTCCATTCAGTAATATCTTGTCTAGGCAGGTTTCTGCTTGTCCTCTGGACTGAATATATTCCAGGCCAAAGACATCTCCTTTCCATGTGAAATCTAATTCACAAACCACTAGATGACCTTCCCTGTTTTAGATGTCCTTTGCCTTTTCTTTGTTCTATAATTTAAGTAGTTCGTTTATTCAAATTTATTTTTTCCCTGCACTCCTATAATTAATCTTTAATAACTTTTTCTCATGGAAACAAAATGACCAGTTCAATCTAACAATACAAGATGTCTTTGGAACATGAGAAATTGCTTGAAAACTGGGTAATATTAATATTTTTTGTTTACTTTAACTTAACTTGTCCTTCAGCTTTCCGAATTTCTAGATTCTATCTACAAAACAGTAAAAATGATAATTAATTGTATCCCATACATGTACATATATTCCATATTATATGTGAAAAACTTTCTTTTAAACCTTTTACAGCTGTTACTGTAGGTCTGTCTCTTAAACTTTTAATGTTAAAACTAGATTGCAGTAAACAAAAGTGGTTAATCTTATAGAGGGAAAAACCCATCTACTGGTGAGACAAGCTAAAATACACAATCATTCCTCTATCCACCAAGGTTCTACAGGATAAACTCTTTCCTCCAGCCTTTCTTTCTAGTACAAAAAATTTCAGACTTCTCCCAAGCAACAATAAAATCTGAAAAAGCTGCTGTGCACTCCCAAGATAACTACCTACAAGTACAGGCAACGTTCCTCCTCTCCTCCAGGGTATCTTCTTCCCCCATTGCCCAATGCACCTGCATCTCCAGGGATCAGCTCTTGCAGTGCATGTTCAGGCAACAAAAAGTACCTCCTCCAGACAGAGAATAGGCCAGAAGAGCAGACAACTGCCAGAACTGCTGCCTGATCTTCTCTGCTTTAGAGCTCAAGATCTTTTTTACCTAAGAAGTGCTAACACATGAATCTACATATGAACGAGATGAGACTAAACACACCACATGCTATGCCAGTTCCCTTACCCCAGGTTTGTAAAGTCCTTTGATAACTGCTAGGTTCAATGTGGTTTTTAAAGGTCTCTGTTCACAGGCAATTTTGTCCTTGTGCTATATCTTGGTGACCTTGTAGTTCTGAAGCTAATTTACTTGCTTTAGTCTTGCACCTTCAATAGTCTAAGAATGAAAGCTCCTTGAGCCACTGACTTCTTAGCCAGACCACATAAGTTCTATGACAACCCCCCAAACACCAACCTGCCAAATAAAAATAAATTGTCCTGACATAAATGTTATGAAAAACATTTAGCTAATAGAATATCTCCTTGTTACAATGAAAAATATCGGTTGCATTGCAGCTTGATTTTTTGGGTTTTTTTATCTCTGAATGATAAAGGCTCAGGAGACTGATTTCTTCCTGAAGAGCAGGAAGGTCATTCTATGAAAAAAGCTGTGAGGATTGGACATGCTAGGGCTACATTAGGGTTTGGTTACTGGAAATATTAAATAGACACTTAATGACACAGAAGGAGTTTTGCAACTTCTTTTACAGCAATTGCAAAGGTGTTCCATGAAATTTAGATACCTTTACCATTACATATTTGGATATATTGCTAAAAAAAAATGTGGTGATGGTGTAGACATCACATAGACAGTGACAAAGAGAAAAAAAATTGAGCTTATTAAAGAAAATATGGAAATATAGGGCCTCCAGGGACTGCAGGGTTGATAAGAAAATTGAACTACAAGATAGAATAAAAAGAGGAAGGTGAAATAAGCATTGATGATTAGGTGGGAGAGAAAAAACTATAAACAAGTCATAGGCTCCAACATGGCTAAAACCTATATGTAGATTTATTTTTGAAATGAAAGCCTGGACAAAGAATGTTGTAATGTGGAGTGTGTAAAAACCTATTGACAGAACTATCACCAAAACTAGATTAAATATTGGAACAGGTAGCTGGAACCTGTCTAGAAAGTTTGCTGAGGGTCAACAAGATTCTCTGTGAAACAGTTCAGACTGCAGAGGTGGAAGAGAAATTTGGCAGCTAAAAAGATTGGAAAGTCCAGTGAGATATTTCCCCTGAAAAACAATGTCCAGCCAGCAAAATCTGTGTTATATGTTGATATAGATAAAGACATATGTTCTCACTCTAGACTGCAGTGAGTGTAATGTTGGAACAACTTGACCTCATTTTAAATGAGCTGGGTCAGGTACTGGAAGCAGTGTGAATGCTATGCTACGCTGCAGTGTTTATTCTGCAAGGGCAAGTACAGCTCTCTGCTTCCATGGGTAGGTTTCTTCTTATGAGTTTGCTTGCTATTTGCTTATCAAAGCAATCTAGTTCACTGAAAGCTATTTCCAGTATCTCTGCAGTCTTTAAAAGGTACATGTACCCAGATGTCACAATAATGTAAGACTGAAACAAATGTTACTGAGACTATACTGCCAATTTCCTATCTGTTAAGAAAAAGGTTAATGAAGAAATTCTACTATAATAGCAAAAATAAGAAAACAGTTGAAGAAACTATGTGAGGGCAATATCAGCTACCCAAAATGATTGTCTCTGTTGAAGGCTGAAAAATCACACAGGCAAATGAGTGGCTCAGTTACATTCTGTGAAAATTATTTCCTGGGGGAAAATGGTCTTTGGCCTGATTTCAGTTCTCACTACCAACCTCTATAACACAGGTGAATTTGAAGTAATTTCAGCCTCCCTGTAGTAATCTCAGCTTTACCTGGAGTAACTCTAGAGTAAACTTTTAAAATTTACAGATTCCAAGGTGTAGGGGCCACATCTTTTTGCCAGGGCTAGGCAGTACTGGCATTAAGGCAGATCTCTACTGTACCCCACCAGGGAGGAACAAAAGAAGATAAAAGATAAAGAAGCCTGCAAATATCAGCTTGCTAACTTTCCTTACACCTTGCTCACATCAAAACATGCCAAGGGATTATTTCTAGATCCCTGGTCTGTATGCTAGCTCCACTAATTGAATCTGATTTTATATTGGATGGGCCAATTTGCTCCTTAATACAAAATAGCAAGACATCTATTTTGTAGGCAGATGTCATTGTCAAAGGCTAATCAAATCTGCAGTAATTTGGTTCACATTTATGTTCACCTTCTAGTAAGCTTAAGAATTTTTTTACCTGACTGTTAAAGAATTTTTCTTTACGTTGAAGTAAAAAAAAATTATACTTCAATTGCCTTTAAGAGCCTTGCATTGCTTTATCTTAATTAGACTTATAAAAAATCCCTCTTTAGCTATATTATTTTCTGTATTAGTGAGAAATCTACATTGCTGCAGCTAACAAACTGCTGTCCTGGTACAGCTCAATTTCGACTTGCAATTAAATTCTCTACTACTGCGCATCTTCTAAAACATGTTTTAAGATAGCTCCATAACAAATATTCTTGAAACTGCCTTCACAGCAAGGTTTATATTGATGACAAGAACAAGTAAATAGAAGAAAGGATCAACATGAATTTCCCTCATTGTCCTCTAACAGCGCTGCAGAAGACTTCTCAAAAATTGGACTTGAGCCAAAAATGTGTCCTCACAGCCCAGGCAGCCAACCTAATCCTGGATTGCATCAAAAGAAGTGTGCCCAGCAGGTCAAGGGAGGTGATTATCACCCCCTCCTCTTCTCTTGAGAGACTCTACCTGGAATAAGGCCTGTGGGGACCCCAGAGTATAAAAGACTGCTGGAATGAGTACAGAGTTGATCTCAGGGCTGGAAAACCTCTACTATGAGGACAGGCTGAGAGAATCAGGGCTGGTCAGCCCAGAGAATGGAAAGCTCTGTGGAGACCTTAAAGCAGCCTTCCAGTACCTGAAGGGACTTAGGAGAAGGCTGAAGGGAGACTTTTCACAAGGACATGTAGCTGTAGCACAAGGCAGAATGGTCTTAACCTGAAGGAAGGTAGGTTTAGATTAGATATTAGGAAGAAATTCTTTACTGCGAGGGTAACAAGGCACTGGAAGAGGTTGTCCAGAGAAGTTGTGGACTCCCCATCCCTTGGAGATCTTCAAGACCAGGTAGGATGGGGCTCTGAGCAACCTGATGTAGTGAAAGGTTTCCTGTTCACATCATGGGGGTAGGAACTAGATGATCTTTAAGGTCTCTCCCAACCCAAACCATTATTCACAGTAAATTCTGGGGCTTGTCAACTTCTTATGTGTGTCTAGCTATATAAGAAGTCTATGAACTTCTTCCCAGGAACACATAAAACTTGTGACATTAATCTTCTGCAATTTAAAATAGATTTTGTTAATTTAAATAGCAGTTTATGGTGTAGCCAGCCATTCTGGCAAGGGAGAAGTCTTACTTGTGATGTCTGACATGGCAAAATTCAGTCTAAATAGATAAAATTAAGGAAAAACAGAAGAAACTGAGTATGAGACCTTGTAATGGAAATTGCCAGAGTAATCAATTTCTTTCACACAAAGATGTATACACACACAGAATCATAAAATAATCAATCTCCGTATTGTTTTTATTCTTTCCTACAACACAACAAAATTTTTACCATATAAGCAGCCATGTGAACAATAGATATTATATTATCACATGCACAGCTAACTCACACAAAAATGGGACCTAAAACCTTGGGTGAGTTCCATCCCTAGCCACATTTTCTTGTTGCATTAAAAAGCAATAGGAAAATGAAGGGAAGAAGCAGTGCTATACAGCTGACCTAAATCCAAATAGTGATTTTCTTTCAAAGAAATCTAACTTTAATAATTATAATCGAAGCAAGGCTAGAAATACAGACAAAGGGAAAAGAAAAAAATAAAACAGGGAATGATGAGAAAGAAGGACGACTCAGGAACAAAAACAAAAGACGGGAATAAAGGAGAGTGAGGGCTAGAGATAGAATAGAGGGGATCAGTCAAATGGATGGGGAGAAAATAGGGAAGGAGATAGAAAAGGGAAATACAGAAGGGAGATGGAAAGGGATAAGACACAACTAACCCATTTATTATAATTAATCCAATTGCTTTCAAAGCTATAAAAAATTACATGAAATCCCTAGTGTATGGTAATCATACTCACTCATAATTCAACTTTGCTTTTGCAAATTTTTAAAGGCAAAGATCAATACAATTGTTTAAGGTGTAGTAAACTAAAATAGCCTACAGGCTGATGACATTAGTACCCCATTTTTGTGAAAGCTTGATAAATTCAACATCTCCATGGGTAAAACATGAAAACAAAGGCATTTGATTAATTACATCTGTAAAACTAGTCAAATTTTGCAAAACTCTGTCAGTAAAAAGATACCAAGCTTTAAAATCCAGCTGCAATATGACATTAAAATGTTGTTATTGTAGTGAAATGTAACAAGAGGAGACATATACTCTAATTTGAGTTTCTATTTTTTACACTATTTCTATTGAATCAGCTTCATAGATAGTTGAAGTAAAATTTCTGTCAACATGGGAGCATTAATGACTGCAATTTGAACTGAAGAAATCCTGATATTTTAGTTTGAATGAAATGTGGCAATATCCATTTCATTCAAGAGGCCTGGTTTTTGTCATTTGCTGTTCCTTAGTCTTAACCTATAGCAGATTCTCTAAAATTGCTTTATGTAGAAAGAAAAAAAAGAGCTGTGAAATGTTATCAGCTTGTAAACTGTTTGCTGAAGGAAAAATTAAAATGGGCCTGCTGAGTATACACTATTTCTGCATTTTGTTCCTGAAATTATGTAAGAAGGCAGTTTATAGCTAAACAAGATATGTCCTTCTCAGCAATTATATGATGCTTTAATCCTATATGCTGGGGTAAAATCCATTTTATAGAGAGACAAAGAATATGTAGGCATGTACACTGATGGCATATAAAACATCCCAATACACAACATACTACTAAAATCAACTTGCCACTTTGAGTTTATTGCTTTCTCACTAGCATTCACTTCACATTTTTCTGTGAGACACTATGTAAATTCAAGATGAGTTTATTTCACAGTGTTTGCGAGAGGAAAGATCCAGACTAGCAAACAAGAGACACACAAGCACATTTTAAAATGTGATCAAATTCACCAGTAGAATACGAATTTCTCGTCTCTGAAATTTAGTTGGTGTGCCCATTTTTGACAAGAACCTATAAGATATTCTGTTGAATGTCAGATACTGATACTTAAATAATAGGGTCATGTCTAAAATATTTTTTCAGCCTTTCAGAATACACAGCTTCACAGCCCTTTAGCAAAATATGGTTCCATGTTAGAAGAAACCTTTTTCAACATCCTGTCAGGATTTCATTTCTGAGAAAGTGGAAAAGTACGTATTCTGGTATATTTCACAGTGCAAGGGAATTATTCACAGTAAATCCTGGGGCTTGTCAACTTCTTATGTCTGTCTAGCTATATAAAAAATTTTTCACTTGGCCCTATCCTAATAGAAAATAAACTCCCTTGCTCCTACACCCACAGAACTGGGACAATTTACCAGAAACACCTGACTCTGCACGTGTGTGTAGAGGTCTGAATACCAATCACAGGAGTGAGGCTGCAAAGCTCAGGGCATTCAAATGGGCAGATAGATGCAAACATGTTTCATGTTTTGTTAAAGAAACCAAAACTAATTCTTAATTTTTTTTATTTATTTCAACTGTTTCACTGGCAAATCCCTACTGAGATTAAACAACTAGTATAAAGGAGTGTTCTAAGAAATAGATGAACAACATGCATTCATATTGGTATCAGAATTTAAGAAAAATATTAACACCAAAAATCCACAAATAATTTTTAGATTTAGATTATAGATATTAGAATCTTGTAAGCAATCTCTCAAAATAAGGCAATTATAGAAATGAGATCAGCAAATTACTTACTTTCCTGAAAGCAGCAGCAAAGGGTGAATCTGAGGTAGATCAACAGAAAACCCACAAGGAACCTAACAGAAATTTCCCCAGTCAATGACTTTATATTTCTAACATGAAATCTAAGGTCATTATGTTTCATTATCTGATATTGTTGTAGGTTTATGGAAATATTTATTTGCAACAATTATTTTAGCTAATAACCAGAAAATTTTATCAGATTGTTAAGTCCATCTGCCTTCAAAGCAGCATGCTTTCTACTGACAAGGGGACAGATCAGATATTAAACTAATAGCTTGCTCTTAGCCAAAAAGCAGGAAAAAATATATGTTAGCATATAATTTTCTTTACTGGAGAAACTACTGTCTAATTCTAAAAGAACAAAACAGAACTTTTAAAATCATCTTGTCTTTTGTGCATTTTTATCATCTGCTTGTTTGGGTTCTTTTCTAAAGAAAAAGCCTCATAGATGGACTGTGAATACTCACTGCACCTTTATTTGACAAATAACCTTGACAGTTATTCGTGTAACTTTACTGAAAAGAGGCTCTGAACTTAAAAGGCACTCTGGGCTATAAAAACACATTGGTATTTTGAGTGGTCTATTAACTGACACTCCCATTGCATGGCTAAGGGAGATTAAGCCACATCTCTCTCTGTGCAAACACACCTCAGCACTTTTTTTCTTTTTATGTATAAATGCCATCTATTTTATAAGATATATCATATAGCTATCCATTATGAAACCACAACAGTATTAATATATTTTCTTTTATTTCCTATTTCTAACTAAGGCATTAAGTAATCATTTACTCTTGCTCAAATTAATTTTCTTCCTGTTCCGGAGCCCTCAGCTCTCTTTTTCCCCTAGACAGATCTCTCAGACACTTGTACCCATAATGAGCACTTCACTTTCCCCATCTTTCTCCTCTCCACCCACTCTCCCAATCTGCCCTGTTTGCTTGCTTCTTTTACCCTTTCATCTTCCCTGTTGTCTGTGCTATATTTTTGTCCTGTTTTTCTTTGCCTGGCAAAGGTACCCTTTCACCACATCTGTGCTAACAGCTCCAGCTATTCTCGATGGAGAGTATCTTAAATGGAAATCAATCCCTGAGTCTATTTTACATGTCATAGAAGAGCTGATGTTGAGAAGAATGGGTTTTCCCTGGATGATTTTCATAGGCACATACTTCTCTTCATTTACTGAGTATGTTAAATTAATAGGAATAGCAAATTATCCAGCAGATGTTACTGGGAGTTTCCCATCTAAGATTTTGATGAGAAATGTAAACCAGTCCAAATCTCAGTTAATGTGAATGAACATACATTACTGTCTCAAAACCAGAGCCTCTCTGTTAGGGTTGTTGACAATCTGGAATCTGGTTAGCAGAAGTTTAAGCTTGTTTTGTCCCAAACTAAGGGAACTGTTTACCTTAGGGCAATTTTATACCCCAAGCATCATAAATTCTCAGACCGAAGTAAAAAAGAATCTTTGTCTTCCTTCTTCAACCTATTTTTCTTCTTCCTCATTTCTAGACACAAGAAAGTTCTTACCACAGGTTCCATTGGGCTAGAGTTGTCCTGTAATTTCGTACCAGTAGCAACTACTTTACTTTGCCTTTCAAGGCAAGCACTTTAATCAAAATCCCTGCTGAATGACACTGGCCTGAAAAACAAAGATCCTGATAACTAATGGAATGTCTTGAAGCACTCTTACTGAGGATGAAACATTCCCACAAAACTGCAGAGAACAAATTTTGTGATATATTTTACAATTTAAATAACAAGAAAATATACTAAATATATGAATATCCCAGCAATCAACAGGAAGAAATATGGAAAAGTTACATTTGTGTAATTTCTCTTCATTCATCTCTTCTCTGTGCTAATTGTTTCCTGGGTGTGTCAGTCCACCAGCTCTAGCTTCAGAATAGCTTGACCATGCACATTGATGTTCATTTGTGCACCATCAATGAAGAAAGAATTTGAGAATTTGAATGCTTTTTAGTTTTCCCTGCTGAAAGAGGGAAGTCTTTTTTTCCGAGACCGATGAGGTGGGATGGTGGAACAGTTACATTGTTGCCTTTTCCTGATAAAGTGTCATTCCTTATTCCACTGGCAGCAATGCTCTCTCCATCTGTGAATACCATACAGTGTAACTTCTTTTTTTGTGCATTGTTCAGGATTTTACTGTCTTCCTAACTCCATTCAGAAATGAATTGGAGAATTTATTCTCACCATCTGTCTAGTTAGAGAGCATTCACTATCTTGTACTACTATAGCAGTGGGGAAAATGTCATTTAAAATGGCTTTAACTCCAATTTATTTTTCTCTGGTTGTCAAGCCGTTCTCTTTCAGGTGCTAATGAGAATAGCAAAAGCAACTATTTCCATTAGCTGCTGAATCCTGAGCATCAGGTAGTTCTATATATCTACTCTTCTCTGTAGCTAACAGTAGCAGAAGTAGTAATTAATTGGTACTTTGCCACTTTTTCGACTTCAGGGCACAGGACTGTATTAAAAAAAAAATAGTTCCAGCTTTTCGTCTTTTGGTTGGATTTTAACCTTAGATCTCAGTAAAGATGATATTTATCTGACTAAAAATAGCAAAGAATCAGGGCAGACATAGCTTTGACTATGATTGGCATAAAGAATGACTGGGGTGACCATGATGTGAGGTATTTCATACTCTGGAGAAGGCTTTACTAACAGAATAGTAATTGAGTCAGCACTCCTTGCTTCTCACTTCTTGTTTATAGTGTCCCTTCTTACTTGATAGGTGAGACAGAGTAAAAGGGTTTCATTGAATACATGGTACATTTTAGAGATCATGTTTGAAACATTTTCTCTTTTCCATTTCTTTGCTACTGACATAGATCAGAACAGTGATCCAAATTTCAAAACTGGTTCATTTTAACCCAGCTGCTACAACTCAGTAATTGACAGAAGGCTGCTGTTTGTAACTCTGCTACAGTTAAAAGCACTATTTTGTAAAGAGCATTCTCACAAGAAAGCAAAGCTACTACTCTAATTGTGTTTATCACTGACACCAATGACAGTTTATTTTTACTTTGAAGTCAGCATGTAAGATCTACTTCAGGGAGAACTGTGAAACTTGTTAGTGCTAGAAATCACTTTTCTTTAAAAGAACTGCCTTCAATCTTTCTATTTAAAGACTCTACTACCACCATACCACAATGACCAGTGTTCACAGGCAAGTTTTTTACAGGGTTTCTCACCTCCAAGAGCCTCAGCTTTGCTTTTCAGAGTCAATAGTTTGTCTGCCTCATTATGTACTTAAAAATGTCTTAGGCATCAGTGCTAGCTAGTTCTTGCCTTATTATCCCATCATTAGTACTTTTATCATATAAGTCTACCCACTTTGAATTTCCACTTATGCTGTACCTCAGTCCCAAAGTACATCTTATTAACACTTCTGAAGGTCATAAAAAGGGAATATTACAGAGCAGTATCCCTAGGGTGAGATGGACAAAACTGCCAATTGCCACTGTCCCAGAGAAGAGAACAAACATGACATTATTCAATACAAAATGTAAACTTCTCTGCTTAGAATTAAGAACATCAACAGACCAAAAGCAGAGACATTAACACTGAACTACTTAAAATTACAGACCAAGTCCAACCTCCATTGAACTTAATGGCTAAGCTCTTGGCTGACTTTGATGAGTTTTGACACACCTGCTGTAAATTAAGAGCTTCTACATGTCCAGCATGAAGGAAAAAGAGCTTTGAATACAAAGGTATTTAGTGTAAAGATTTTTGGCAAGCATCTCTGACTTCTCGGCAGAGAGACAGAATGTTCCAGCCTAGTTGTGAAACTGTTCTGGATTTATTCCATGATTATTCTTTTATGAATACATTTGTCACTTGTGGTAAAGACCTGCTTTTTTCCAATTACCTCAGGACTGAACAAGATATGCATGTTATTTAATAGTCTTCAATCTACTGTAACACTCATGTTTACATCTAGGCATGCTAATCAACAGGAGATAAATCAAGGTGAAAATCGTCTCCAAAACCAGTCTTCTCTACGATGTGAAAAAGGTGATGTGTATTTCCTGGCATATTCAAAGGCACCTTTTATTTTCCAAAGTATGGACAAAAAATGGCATTAACAAGGAGAGAATTATTATGCATTTTGAGAGCAATATATATAGAAAAAATGGGCATTCATATTAATTATGTTCTAAGATATAAAATGTTTCATGTTCAAAACAAATTTTATCAAATTGTTTATGTGGCTTTAACATAAATTCATAGCAATACACTATTTAATTTCTAATATGTCTTAAGTGTTGCTTCAAAAATATTCTAAACAAATTTTCTCTAACTTTTTAACGCCAGCAAATAAATACCCTGTAGAATATAAAAATATATCACTGACAATTCCTGTGTGAAAGAATAGTAAGATCTTCTATATCCTGTTTAACAAAACCTTTGAAGACTTCAGAAGACACTTTAAGGAATTGTATTGCTATGGAAACTACAAATCAACAATGTATATTATTTCTGTTACTTTTGCGTCTCACAACTTAGAGACTGACCTAGATAGTTCCAAAAGCACAATGCCGTGATATACGTCTTTACCGTTTGTCCTTTTTGTAAACGGAGAAAGGCCCCAGGGAAGTCTATGCCGTCTTTTACTACTCACAGCCTTGGAATAAAAATGTATCCGGTGCAATTGCAGATGCAGATTGAAAATAATAGAAGAAATGGCAAAGATTTCATAAATACAGTGCTCCATTAACAACTTTAGCAGAAGTGTTCTGTCCTTGGGTAAACAGACAACAAATTTCCACGTCTCCTGTCTTCCCCAGACACATTCAAAACCTTCTACAAGACCATCTTCTCAGGGCTCTTGATTAAAGTTAGCAACCTGTTGATTCCAATCATTACATGTCTACAGCTCATCCTTTCAGAGTTTATGCTCGATAGGTCATGTCAGGCTGGGATGTAACTCCAAAGAACACTAGATTAGCACTAGCTATGGTATGGAAAAGTGTTCTCAGGGCTGGTACGAGTTGCATATTATCAGTTTTTGTCTGTTATTCTCATGCAAAGCATGCTGAAGCACTGAGCTGGCAACTGTCAGACAGGTATATTTACTGTACCTCTTATGTCCTTCCCAGATTCCTACCACAGATATTTAGTTCATGAAAAGTTTGGTTCCTACCTCTGTCAGTTTTATTATGCAGTGCTGGTTATGACTAAGCACAACTTGTCTCAGGCTTTTCCATTTATAACATAGAGCAAAGGAGTCACAAGCCCAATAAAGCCAGCAAATTTTCCTATAATGTTAATTTCTGGCTGTAAGTATGCAGGTTTACATGTGTCATTTTCATAAATATAGTATAGATATTTGTATATCTAACAAATCATCGTTATTTTAATAAATCATAGTTATAAGGATTAACAAAGAAGGTATTTAAGTCCAGATCTTACCTGAAATTTTTAATAATTTTTTCACACAAATCCATTTATGTGTTTCCACATAAGGGACAATATTTTTTGCCCTTGTTTGTAAATTAAAAATTAAATTCTTGAATTACCTGATTGTATATCCACATTTTTATCATATAAAAACTCACATTCATAGAATCACACACACATTCATAGAATCAAAATCTACAACGGTAAATTAAAATTTGGAGTTTTTATTTCATTTTGCATGGAATAGCTTTTGGTATGTTTTTCTTTGAGGTTTGTGATCAAACCCGTTTGAGCCCTATTAACGTATGTCGTGTTCTGCCTGATCACATGGAAAAAACCCCACGCATAAACTAATCCTGCTAGATCTTTCACTTTCAGGAGCAGATTTACCTTGATAATTGAAATCTGCTCATTTCCAAGTAATTTCAGATTTCCTTATGAGTATTTCACATAACGCTAGGATGCATCAGACAAAAATTCAGTGTGCAGTTACACAGGACGTGTCAACAGGGACCATGTCTTATTCCTGCCCCTCAAATATTAGCAAATACAGTGTTCTGTCAGCTAACCCCTGTGTTGATTTAGAAGCAAGACTCTGAGAAGCACTCTGCATTGCAGAAAGCTTCAGTAGAAAATTATATAAGCAGAGATGATGGTTTAAGATCTCTTTAGAGTGAATTTGACTTTCAGATACTCTCAGGAAACAGAACACCGCAGAGCAGTAATACACAAGCAAGTTTTACTGTAGCAGCTATACATTTAAACTTCACGAGTTACCATTGCATAATGCCTTGCTTCCAATTGCATCATATATTTCAAAGCTTGGCTGTGTACGTCACACAAAAAAAGTTCTTTTTCAAGCAAAAGAGATTTTTCCTTCTTTTTTTTTCTTTATATTTATGTTATGTTTCCTTTTATCTAACAGCAAAATTCCTTCAACATGAGCAGAAAAAGCCTCCCTTCAAAATTTATTTCTCAAATTTTAGTATTCATTCACACTTATAAAGAAACAGCAGACGAAATGTCGTCTTTGAAAATATTGAATAGAGAAATGTCATCTTTGAAAATATTGAATAGAAAATATCTCCTTCCTTAGATGGAATCTTTTCAGCAAATTAATTTTTAACTTACTTTCAAAAGCCAAATTGTTTACTATATGTTTGGAATTATATTGTCTTACTTAAGATAAAACATGAAAGTGATATTTGGAAGGCTTAGAAGTGACTTTAATATGGTAACTCTCATATCTAGTATTACCCTTCAGTGTTTCAACCAAAACAAGTGGCATTAAAAGACTACTTCAACTATGAAAAGCAACTAATATTACAACTAATATTGCTACTAATATTTTCTTTCACCATTGTTATAAGATACACTATAGGCAAATGTCTCGCGTATGACAAGTAACCAATTTTTAAGAAAATGCAGATTAGCATGACAACTAAAATTGCATTTAAAGACTGTGCTGTGAACTAGCTCCAGGCCAGGGTTACATTCCTGATTAATATACTGCCTCAGTTTCTGTTTTCCAAGAGACTGAGAATTCAAATAATAGATTTTAAATTTTGAGCATAGGCTGCCCCCCCTTCACAGCCAAGCTGAAGAATACAACCTCAGGCTGAAGGAAAGATCATTCTTTAAGGATTCCCACTATGGAAGTTGTCTTTCTTGCCCTTCCCTGTCTCTACCTGTAGCCATGATCTCCTTGATCGCTCGGCCCAGCAACAAAAATAATCTGAGTCTTCACTTAACTAATACAACAAAAAAGGTGAAGAGTTTTATGAAACTACTCACACCTGAGATATGATTTGCAGCAATTCCACCAGGAAAAAATGGGACCCTCTGACCAAGTGGAAGATCAGAGAAAAATTGTGCCCTTTCAGCAGTGACAAATATCACCATTAGGCTGTCAGCACTCTCTGCCTATTTAAAGTGAAGCAACACAGGATACAGGAGAAGCAACTGTGAAATAGCAAGGAATATATTAATTTTTTTTTCTTTGCTCTATTGGAGAGACAACAGCTATGTGAACACAGGCAAATATTATCTTGAAAATATTTTCTTGTCCTGTATAGTAGCGGGTAGGTAGGCACAGTGATGTTGCTGTCCCCATCGCCCAGCAAGACACCATTTCTTATTTGAGTTTGGATCTTTGAACCAATTTATAAAGAATTGTTCTGTAAAAAAGAGCAGCCCTTGCTACATAAGAGACAACAAAGCTGACAAAAAAAGTTGTCATGAACTCCCATATAGTGGCTTAGGAGTTCCATTGAAAAAGGGGTTACAGATATTTCTAGTTTACCATGCTATTCTGTGACATTTTTGGCAAAGACTACTGGTATAGTAGCTATCAGGGTCCTGCTATAAAGTGAACTTGTTCAAAATGAGTTATCTAATGAACATGTAATAGCTTTCCAGTAGGATGCTCTTGTGATAATTATGGCCCCAAATACTTCTGTAGATGTAAATATTAGGCAGCTCTCAGAAGAAAAGCTATAATTGTAATAAGCAATCTTTGGTTTTCAGGTTAGCGTGACTTTGTTAAGTCTAACATGATTAAGGAAAATTTTTCTCTTTTTTTACTTTTTTTTTAAATACTGTACTTTTGGTGTCCTTGTAAGTCAGTCTCCAACAGAAAAGAAAATTACATAGCTCAGAATATAATTTTATGATTAGCATTATAGAAGTATCCATCCTGTATTGGGCTGCTCTGCCTTTCACACTCCACACATCAATTTTAGCTACAAATTTGCTCTATTTTCACCAATACAAATTTCCCTAATAACAAAAGATTTACTTTGCCACCTGTTTTCATATTCAGTATCTTAATTTGGAAAAGCAACAAGCTGCAAAGAAGCTGATTGCTTTAAGTAATACAGAGATGGAAATGGAATTTCCCATTAGAACTTTAATTGTTCATTTCTTCAAAACAGAAGCTGTGAAATAAAAGCCTCAGAAATGATTGACCATAAGGCTGATTCTGAGCTCTAAAACCTGGACTCGAAGTGCAAAACTTCATTATGTAAATAGGTTCTTTCAGGTTCAGCAAACAATTCAACTACTACCAAGACCAGGCTGCTGCTCTGATGTGTGAAATGTGACCAGCCTACAGAATCACTCCTCTCCATGCGATGGTAACACCTACTCAAGCAAACTTTAATATTTTTTTGCTTTATCACAGAAGTATTTCCCACAGGAGTAAATTACACTGTTCCCATAGTGCAGTGATTGTAATCACTGATCAGCAGAATGTCTCCTCTGCACTAATGCTTTTAGTACACAGATTAATCTGTGCTAGCATTAGTAGAGAACCTTGGCCTGGAGGACCTCAGGCCACAGCATCAGGGATTTTATTTTAAGGTCTACAGGATCTCTAACAATTTTTGCAAGTTTGGCTTCACTTTGATACTGACACCAAAGATTGCAAATTTAAGTGTACTCTTATTTCTCCTCGGTGCTATGCTAATTATTGACATGCTGGCAGTGAAACTTTGAAGTGTTATGCTGCTTTTCAAAAGTGGGAACCATGGGAACTCCCAATACTTTTAATCCTCGGAGATGCTCAGGTAGAAAACTCCATGGATTACTGGAAAAGTTCTGATATTCATTATTTGCAGTTTGCAAAACATTGAAACAGATACAGAAAGCAGAGGGTTATTCATGCCTATCAGAACTTACTTTACCCCTCAAGCTGCAGATCCTTTAGCATTTGATTTAGAGCAATTGTAGGATTTGAATTGAAACATGCACTTATCACTCACCATCCACACTTAACACACTGAACTTCCCAGAGCAGGTGTGGTCTCACAGAGAAGGTTTGTTTTGGAAGCCTCTAATTTAGGTACACAACAAATGTTCTTCATCACCTCCTGGGGGTGCAAAACATAATGGTCCAAAACAGTGCTTGTCCTTTTGGCAATTCTAAACCACATCCATGATAAAGACATGCTATTGAGGAGACTAGACTGAAATCAATCAAAAAGAAAAGCCTCAGGATGGAGCTAATGTGGTGGTCCTGGCACCAATGACTTCAACATGAGGTCTGCTCCTACCCAGCCAAATGACTTGCAAGTGGAGATACAGCCTTAGCCTTTGAAGGGGGTCGTGGGACTCTGAAAACAGACATGTTACATTGCCAACCAAAGAAGTAATATCCTCAGCTTTTAATGAGGATGCTGTGGTCTTCTCTGGTAGTTGTCACTCATACTCCAGAGAATTATGCGCGTCCTGGATCTCTATCCAAACATCTAAGTATAACTAAGTATTAATTTTCCTTACAAGTTATTGATAAAGAATTTAGAAGTGCTTACACACTACTTCAGGAGAAACCAATATGAGAATTTTGTACATAATCCAATACAGAAATGAACTTTCAATGTAGACTTCTTGGCATCTGAGCTTTCATTCTAATTAAGGTTAATTAATAACTAAAGGAGAATGCTTTTTTTAATAATACTGCACTATTGGACCAGTAAAATCAGTGCAACAGGCAGAAAATCACATTTCTAGGGGAAAGAAAAAGACAAATCTGCAATTTTCAGAACTACTTATTTAAACTCTTATTGATGTCTGTACATTCGTAATCCCCACATCAAATACTTTCCAAAATACTGCTTGATAATTGCATTAGGTAAAATAGTATTAACCAAAATTATTAAGCAAGACCTGTACAGAAAATTCATTAGGGAACTTATGTAAGAATAAGTTTACAGGTACATTATGCATAGATTAGCTGTAAAAGAAAGGCTTAAATTCAGCCCAAATACCTGAGCTACAAAAGGAAATATATCTCATCCCTTTTCTCATGTGTTCCATTTGTTTCTGTGAATCTGACATCTTCACTGATGGTTGCTTTTCTGCCAGGGACTTCTCAGCAAGGTGACTTCCCACATCATGATGGTCTGATACAGTATCTGCTCTGACTCTCATTCATTTGTTCCTTATGCTGACTTTATATGGGTTCTGCATGTCATCTGATGTGTATACTCATGAAACAATGTTACTATTTATCAGACCTGGGATTTTCAAGTTTTCAGCTGAGTCACCAGCCACTTCATTCCTACTTGTGCTGTGGTAATCTGTCTTTTCAATAAGGTTTATTTTATGCCATTTTTCTAATTTCTACATTTTATGTATTTCTTTGTGACAGAACAACTGAAATCCTGGCAATAAATTACAGAGGGATTAATTCTTTTGTTAACATTTATAACAAAAGTTGTCTCTAGAGTAAATTAGGTTATAATCCATCAAACAGATGTCAAAACCCCAAAAATAGGAGCATATGTGTACACTGACAAATTAATTATGTGAAAATCATACAGATGATGGCATGAGAACATTTTATTCTTCCCTTAAGCACCATGTGTGAAATATATTTTCTGAATTGCAGTTTGCCATATTTTACTGAATTTGTGATAATAAATAACATCATCTGTAAGTGGCATACCAGTGGCAATGTAAGCACAGCATGTTCACTTCTTGTGGTAATGACAGCATTTGCCAAGACAAGGCAAAGGCAAGCCAAGGACCAATTGAAGAAATTTGCTTTCAAACTTTGAGTTTTACATTACCTTCATCCTTTTGTGTCTCCCAGAGAAACATTCAAGCACCCATGAATTTTCTCTCTGATCCCCAGACAAAGGGGATCCAAGTCCCAGGCTGGAAAGGAGCTGTGGTGTGTCCTGGCTGGGACAAATGGCTGAAAGATCATGTTCCTGGGGTGTACCACGACACTCATACTACTTTGTGTAGTTGTAGTCTGATCTTCAGACTCCCAAAAGTACCTTGTTTCGTAGTAGCCAGAAAGAACCAACTGATCACCCAGCTAGAAGCTACAGGGCCCACTGAACACACAAAGCACTTGTAAACAGCAAACAGAGTAATCCCACAGAGTAGGCCCAGAAGAGTCCAAAAACCCTGTAGCTCCTCACAAAGGGAATTTGGAAATATTCAGTCCTGCTCTGGACCCTGTCAGATACTTTGCATCACTCTTATCTAGGACATAATTAAAAATTCAGCTTACATATTTTTGTAGCCATACCATGACCTAAAATAGGTGCCTAACTCAGGTACTAAGACTGCAACAGCACTAACATTCCAGAGAGCAAGGAGGAAACACTGTTAGTGCTGCTGTACGCTGGCTCCCGATGGAGTCCCTCCAACTGGGCACTGCTGGGAGCTACACTTCCTGTTCTGGGCACCATCATGGATTTATTCCTTAACTGCATAGGGAATGAGGGTCTAGCACTTCTGATTAGCAAACAGTCCAAATTGTAAACCTCATCATAAGGTGGCTCTCATGCTGGCCATTGCAGTTACCTGCACCTGATGTAATGGTACAAAACCAGGAGTGTCACTTTTTATACCCATTAACCCTGGAAACCATGAACAGATTGTATTAAAAGGACTTTAAACACCACGGGTAATTTTAAGCAGTTTGCTTCAAATAGTGCCTGGCCTATGTTTTATTTTCAAAATTAATGATAACTCGTGAAAATTATAGCATTAAAAGGTTATACAAATAGCAGCTGCACAGAAGCATTTAAATTCTTTAAAAATTTCTGTACAGTTCATTTCACTGACTTGAACTATTTAGAGTAAATATTTTTCTGAAAAATCAGGCAATGTCATAGAAAAATCTAATGGTGGTTAATAGAAAATAGAGCCTCAGGCACTCAGGTGGGGTTCTAGATAACTGGCACTCAGCTGTAATTCAAAATCATATTGTAACTAAAATGTGAACATTTCCTGGAAACCTAAAAATTATTTTTAACTTTCTGTTTAACTGGAATAATATCACCTATGGATGTTTTCTTCTAGCAAATCAGGTTTTAGTTAATAAGAGACATTAAATCCATTTTACATGATACTGTTAACAAGGTTTTTTTAACTTGTTTCTATTTTGGGCACCTTTTGAAGTCTTTTGTTTGTTCCATCAGAGTTGCTTTGAATTAAAATACATGTACACCATGAAATGAGTGATAAAAAGCACCTGACAATTTCAAGAGGTTAAGTGGCCATGATCTGTGCACTGTATGTACTGCAGCTGAGAAGATGATGCAGTTTGACACAGTATCTAATTTGCTGTGACGTTCTAGTTTTAAGTGATATTCAAGGAGATGGAAGTCCTGGCTCTAAACATATATCAACGTGTGCTGGTCTTCTGTCTGTTAACTTACTAATGAAGCATGATTGAGTAAAGTAATGAAGAGTTTACAGAGAGCCCCAGGAAAGCAATTTCCAATTTTGCAACCAGCAGGCTTTAACTTCACTGCAGTCTTTGCTAATTTTGTCTAGGAGGGGACTTGGATACTAAATGCCATTTCTGCTTTGTGAATCAGACAGACTTTTCCAGTCCCTGAATACTTACTTGCTAATGAATGTCTCTTCTACAGATCCATTTTATTTCCATCTGTAGTTGTTAAAAATAGGCTGAATAACTAAAAAATGATTACTGAGAGAAATGAAATTATAATCACTGAAAATCAGAGCCACTGTTAGAATCATGGTGAGAAGGAAATTTTAATCTTCAGTCTGATCTGAGATGAGCCATGGAAATAGGTATAAGGAAAATACAGATGGTTAATTTTGAGGGGGAAAAAAATAATCAGTGTGAAAATCTTTTATACATAATGTCTCTGTGTGACTGAAGAACCAGCACTTCTACCTACCCTGCATACAAAACAGCTCCATATGCAGTGCACAGAATCACATTTGCAACAAAACTGTTTCTCTTGAGCCAGTATCCTCAATGTTTGTCACACAAGGCAGTTGGAAAGAACAGTAAAGTAGGAGAGAATCAAATGTCAAGAGAAAAGATACATTTCTAAGTACAAATTTGTTGCATATTTCTCTGTTGAACAGAAGGCTTTCTATAACCAGGCCCCATAAATTGCAAAGGCCTCATGTTTCCTTTTTTTCAGTAAAACATAATTTTAAAACACAGTTTTCAAAGACGATACTGCTAGTACAACATTTCAACAGTTATATCTTTAAATAATAATGCAGAAATACTTCTATACTATATCTATAAAAACAATGGAACAAGGAAACAAAACAATGGAAAATCAGTCTCTGTATTTCAGCACCTTTTAACTGAATTAATGTACTTCACATAAATTGCAATCGAAAATGCTACCCATCATGCAGAAGGCGGTTTTTTCCTCCTGCTTTCTCCTGATCCTGAGGTTGTAATTAGAATGCCTGCAACTTTTTCAGGGGATGTAATCTTGCAATTACATCTTCAAAACAGCCTTGTCTGGTTTTCGTGCTTGTGTGAGTGCAGGTTGAGATGATTTAAAATCATAGAGCACTGTATATTATTTTCTTAGTGAATTTCACTATTGTATTGACAGAGGAATGACTTGAGATATAATGATTAAAAACTGCATAAAAGTGAAATTGTGTATTCTGTGGACAATGGAGCAAGGAGAAAGCTATAATCTAAAAAGTCATAAAGAGTGTGTTGGTAACTATGCAGCTCCTATGGTTGAATATGACTCATACAGCTCTCATGAATTCTGGGTGCTGCTTTAGATTCTGTGCTCTAAAGGGCACTTAAATATGGGATGTATTTTAACATTTCAGAGCCTCTCCAGATTAAATATTTGAGATCATCACAAACTGCAATCTATCATTGAAAGAATCATGCTGCATAATTATCAACCAGAAAATAGCCCTTTTTAGTCTGGTTATGTAAAAAGTAAAAAAGCATTACCAGGAAAGCATCAGTCTGGATTTCTGCCTCCAGTGCTATTATCTTAGTCAACCTTCTACTTATCTTAGTTGAGTGAAGAATTCTGTGTTACTTTAGGTCCTGTTGGCATTGAAGCAGAGCATTCCATTTATTATCTCCATGTACTTAATATGCATTCCAGTTTCATAACAAATCCTGATGGATCCATAATGTACACACAGTATTACTTACGCATACATCAGATTTTGCTTTCCAAGCTTAAAACATAAGCAAGATATTCACTAATGAACAGAATTCTATTAGAATATCAAGAATCTAAGAGAAACGCTGTTAGAAACTATAGACATCTTCTTAAAAAATTTTAAAACCTTAGGAAAACATCTTCAGACAAAAGTTACTATGTTTTTCCAAATAACTAAACCACTGATCTATGTGTGTAGGCTGCAAAGGGGAAAGAACATAGATGGAAGAAAAAAGACTGAAAGAAGGGAAACCTCAATCTGTCAGATTATGTCTGTTATCTTTCAGATGACGAAAAGTAAACTATTTGTTTTAAGAGTCTGTAGAACGTGAGTCCTTAGATGAATAAACTTCTTCAGTAAACAGACTAGTGCAATAATTTTCTTTGGCAAAATAAAATTGATTCATTATTATGGAACTATTACTAATAGTTTCATACTGTAAGTCTTGCTATGTCTTTTTAGAAATACGCAATTATTAAAAAAAAAAAAAGCATGAGTCTACTTTGTATGGAATTCCAAATCCATTAATTGAAAATGCATTATGAAAAAATGCATGGCTGAGATACTTTATCCAGTCCAGTAACAGATTCAATGACATTTGCAGCAATAGCTCTATTATCCACATTGTATTACTTGGTAAATTTAGCAGAAAGAAAAGGATGGGAAAATATGAACACAAGAAATATGAAAATAATGAAACTTTAATGTAGCACAAAAAGTGTGACAGATGTAATACCACAAAGAGTCATTAAATACTTCCCAATCCATCTCCTTTATCTCTTTCATCCTGCCACTATCAATTATTCCTAAAGTTTCTCCATGTTCCTTCAAGACTTAAGGAAGCAAATTTAATTTATGTTTTTTTTCTTGTTATCTTTCCTTTTAAACTGGCTATTGACATTTCAAGATGCTGAACCATGTGACGCAAAGTCTCTTTTAGTGAAGGAAAACATAAACATTTTATTGCATATGCCATGAGCAATTTTAGTATTTGTTTGTTTCTAGTGTTCACATCTTAAAAGACATGTCTAAATAAAGCAATGGTTACAGTTCTTATCTAATCTCCTTATCATATACTACCTCTTTGTTTTTATGTCCACAACACACTTAAGTACAACTTATAGCAGTCTTTTTAGCGTGGATCAATGAAGATGAAAGAGTGCCTTGAGCAGAACTCATTTGTCCTTGTCAACTGTGGATAACCAACTAATACACTTAAAATAAAGTTATACTGGAATAGCCTGATCTTATTAGTCTTATTTAAATTAATAAGTACTATGAAGTCTTTAAGATGTAATTTAAAGTTGTAATAGTCTACAGGGGTGTACTGGGTTAACCAGTATTTCATATGGTAAACTGAAGTAGTCTAACACATAGAATGAAATCACTTGTTTTCCCATAAAATTAAGCTGCTCACTCTGAAGACAAAGTAATGCCAGAACCAAAGTATCGCTTTAGTGTCAGTCCTATTTCTACTGTGCAACAGAACTGTTACTTTCTCAGCCAGGCAGGCTCAGTTATGGATGTTTGTACCTCCCTTCTATTTCCATTTAAAATATACTCTTACAATAGCCATTCAAATGAGATTCAAGAGCACATTACAAAATAATAGGGAACATCTTATTAGATAATCTTAAAATAAAATCTCATCATAAACAAATTAATATTTTACCATCTGCTTCTCATTTTTAATGCACATAGGCTTTTTTTAATTACTTTTATAATTGGAATAAATTGAACTGGTTTTATGTGAAATAAATATTAAAATTTTGGCGAGTATATAGAGCAAATATAACTGTAATGAATTAGAATTCAAAATCTGCAAAATATAAAAGCCCTTTGTACCTTATTCAAAGCACAAAGTGATATACACTCTAAGAAATTTTGCTATGCAGAAGCCACATGATTATGAAGAATCAGAAAGATTTATGTTATCTACTGGGTTGGCAAATTTGATATATATAAAAAATCAATGTCTGTTGCCTATTTCAGCTAGAATGATATCCTAGACATTTTCAGTTCGTAGGCTGGGATTTCACTATGCAAATCACATTTCTGATCATAAGAATGGGAGCAGCTATTTTCAATAGCCATTACACAAGATATTTTAGACTGAGGTAGCAAAAATGGACACTTCTTAGGTTCCTGCAATGGACAACAGGATCAGTTTCAGGAGTTCCAGTACTGACTAGACTCCACTGAACAAAATATTTTTATACACAAGTAGGAGCTTCATTTTAAGCGTCCTAACTTTGAAGAGAATCCAACTTGTTCTATACCACTCTACTGAGCCCCATCTTGTGCTCTGTTAAGTGCCCTGGTCTGACACCCTGTTTGAGGTTACATTTGTTAGCAGACAGGCCTCTTTAGTGAACTGATGGGCCTCAAGTGTTGAAGCTTTCCCCTCTCTGTCACAACAACAACTTTTTGTTTCTCTTTTTTTTTTCTGACTACTCAATTTCAAACATGGTTTCAACAGGAGGTTGTAAATGTTATTCCAAAGTTTAACTGACTTGCTAGCTTTCTGACAACCCAGGTTTCATCAACATAAAGAATACTTTAAAACTTTCTGTTTTGAGTAATCTGAGAGATTCCTTATTCATCTATACTAACTGGAAGCTGTATAAAACCATCTACATTAAGCATAATTTCCTCAATCTTCTTAGAATTGTAATTCTAATATTATGTCATGTGACATAAAAACATGTAGTCTTGTAAGTTAATAAAGCTCTCCACATTACTCCCCTTGCTGCTGCCTGCTTCACTGCCTTCGTGACTCTCTTCCTTTCTCTTAAGAAGATGATAAGTATTGACATTCTCATGCTGTGTAGAGCTCTGACCTCAGCTAGTTGCCAGGTGCCCACCAAGCCACTCTATCACTCCCCCTATATTAACAATGCAAGGGGAAAAAAACATACAAAAAGTTCGTGGGTCAAGATAAGGACAGGAAAATTATATTACAGGCAAAACAATTTCAACTTGGGCAAATGAATTTATTGTCAATAATGGAACAGGAAAAGAAGAAATAAGAACACGTTAAAAAATTCTAAAACAACCCCAACTTTTCTCCACCCTTCTCTTCTTTCCCCGTTCAACTTTATACTCAATTTCTCTGCCTTCTCACACTGAGTGGCCTAGCAGTATGGTGAGCTGGTGTTTCAGTCAGTTCATCACACATTGTCTCTGCTGCTCATTCATTCTCATGCTCTTTCCTCCTCATGTGCTTTTCATGCTCCAGCGTGGGTGTCTCCTGAGGAAGACATTATTTCACAAACTTCTCCAATGTGAGACCTTCCCACAGGATGCAGCTCTTCAGCATAGGCTCTCTCTATCAGAGACAGTCCTTCAGGAACACACTGCTGCAGCATGGCTCCTGTCTCCATAGGGCCACAGGTCCAACTAGGAGCTGAAACAGAATCTCTGCTCCAGCACCTGGAGCACCTCCTCCCCTTATTCTCCACTGACCTTGGTGTTTCCAGACTTGTTCCTCTTGCACATTCTCACTTCTTTTTAACAACTGCTGCTGTGAACCTTTTTTTTTTTCCACTTTCTTAAATGTGTTACCACAGAGTTGCTCCAAACAGCACTGTTGGGCTCAGCTTTGGCCAGCGGCTGGTCCATCTTGGAGTCACCCAGCACTGGCTCTGCCCAACACAGGCAGCTTCTGTGATCTTCTAACAGAAGTCATAATTGCAGCCCTCTCCCCTCCACTATCAAAAACTTGCCACATAAACCCAATACACACTGAAATGCAGACTACATATCTGTGGGTCCTCCTGAAGGAAGTGATTTTTATTTTGCCAAGCTGAGAGCAGTATTCATCTCAGCAGCCAGGATGTCCCTTTCTGAAAGGCTTGAGCTATCCCTGTCTCTGACAGGGGGTAGAAACCCACAGGTGTGAGAGACAGCACTGTATGGACTTTTTTCCTTACAGAGATATCCTGGAAGACCAGAATGGTTTTTGAATTCAAAAAAGACTGAGTTATATTTTAGAATATAAACTACAATAGTTCGTTCTTAAGTGAAAAATACTCTAAGGAATTGTATCAGGTAAAAATATGAATAGCTTCTTATTTTGTACCATGCTGCTCTTGGATGCTTTAGGCTTGCCCCATGAACCTCTGTTTGGTGATTTTGCTTCAGCTGCCTAATCACAGGGTGTCTGAGATGCAGCAAAATCTGCCCAGTCTTCTCTGATCCATGGGATACTTTTTCCACCCTCCATGGCTCCTGAAGCCCTTCTGTCCCCTCCTTCTCTTTCCAGTAGCCTGTCAGTGTCTGTATTAACTGCAAGCACACATCTCATTGCTGTGCCTCCCTGATTACATCTCTTTCTCATGTCAAGCCATTTCTGCGACCTTCCCTCCTGGAGCCGCTGCTGTAAGAAAGAGCAACCATTCCTTCTGAGAAGGCCTCTGCCCTATCTAGTCCTGTTTGTTACAGCAATATTACATGAAACTTGAGAACAAGATATGTATGTTTTTGTCAGAGACTTCTAGGATGTTTTTCTTCCTTTCTAATCTTCCTCACTCTTTTCATTCTTTCTGTCAGTGTGGATGTCTCGCAGCTTCTAACCTCTGTAGCACTATGTCTTGGTTCAGTTCTCTCTATTCATCTTAAAAGCTAACACAAAGTGGTGTTTTACGCCCCCAAACAATGAACATTCATCACTGGATGGATGACATTGTGGTTTTTAAAATAAACTAAGAAATGTGAAATGAGATTTTTAGTACTAATTCCAGACAGATAACTAAAGAACAGAGATGACATACAAATACTCTCTTTCTCAAAGTTAAAAATGATCCTAAGTAAAATCAGCAAAATTACATGCTACATTGAAGCAAAAATCAGTGAACAATTTCTTGAGTGCTGTCTACCTGACAGACTACACAGTTAGGGGGTTTACTACAGAAATATGAATTTGCAGATAGAAAAATATTTCTATTTATGCAGAAAGAGGCATTTAATACTATATTATTGATATGGTTCATTAATAAAAGAAGTGTCAGAATATTTAAAATGCTATTAAAAATGTGGATAAGTATGAAATCCATTTAAGGACATACCAAACACTGGTGTCATCTATTTTTCTCTTTGAAGACATTAAGAGCAAATGATTAGGTTTAAAATTCAGATTCAAAAAAAGCTGTAAACTTGTCTTCTGTAAGATCCTGAGACAGCATTTGGGATTTGGTTACAGGCTCAGAGAAGAGCTAGGCTGCTTTGCAGGAAGAGGAGTGTTGTCCAAGGGGAGAGCAGGGGCCACAGGCTCCCTTGGGTCAGGTGCCAGGAGCCGTGCGGGCTCCCTTGGAGGAGCAGCACAGCAGGGCCTCTTAGCCAGGGCCCCCAGCCCACTGCTCTTTTCACACCCACGAAAAGCAAATGTTTTGCAAGTGCAATAGGGTTGGGCATACATTCTAATGCACCAGAAATTGAAACAAGGGGGGAAAAAAAACCCCAAAAACAAAAGAAAAAAAAAACCCAAAACAAAACGAAAAAAAGCCCCAAAGGTTTCTAAAGGGAAACAATCTCAACCAGACTGCAGCTGTTTGCAAGGCAGGCCAGTCAATGTTAGATATGCATGATACCTGGTAATGCATAAAGTCTAAGAATGCAAATTCTTGTCTGTAAAATTCTATAGGAAAGCGTGACTTGTCATTTCCCCACATTAGTAAAGAACTCATAAAAATGGTGTTGTTACAGAAAGATTTATTTATTGTGGACATTCGCCTTGCTTGACCCCTAGAAATTTTACCTGAGTTGGAAACCTTGCTAAACAAAGCATTTATGCTGAACTTTCTCAAGGCATCCAGAAGAGAGCAGTAGGTTCATTCCATCTTGACTGTAAAATTTTCCAGTTAATAAGAAACATTGAAATTGAAACTTTCAATCAACTCCTAAACACTAAAACTGTCAAAAGATGGATATAAATACCAAAGAGTCATAAGACTTGACACAGAAAAATCTAGGTCCTTCTCTGCTTTGGAAAGGAGATAAGCATGTGCTTAAATATACACAAAAGGTTTGGTGCAAAAAATTCTGCATTTTTTCCTCTATATGTTCATATTCTGGGCACACTCTAAGTTGACTGTTACCAAAAAATAATGAGATCTTTGTCCTGGCTCCCATTAATTCAATGGGTTTGAATTAGTCAGCTGAGAAACTGTAGATATCTGTGTACTATCAGAGAAACTCAAAGACAAATTATCTTTTCTGGTCTTTTTCTCTTTTGCTCAATTTTTTACATCAAGTATTTAATCTAAAAGGTCCATTCTTATGAATAGCACTATTGTATAGCAGACTGACTAATGCGTAATGCAGTTTTTATATTAATATTCTATATTCATATTTTTCAACAATCACATTTTTCCCATGGCAACTGCTGTATGGTGTCCCATGCTAGTAAATTGTATATCAAACAGTTTAATATAAAAATACATTCTTTATATATTTTTGTATCCCAAACACTACTTGAGTGTTACTATATATCTTATATTATTTAACTTAATTTTTTAATTAAATGAAAAGTGCTAAAAAATGTCAGTTTAGGTATGATCAAAGCCATGCAAACTTATGGGTCTTCAAACAACAAACTTTTGGGGAGCGAAGGCATGAGTTGTTGTCCAGATGTTTTCTGGCCTCACAAATCTAGGACTTGCTGGATTAAGTTTTAAAATATATTTTAATCATTTTCCAGTGGAAGATGTAAAGAAAAAAAATTCACCTTTTTTTTTTAAGATCTAGAACTTCAGCTGTGCACAAAACAACTGGAGATGGACTGCTATGTTAGCATAAGACTGAGACTCAAAAGCCAAGATCTTAAAAATGCTTCAGCACTATAGGGAAAATATGTTTGCCCTAATTTGTAGCTCTTTTGTGAGGCAGTCTCTGTATTGTAAATTCCTAAGTTCTCTATGCTTTCAATGAAGAAGAGGATATCCTTTCTGGTCATCAGAGCAAGATATGACTGCTGGTCTCCACTTAAAATTAAGTAACATATTTAACAGCCCTGCAACCCATTGCTAATCCTTGAACAGTTATTTCAGTCCTAGTCTCAGTGATAGTAAAGAATGGGAAGAAAGGGAATACAGAATATTTTTTCTTGTTTTGAAAGCACCCAACATGATGACTAATGCCAGCTAAATAAATGAGTGAAAGCATACTGAGATTTCACAGAGAATCAGTACAAGGAGACCTGCTTTGAAGCAGAGGAAAACTTGCCTCACAATAACAGGACTTATTTGAGCTGACCAAGAGGAATAAAGTGTAACCCTGGCTGAGATGACTTTGGCTGTATGCTTTATTCCTACAAGCTCCAGAAGCAAGAAAGAACTGGAATTTGGCAATCAGAAAATAGCATTGGAAGGCTTGTATTTAAAAAAAATAGAGAGAAAACTACGGGGAGAAATAACCATACAAGGATTCAAACTGGTTTTGTCCTTAGTGCATGCATCTGTAGGAAGGCTTTGCATGTAGAGCAAATTATTTGACAACCATAAAAAATGAGCTAAGAATCCAGAAACCCCTGTGGTAAATACAAACTGACAGCATTCCTCAGATGATAGTTTTGAAATAACCTTTAGTCCCTTATAAAAATGCACAAGGTTTTTCATGCTGTTCTGAAGCAGAATGTTTACATACCTTAGTTCATCCATCACCAGAGTAAGAGGATAGAGAATAACCCACAGCTGTAATTCAGAAGTACAAATCTTGGTCTTTGAACCAGTTTGGTATTTGTAGCATGGGTTTTCACTGCACTAAACTAACAGTTAGGTGGCTGTCAAGCACATTTTCAAGTAACAGGGAGAATCTGATGTGTAAGAAACCAAGGTATGCACCAATTATTCCATTGCTAAAAATCCCATTTACTTTTGCATCCTTATTATTGTCAACAATTTTTATTACAATCTGTAGGCTTAAAATTCAGCATTTGTTTCTGCACTGACTTCTGCTGAAAAAGGTAGAGATTTTTTTGGCACTTCTACCTATATTCTGTAGTGGGGGGAAATTGACAAGACAGCTGAAAATCTTGACTAGACAGCTGAAGATATTTTAAAACTTCAGAAGTCATGAAACTCTTTTAGTTTTCTGCTGTATGTATGTATGTCATTCACTAGAGCTGTAGGAACAGCTCTGACTGAAACACTCCCAGTTTAACAAATCCCCAACAAATCTAGCGAAAGAGTCCAAGAGGATCTGGTCTGGATCCCATCCAAATGGCCTCAGGATCCACTGCCCTAGAGCAGTTAATCAAATCCAGCCTTGTGGCATGGTGATATGCTTGGTGTAGGATGTGGCCTCCAGTGCTAATACAATGTACTATTAGTTCTGGGGCAAGTGCAACAGTACAAATGGCTCAAGACCAGAGAATGTGCCAAGGCCCCTCGGTCAAGACAATTGCATAGACTAAAGGAAAAAAATAAAGAGTAAAAGGGTAATATTGCTTGTATTCACGTATTAATGAGAGCATGTGAGCCTGAACTAGTCCATCCAGCAAAGAGAAATAAGAACAGCTGTGGAATTTGATCTTCTGCACCTTATATAGTGCAGAAGATCTATAGAAGTATGTCTAAGAAGTATATATAATTTTCTTATAAAACCTTAGAACAAAGGTTTGTTCTTTCTATTGTCGACAAGACATGGAGGTGTAGTCAGGCTGCAATATCTGTCTTGCAACAAACAGTCTCACATAATCTCTCTGCTTCTAGTTAGCCTGGAAACCTTGATCAGAATTTACAGAACAGTAATGCCAAGTAGCTGGAATCCTTAGGATACCCCACCTCAGAAGCTGCCTGTGGAAATACTTGGCAGGGAAGCTCACGTCTATCAATATTGATAATTTACCTGAGTAAGAATCAATGGGATCAATGGCATTGTTTTAGAATTATTTGGGCCAGAAAAAAGTTTTTGAAAAGCAAGATTTTTGGCAGGAAGGAAACCCCCCATTCTAGTTGCTTCTGATAAGGGACCCCCCTTCTAATGCAATCAGCAAGCACTGAGGGAAAAAAACCTGAACTTACAACTCACTAGTATGTATCTTTTTTCAGAATACAAGAATCAATTAAGTATATATTCAATATTCTTTGCATCTAACCCTGATTTATAAAGAATATTTATTTTCACTTACAAGTTAAGTGATATTAATATTTAAGTTCACTTACAAAACAAGTTTAATTTCTCTAAGTACATAAATAAATACATGAACAGGTATATTATGTTAAATTTAAAAACAAAACATGTCCACAAAAAGTGCTGTGAAAACCAACATTAAATAGATGCTTTTTCTCCTCCATATTTTGTGAGTATTGTCTGCTGTAATACGTTTTTCATTGGCAAGTTTTAGGTGTGTTATCCTCTACAGCACTTCAGAAACTACTTTGTAGAATATAAATATGACAAATCTTCCATTCTGTCACATTTGAATAAATTCCAAACACCTTTGAAGTTTTCATGACCTCCTTTTGCAAACTCTTTGAGAGCCATAGATGAAAAGTAGTCATGATGCTAAATAGATATTATAATCTCTTTTCTTATACCCTTAGGGACAACTGCCGTTTGTTTTCACCTATTTGTCACATCAAACAATATTTAAATTCCAGATTTGCTAAATGTTCAAAAATGGTTTCCACCTGCATCTTTGAAAGTCACTCTTTGTCTTGGGGCAACATTATGGACAATTTCCAGAATCATGTGGTGAAAACTACAGTTTCAACATCTAATTAAGTTTTGTATTGTTTGTCTATAATTTCTTTGTATACATATGTTTATATAATGATAAGTTTTGGGAAACTAATTCATGCTTCAACAGCAATTTTTTTTTCAGTAACCTGCTTGTAATACTCTCCCAACAATCTGTCCAAACTCACTGTCATGAAATAGTACAGTCTGTCCAAAGACCAAGGATTTGACAGAGAAAGCAGGGTCCATACAGTACCACAAGCATGTTCTGCCTACACGTCAAACAACAAATTGCAGATAGACACCAATATGCAATGCCAGGTGCAGGTGTATTGTCTTTGACTCAGTATGGCACTAATTTCTAATTAAAGCTATACCTCTCTTGATTGAACCACACTAATATCCTGCTATTTTGGCAAATGAGCAAAACAAATTTGTGATGATTGTGTTTGATAATCCTTGTGGATGCACCATAAATATGTTTTTTTTTAAATGACCATGAAAGAGCAAGGAGCTAACTTCCCTAATTGGAAGACAGAATATATGAGACAAGGAAAATTATTGTCATCCCTTATCCTCTAACAATTATTTGGGAGCACCAGCTAACACCTAATTTGTTAGTAGTTGGCTAATCAGAACATAATTTGCCACATGAACTTTTGGTAGGCCATTCTTAGTTCTTTTACCCCAAAATAAAGAAATAACCTCTAAACTCCTAGTCCTCTGCAGAGGACATGTAGGCACACCAAACATGGAAGTAAGATGCAGTGTTTTGCCTAACACCAAAATAAGAAAGGTTACTTACTGTCACTAACTGTGTCTTCTGCTGTATTTGCAACTATACTTTTGCTGGGTTCAGTCTCTGTTATTAAACAGATGTTATTTTAAGCCTTCACTGACAGACATGGAAGTGCCATTGCTAAATAAGAAAATGTGCTGCCTTTATTTTGCATATAGTATACTGCATTTCCAAAAGGAGGGCTATGAGGTCACTTATAATTTTCTTATAAAAATAATGTAACCTTTAATGAACCCTAAATGTAAGGTCCTCTGGTCTTTTTGCCCCAGAAATCTTCAGATGTCTTGGAACTGCCCTAAAATTTGTTGGGGAACAAAAGCAAATAACAAGTTCTTCTGGGCATTACTGAGTAGAGGAAATGAAATCAGTTTGTGGGAAATTAGGCTACAATTCAGAAGATAAAATCAGATAAGCCAATTCAACTGCCTATGGTCTAAAAATGATAAAATAAATTTAAACAACTACTGACAAATTTGTTTAAGCACTATCAACATCATATTATACCTAGCAACCCATGTATAATATCTGCTTTACTATACCCATTCCTTTCTAGAATTTCAACTTAGCAGTGATCTAAATGTTATTGTTCTGGATGCCAAATGGCAAGAAATAATTTTTTGTTAACAGTATCATCTTTTTTACCAAAGAATTTTGAAATTTCTTTCAAGACATGTTTTGAGCTTTCAGGTGCTTCCACAGCATAACCACATACACCAAGGACATAGGTCAAGAAGGAGCAAAAGAAAGCTGGACTCTGTGCAAGTCCAAGGAGGGGCAAGCTAGTGGTGAATAAATCTAAAATAGAAAATAAAAAAATTAAACCAGTAACTGAAGATCTTCTCCTCTTTTGTTCACACAAAGTGTGAATGTGAATGTACAGTGTACACACAAAGGTGAATGTACAGTTCAATCTGCTTAGGCAACAAAATATAAGACCCTGTGGAAATGGGCTTTAAAATTACAGCAGCAGTAAATACCAGGAGAGGAACAGGTAACTATATGAGCTAGCAAATACTGCAGGCCAGTGAGCAAGTAAAAACATGAAATTCTCTCTTTGCATCTGAATATTTTAATGGACCAAACAGGGAAGTTCTGAGGCAGTCTTCCTCTTAGAGAAGAGAGAACACAAACCAATTTAATATTAGTTGTCAGCTTGATAAACTTATGAAAGGAAATACACAAATGCTTGTCTCTGATTGCTTTGAAATCTCCTTAGTGAATGAAGGACCCATCTACTACTCTGTGTCCTGTGCATGTTTCCAGCTTCTAAAACGACACCAAATTGCATGAGACTTTTCCTTCGGTTGGTAATTTCCGTCTAAAACCAACCTACATTGGGCATTATAAATCAGTGGGGGAGAATGCAATGGCTATAGTGCACAATGTGTGAATAAGAAACTGAGGCAGGGAGAGAGACCTACTGCCTGACAAGTACAAGAATTTAGAAATGTCAGCCTGGGTCTACCAAGCACAGTGGGACTCCAGAAAGCAGTATCAGAAGTAAAACCACAAAGCACAGGAAGCCACAATTTTTGTGTCAGGCACCAGCAGCTGTACTCCCCCAGCAGGGACTCACCCCTTATGTCTCTAATGGAATGATACCTTACGGATTTCATCCACACAACTAGACTGACTTACCCACCAGAACGTGGGAGCTTTCCCAAACTGCCCGCTGAGAATGCTCCCTTGTCCACGCCAAAGCTCAGACATGGTTTGGGGTTTTGTTTGGAAGAGTGCAAGCTGACCCGAGGCCAAAATCTTGCCAGGGTACATGTGCTCTGTCATGCTCCCTAACTCCTCCCAACTTAATACTGTAGATGCAGCCACTGGGACCAGTTAAGCTGCACCCTGTGCTGCATTGATAGAGCTGTAACACCCCCCTGTGAAGTTCCTACAAATTAAAAAAAAATCTCATAACTCTTACCATTTTTACAGGATTTCTGAAAATACTAATTGTATTTGGAAACCCTGCTTTTCAGAGCATAAAACACTTCTACTAGGCAGTTGAGGGGTTTTGATAATGAAATAAGCCAAACATTTTGATTTCTTTTATTATTATCTTATAGTTTATTTCCAATATTTTTACATCTTAGCATGTGAAGAATATAAATATTAAGTAGAGAAAAGCAGTTGTAGTTTTTGTTGTTAGAATCTATTTGACAGAAACATTCACTGCTTCATTACTGGATTGTGAATATCCCAGAATGAAATCTGTAGAGTTATAGGAAGACAGCCTCTGGGAGACTGCAAGACTCTTCATGGATTGTCTGCTCTGTTATGAAATAGTCTGAAGGTTGATAAAAGATTTCAGATATTCTCCATCTGAACCATATTTAAACACGTGTTGTGGGTACCTTTTTGACTTTACCATCTAGGCTACAGCGGATAAGAGGCCCTCAAAGTTAAGTAAAATGCTTTTCCTGTGTAATGCACAGTTTAGAGTTTGTTAGATAACCAAAGTAAGCCCAGCTTGTGTAGAAGTAGCCTGTATTTGCTTTGAACTACTACAGCCATTCCAATGGCTGCAATTCCTGTTGTGTAAGGCCTGACTGATTGCAAAGTAGAGTCAATCTGTTGTTTTCCTGTGCTTTATTTCAGTCACTGACAAAGTTCCTTTGGAATATTGCTTTTTCTAACATTTATGAAATTCTGGCACTTTTGCTTGCTTGCCACAGCCACTCACCCAATTAAGACGTCTCTGTAAGGAACATTTTATATAGTCTTGCTTTGGAAAAGCCAGAGATCAACAAAAGAGCTCTGACAATATTAAAAAGAATATTATTTAGATGCAAATATTTGTGTTTAAATTAGATCCTTTAGTATTTGGGTACCGAGATAAGCTTTTTCAACTGATACAATCAGCAACCAAATAATGATGTATTTGCTTCTGAAGATTATCAAATAAGCTGAATTTTGATTGACAAAGCAGAATAGAAACAGTTACACTGTGAATAACGTTTATTGTTTCAGTAAGTTGCTCTATCTCTAAATTTCATAATAGTTAAACTTGTTCCAAAAAGACATATATTTAATTATTTGTATTTTATCTCCCTGAGATTAGTGCAGAATTTTACTCTACCTCTACCAATAACCATGTTGAATGTATACATAAAAAGATATATAATACATTTTTATACTAATTGAACATATCCAATTTTGACTAAGAATCAGGCTGGAAGATTGTTGCTTCATGAGTTTATAATAAAATATATATAAAAAAGTGCTTATCTTTAAATTTCATTAAAATTAGGCAAGTATTAAGAAGATAGATCTTAAATTATTTATGTTTTCTCTCTTCTAATTTAACAAAAGTATTTTTACCTCTGCTGATAAAGTGAAGAATGAATTTTCATCACTTCACAATGCATAAGCACCAGAAAATTTGCAGCACTGAATTTACAACAACATACAGTCTCCTCTGAGACATTATATGGTATATCACCAAATGTCATACAGTAACTCCTTTTTGCTTCAGGGAATAATTGTTCATCCTTATAATTAAGAGGACCAGTAAATCTGGTGTTTCTGAACTGGAATGGGAAAAGTTAAACTTATTCATGATAAGCGATTATTTTATGGGTTTCATTATAATCATACAGCCCTTAGTCCATTTGTAAAATAAATATGAAACTATTGCTTGGGTACTTAAATATACCTGTGTTTTCTAGAGCCAAATTTTGGGGTAGAAAACAATAAAACTTTCTTATGAATTGGTGTATTTTTTGTAATATCCTTTAGCAAACTCAGCACAGCAGGTCCACTGCAATGGGTTTTTCAGCCCACCTATAAAACAGGCTAATGCCTTACTCCATGAAGTTCATGCTGGCCTTTGTTTCCCATAAGGACTGGCAGACTTGCCCAATGCACAGATTCTATAGGGATTTAGGCTTAGGCACTATATGTTGACTGTGAGGACAAACACACATAAGCAATTCTAAGTTCATAACAGGTTCTGGTAACCTGGAGCCATTAATGAAAATGCCAATTAACACAGCAGCACAAGTGGAAGAGCTGCAGATGACACGCTGTGCTAGCAAGCTGCCTTGTGCACTACCAGAACCCCAGCAAGCATGCTGCCATCACCTCTGAACCACTGAGGACCCCAGAGAGAACCAACACACCAAATGAGATGCTGCTGAGTGGCACTCCCCTGAAAAAAGGATTGGAGGTAAGACTAATGAGAAGATACCAGATGGGTAAATTCAGTCTGCATCTACAGTAAATGTTTGGCTGATTGTCTGTCCATGGTCTGGACTGCTGGAAAAATATTAGTCTGTTAAGTCTTGCAAATGTCAACAAATGCCTATTTCCTAGATTGCTTCTCTTTCTCTATTTCTCTTTGTGTCTATCTGTTTTGTTACAGGAAGATAACAGCAGAACTTAGAGGTGAGTTAAATGTCTTCCATTAAGAGCTGCATGACAAACCAGAGAACTCCAGTGGAGATGTCTCCAACAAACACTTTTTCCTTTCCAATAAACGGGGAGCTGAAAGCAGTGTTTTACACTGGGATTTTCCATTCAAGCTCCAATTTCTTGAGAGCAATACACTAACACTGCTAAATTTAAAAGCAAGAAAGCACTTCAATTTCACTTGCAGGAAACAGCAGGCAATATTACTGTTATCTGTTGGAAAGAGCTCAAGGTATTTTCAACCTTTCGGTCTTCCTCTTACCTCCTTGATTTTAAGCATACTCTTGCTTGTAAAACTCTCCAGCTACCCCAGAGGTGCACTAACTTTTTCCTGGCTTGCCCTTCTTCTAAGTTAGGTCAAGTTTCTCCCTTTTGCTCTAATTTGGCGTATTTCATTTCTTTGCTTCTGGGGATTTTTTTTAGAAACTGAGAAACAGTTTCTCCAGTTAGTAGAGCAACAGGATTGATTCAAAGTCTTGTTCCAATTTCCCTTCTGGACTGAAGAGATTTGAGACACAGGAAATCTATTGCTTACCATTCTCATATCTTTGTTATGTCTCCTATGTACTTTATTTGATTTCTAGATTATTGCTGCAGTCTACCCACTGATATTTTTGTCATCTGCTTAGCCTGGAGTCTCCCCATAGCAGAGGTATCTTTAAGAATATTTAGATAATGCTCTATTTGAGAAGCTTTGAAGAAACACAGAGATATGATAACAGAAAGTAACAATATACAGAATTACATCTTACACTACCACCATTTGCGTATGGTGCTGATATTTGCAGCTACAATTTGTATTAGCAATTAGACTCCAGTATCACACTTCTGTGAGCCTTCTAGCTTTTACTAAAAGTACCTTTCATCTAAAAATGATGGGACTTTGAGATGGTTGACTACTTCTTCTCCACTGGCTGTTTTATTTTAAAAATGCTTTATCCTGGTTTGGGGTAATTCCATCTGTAAACAGCCATCAAATCAGGTAAATGGGTGAAAAACAAGCAATATAAAATCTTTATCGGTGTAGAAATTAAAGGACAAAATTAAAAAAATATAGTATCAAGATTGGTCAGCTAGGACAGTGATAGTGACTGAGAGAGGGTGAAGGTGATTAGAAGCTAAGGAGAAAAACCCAGTTATGAGACTCCATCTACTAGGATATAGGCTGGATAGAAACTTTTCAAATGTGAAATCAAGACCACGTTTCAGCCAAAATGACAGCTTTGCATCCTGATTTAAAATTTACTTTCAAAAACCCTAATGAATAAGTATCAATTATCTATTGAATAAAAAAGAAAAGCTAAACAGGCACTGCAGCACTGCCTAATTTCAAAAACAATTACATTAAAAAAGAGAAAAACTTCTAGAGAGGAAAAAAACCCAAACCAACAGAGCCAAAACCGCAAAACATTGGCAGATAACACATTAGGAATTCAAAAGAAATGTGTGTCATTTGCCAAAATGCTTGTAGGAACATCACAAATAAAGCCAGCATGGCTAAACAACAAAGTAAAGAGGTTATTTAAAATAAGAAGGCATGCTTCAAAAACTTGAAATTGTGTTGCAAGGAAAAACAAAGTAAAAATGGTTTAGGTACAGCCTAAACACATTTGCTAAAACCTTGTTCCAGTATGTCTATGGTTAGGGAATCCTCTCCAGGGATGCGTTTGAAGAGATGGCCAAAGTATAAAAACATAGAGAAGACAAGACCACAACTGACACATCCAAGTTTACCAGCAAGCAAAGTAAAGCTTAAAGAGACATCTTTAAGCTGTGTGACAACACTTAAAAAAAATAGAGCATTTATCTAGAACTGGACTGATAGCAGAAGGTATGAGCAGTCTTTAAAATGTTTGGGTTTTTTCTTCATTTTTCTGGACACCCACATTCCACTAACTCAATTTCAGTTTCCTGGGTTTAGAAATGCAAGGTTAATTGCTTATTTCTGACAGATTTTTGAGAATTTAATATTTGAAAAAGGACAATTTTTGTCTTTTTAGTGATACTTTTCAAGCCATTTCTCCTTAAACAGTGTGGTGAACATTATCCATATAACTGTTAAAAGAGAATATGAGATGGTCAGGTCTGTAAATAAAAAATGTGCCATTTACAAGTGTTAAAGATCTTTACAGCCTTATTTACCAGAGATACACTGAATTATAGATAAGCCAATATTTCTTTGAAGCAAAGGACTGTCCCAAAATAAAAAGTGCATTTAAAGCAAATGGTGGGGATGGGGGAAATGGAACCAACAGCTTATTGAATATGTTTGTTCAGAATTGATATGTAGGTGACTGAAATATTTTCACAGAAGTTTTAATGCAAGGAAGAAATTGTAATACTGTTTGTCTACTTATATAATGTGTATGTTGTGATAAAGAGATACATCTTGATATCTTTGCAACGGGTAATGTAAAAAGTAAAGAACTGCCTTCATCCTCTGGAAATTATTCCAAAGTTGTTCCCTGGACTATTAAAGACTAACTGTTTTGCTTCTCTGGTGGAGAGGCACACATGTGAAAAATCTGTAGCAGTATTAAAAATTGGTAAAACTGATTGCACTTTTATTTTATGGTTCCATTAAAATAGTGGGCGACTAGAACTATTCTTACTGTGGAGGAGAAATAATGCTTTCCCTTAATTAAAGTTGCTTGTGTATACCCATGCCTTTTTCTTGCAGTAAGACTGTCTTCAAATAAAACTGATTTTCTCAGTTCTATCAATAGGGCCAAGGCTTTCCCCCAGGCTAAGGTTAGCAATGTAGAAATCTTTGAGCCTGAGAGCTTGAACTAGCTTGAAGAACAGAAACACTCTTGTTCATCTCCCCTCTTCTCAGAGCTGACATCGGTAAATTTGTTGTTTAAAAGCCCCATCCGAAAGATGACTTAACCTTTTTTTTTTAATATGTCACAAAAGCCTAGTAAGAAGTGTGACAGAAGGGATGAAAAAGAATAAATAAACACATGTAAGTCATGTAAATCACTATGCTGAAATTAATGTCACTGCACATGCATTCAGAAGTAATGTGATAAAGAACCTTGCAAAGACATGATTTGATTACAAGAATACCACTCCCACAAACATGTGTAAATAATATTGCTATTTTCACACCTTTTAAAAAATCAGTTCTACTTTCACACAGCAGTCTTAAGTGGACCTTAATTCCTTAATGCCATTAATCATTTTCTGAAGTCTAAAAATAGAATACACCAGGACTAGAGAAGTGACATTACATATGTAATTAAATTAATTCTACAATGTAGCAATGAAGACTTCGCAACTCCCTTTTGTTGGTCTATTGCTGGAAGATGTGGCAATTAGGAAGTAAGAACCAATAAATCAAATAAAATCCTCCTCTTAACTTTACTTTCATTTTAAAGAACTGACTAAACTCTCCATCTTACCAGCTACAAAGTAAATATGTCCAGCGAGAACTATTATTGTTTGTAAACAAGATGCTTCTGAAGGAAATGTGATTTCACATCTGTGACTTGTTTGAAGGAGACACATTTCCTGGAAAGGCATACAAGTTATGGCCAGTTATCTCTCCAGAATTTCCAGGGATTCACACCTTTGGGTACAACACAAAAGAAACTTGTAGTGGGCACAAATGAGTAAACAAGCACAGTATAGCAGAGGCGAGGGGAAACTAACTGTTATGTCAAAAAACTATTCAGGTGTTACTAGAATTTTATAAAAAGATCTGGCACGAAAAGATCCTTTATCATTTTGCCTAAACCAGTATTAACATGTTAAACCTTGGGAAAACTTTTTAAAAGACTAATCAAGCACTGATATAATTTGTAATTTCAGTAGGGACATTTCATAACAGAAATCTTAGGGGATAGTGGGATGTTCAGTTCAGCATTTTCAAAACCAGATAAATATAAGCCTGTTAGGAATTGCTTAAAAACACTTGGTTCAGCTGCAGTCCATGGGAAGGATTTGCCATTTTCCTTTCAACCCTCTTTCCTACATTAAATTAATACCAGAAATAGTTTTGCTTCATTTTGAGCAGTTATATAAAGACAGGAATATAAAAAATGATTCTTTGGCAACTTATAATTGTTAATATTTGTTTCATTGGTGCTGAGAAGTGAAATGGATTTCTGTTGCAAAGATGGTTTTAGTAATCTAATTATTAGACTCCACCATATATATATATATACATTCAAAGTAAGAAAACTGAGAGTTGTGGCTCTCACAGTCAAGAACACTTTTTCCACCTCCTTGCTACTATTATATATTTCTTTTCAATTCTGTTTACTGTTCTATTTTGTAATTTGCATTTAATTTCCAATTAGATTTAGCAAAAAAATGCAATGCAGCAATATTAGCTGCAGGTTACTCAAGAGCCTTTTAAAAGTAGTATATACTTCAAGGAAAGATCCTGAATTTACATGCATGTGTTATTAAATAAGATTGTGTAATACTTTGATTGCTTTTGAAATTGATGCTCCCTGTGTAAATAAAATCTAGTAGATATATATGCTGCTTAGTGAAAGAGGGGACACATAGCCCCTTTAAAGCTGAGATTTACAGATCTTCTGAACAGATAAGATATTGATCCAAACACCTTATTATTAGTATTTTTCTAGTGAGTGGCAAAGATACCCCATTTCACCAGACAAAAATATGGCTGTAGATGCACAGCAACACAGAAAAGAAGATGGGGATTTTGATTTATGAAAGAAAAAGGGTACAACAGACAAATAAAATTAAACAGAAGATTACTAAAAGGAATAAATAAAAGACTAATGGGGAGCAGGTGGAGTTGACCACAGAACACAAGTTGAAAACAAGAATTTTTTGTTATACTTTGCTACGAATGGAGACAAGAGCTCAGACAAGTCCTGCTGTTGACTCAGATTTCTGGCAGTAGCTCTGTTTGAGGCAGCCAGCACTGCAAAAGTCTCTCAATCACAAGTTCTTGATAATGACTGATCAGGTCTACTACAACATGAATTATTTCTTGAACAGACGCAAGGAAAACAGGCATAAGACTTTAATAGGCTTCTTACTACACAGGATAAACCAAAGGAACACTACTAGTAGGTTCATAAGACAGTGCATGATAATAAAGGTACCTATATTACAGCTAGCAAAGAAATAGTAGAGATGAGGAGACAGTGTAACTTATCAAGGAATGACAGTGGTGTACAGAACTGTCCTTTCACTCAACTTCCAGAAGAGTAACTTGAGGCCAACATCTCCACTTCAAAGACACCTCCCCACACACACAGAGAGTGTATAAGAGATTTCTGATTTTTGGGCTTTTATATTTTATAGTGTCTGTCAGTCATGATTTTTTGCTTAACCTTTCCCATGCATTCAGGGAAGGATGTTTGTTGCTGGCTAAGGATGTTTTTCAGCCGAGATAATTCACCACAAGGCAAGCTATTCCAGCTTAAATGAGCCATGAAGGGAAAAAAAGATAAACTTTTTCTGTATCAGGGCTGAAAAGTCCTGTCACATACTTGAAAGAAAAGAAGCAGCCTCAGCCAACTCAACTCCCTCTCTTACTCAGAGTATTGGGCACATAGCTTTAAAACTAAACACTGTGGAAAATGTCCAAGGAGGACTGGGGGAAAAATTGCCCCAAATCAACAGGTTTTTCTTGTTTTCTTTAGCCCAGTGGCACTAAAAATGCCTATCAAGACAGACAAAAAAAAATTGAGAGCCAACTAGACACTTAGAAAAGCATGTCAAGGGAGAACATTGAACAGCAGGGATCTTACTGCTTTTCTGGTCTTCTATACTATTCTTAAACAACTTCCTCAGTTCTTCCTTTTCTCTCTCTCTCTCTTTTCTTTCTTTCTTTCTTTCTTTCTTTCTTTCTTTCTTTCTTTCTTTCTTTCTTTCTTTCTTTCTTTCTTTCTTTCTTTCTTTCTTTCTTTCTTTCTTTCTTTCTTTCTTTCTTTCTTTCTTTCTTTCTTTCTCATGGTTAATTTTTCAATTTGAAGAGCTATTGGTGTAAAGCATGCCTCATTAGCTCATGGGAGGTAGTAGTCTCCATTAATTCAGTTCTCACTTCATTTGCTTTGCATACAGTTATAATTAGCTTCAGAACAACTCTGGTAACTTCAGCAGATTTATAGCTTTGGTTTTATTCTGCATTTGGCTTTTCCCTCTTGTTTCAATGTGTTGTATGAGTTTTAAAATATCAAAAACAATGATTGCTTTAGGGAGTAATTCAATATTGCAACTTTAGAGTGACAGTCTGTTTACATCCCTCTGTCTGTTGAGCTACATAAACAGTTAAAACACTAAGCCTTACATAATCTACAATCATGTTTTCTTACAAATAGGCAGAAATTCACACTGTCTGATGTGCATTCTCTGAAGAAGCAATCCTATGCCATGTATGCCAATCCCCACCAGAGTGGATATGGCAGCACAGTAACATACCCCACTCCCCATACTATTTTGAGCTAAGGGAGGAATCATGTCAGTCTTTAAGTGACATCCTATAGTCAAAAGAGGATTTGGTCTAATCTTTGGGGGCATACTCCTGTAGTAAGGATACACATGGAGCACTACACAATTCAAATTGTTTTATTTAGGCTCTCAGGACAGCACTGCTATTTTAAGAAGAGCAAAGAGTTAAAGGCATCAGAGCCACAGCATCTTCTGACACCTTTGTAAGGCTGATACCACAGAACCACAGAATGGTTAGGTTGGAAAGGACCTTTGCAAATCACCTAGTCCAACCCCTTTTCATATTCACATACAAACTTGTCGGTGCATTTAGTATATCAGCCCACCCCAGGCCAAGCTGATGATTTCTTCTTGTGTCAAAAGCAAAGTGCTTTATACCACTATATATGGAGTAAGAGGAGGGAATTTAAACCCTTCAGAAAATTTCCAGAGCTTTATATAAATTACCATTTTCTTGGCACATGCCAAGGTACCACCACCAAGAAAGATCCAAACACTTCCAGGAAGAAGCCACAGCCTCTACTAGAGATCCCTAAGGAATATCTGATACTGTAAAAAAGTTTAAGTGAAAAACATATGTGGTAAAAATAATAATGTGTCCAGTCCCTCCACGGACACCATTTGAGAAATGAGTGGGTCAGCACAGGACAAGGTGGGTGTTCTAAGTGCAATGTTAAGAGCAATGCTGCAAAGAATGCTGTTTTCCTGGCTTAAATACAAGTCAGTCACAAAGCTCTGTGTGCATCCACAGTGTGCTTAGCCAGCCTAAACTGTCTGCAAAGCCCACTGAGAATTTCAGTACTTCCCAAAGAAAATCAGAAACCTATGGGTTAATGCTCTGTAACTGTTATACTTCTCCCTTGTTTCAAAAGCCAGCTAGCAGACACCATCTAAAATAAAATCAGGCTGTGAGGAAGGTATACCAATAAGTTGCCAGCAGTTCAGTTTATGGTAAGAAAGAAGTAAAGTGATATTGTAAATGCGGGTAACCTGCCAAAATCCTATTAACTTTTCTGCATGGACTGCTAAGTTGTGCCTTCTTGTAGCAGTCCATATGCTGACTCTCAGATCTTGGAGAACAACTCTCCCCCATGGTTGGCCAGCATGGGATCATTCTACTGAGCCAGAATGATGGTGTTCCTGGCTCACTCCACCCGTTCCTTAGAAAAATGTTTTTTTGTTCTTCAGTACCATCTTCGTTACAGGTCAAAAGTTAGATTCTCAGGGATGTGATCAGTCCACATCACTGCCACCAAATGAGCACCTGGCAAGCCCAAGCCCAACACTCAAGTAGTATCCTTACATCTGCCATAAAACCCATAGGTAATTTCACCCTGCATGCTCACAGAAATGATTAAATGACACGCCTTCAACAGCAGACCACCTTGCAGAGCAAATTGTTGATGGAAATCCAAACATGCAGAAAATTGAGCTGATTTAGTACTTGTAAAACTCCTGGCAGAGCCTCATGAGCAGAAAGTATGTTTGAGCAACTTTTTGTGCTGATCCTGGCAGGTCCTGGCATCTAGAAAGATACAAGAACAGTCTATTTTCCACAAACCCTGGGTCACCTGTCCCAGATGGTTGATTTTGTGATGTCATTCCTCCCATACAAGAGTCTTGCCTGAGATGACCAGTTAAAGAATTTTGTATCATACTGGACCTGCTTCATTGCAAGCACAAAAGAGAGTCAAGCTATGTCATTGGGGAGATGGTTATGAAATCATTTGTGATCAGTTTAGATGCAGATATCTCAAGAGTTGCTCACATGTCTGCACAAATGAAAGAGATTTTCATCCTGCCAGCACTTTCCCTTTTTTTTTTTTTTCATTTGTCAGATAAAGTCTCCAGCCTGGAGAGGTTTCAGAGAAAGATGATCCAAGGCCTGGGAAGGCTGCCATATGAGGAAAGTCTGAGAGAACTGGGTTTGGTCAACATTGAGAAGAGAAAGGGAGACCTTATCGCCATGTTCCAGTATTTAAAGAGTGGCTAAAAATCCTTTTTAAGGAGTCAGATGGAAAAGAGATGGGGCAATGGGTAAAATTTACTCATGGGATGATTCCAGGTGCACACAGGAGGAGTATTTTTCACAATAAAAACAGCTTCTATTGGAATTACCTTCCCAGGGAAGTGTCAGATTCCCCAATATTGGATACGTTTAAGATTTGGCTGGACAAGTGCTGGGTCATGTCTAGACTGTGCTTATGCCAGAAAAGATTGGATCATACGATCCTAGAGGTTCCTTCCAATGTGGTATTCTATGACTTTATGATATTAAAATAGATGCTTTAAGAAATATAACAAAATATAAGACTGTAGATGTGAGTAAATCCTATGTCCCTTCAAATGCTGGAAATCTCTCCATAGATGCGTTCTGTGGGACACCATGGGAAAATCTATTTGGTGTCCACTGGGTGCTTTATGAAATCAAGGTGACATCCAGAGAGAGCCCTGTATCATCTCTCCCCTCAAGTCCTTTTCCACCCCCCAAACAGGACACAAATCTAGACAAGAGTTCCTACAGCACAGCTGTGGCACTTGGAAATTGTGCCCTACTGTAATGATTTCCCTGTGCAGGAAGACCACTCTCAATGACACACTTGGTACACAGCCAGAGGCTGCTGTTTGCAGCACAACAGAAATGCCTGAAACCAATTTGAGACACTTTATTTCCTGGATCTGCAGGAGCTAGAACAGCCCTGTGTCAGTTTTCAGAGTGGTGATCCTGTTTTTGTCATCCCAATTATCCATTACACGAATGGAGAGGTCTTAGTTGAAGTATCTAAGGTTACCTATGCCTCAGTCCATTGCAGAACCTTTCTTCTATAAAAAATAAAATAGATCATGACAGACCTAGCAGGATATGGGGACTAATTGCTGAAAGAATCCATATTTTAAACTTGAGAAAGATTTGCAGAATTTTTATTAATATTTGAAAAATACTATTTCTCCCTTCTTAATGCATCAGTACTATCTCTCTTCATGTTTTCTAGTTAGAGCAAAACAGTGAGATGCACAAAGCCATAAGAAAATATTTTTAGCTGAATTTTCTCCACCTTTCCTAATTATTTTCCATTTAAGAATTCAGTCAAAAGACTTCAAAGGTTGGCTATAATAAGGTGAAGCCTGCAGCAGTAATAGACAGTCTTTGAGTTTTTTGAGCGATGCAACAAATTGCTTTTTAAAAAAGTACAAAAAATGCTGTGAAAATTTCAACATCTGGAAAAGGATTTGTGTTGCCAGCTACCATGAATAGTCTCTAATTATACCAAGAGTCTTAATACCAAGAAACAGGGATTTTCAGCACAGGACAGTGGGCTGCAATCAAATGCACACAGTGAATTCCAGTTCCAAGAAGTTAAATATGCATTGAAAAGTCATAATGAAGGGTATGATTGGAAACACTTATCAGTGATTCTGTTCCAGCATAAGCCAAGCAATTGTCTGAAATCACTGGAAGCTGGTCTATTGGCTATTCAAAATCTAGATTGAAGAGCTGATTGAGCTTGTATATAATTTTTTAACACCTTAAGCTTTCTGATTTCAAACCAATGGGAGTGCATGCTGCATGACTGAGCGAAACTGACTAAGATGACTAAATCCAAGTTCTGCCATTATATCCTCACATAGTCCAGATTTTGAACAGTTCAAGTTTAATTTCCCATGCTGAGCAGACAACAGCAACACAAGTGGAGGGTCTAGGGCCAATCTACTTATTCTTTTTCATAATTTACCATGAAGCAGAAAAATAAGGCAAGAAATTTGGACCCAGATTCAAATGGCCTCTCAAAGCTTTTGTAGCTGGGCTTTGTCAGCAGAAAGACTTCAGCCATATTCTCCCCTGTATTTTCCAAAAGTGTCATCAGGAGGCTGAAATAATTACATTGCCTTTTTCCACCTGAACACAGAATCCCTCCATCATCTTTTTCACTTCATGTTTTCTTTTTTTGTTGTTATAAGGATCTGTCACATGACGAATAAGTACAATACTATTGCAATTCTTCTGTCAATTGAAAGTATTAATCTGGACACAGTTCCTTCATCTAAAAACACCTTTTAAGATTAAAAAGTGGCCTCTTGTCATTAATAAAGAAACTTTCATGTAACAGAAAGATGGAGATAATATTTGGGATGCCATCAACTAAGTGTATATTTTAACTGAGAAAAATCCAGCAATTTTGCCTGAATACCAAAAGCAATGTATATACAGGAATGGTGGTTACCCAACGTTGTTCATCATTTAATGGAAAAATGGGTGGACTGATCATCAAGGATTATTATCTAAAATATGGTTCAATTTCTGTGTTTTTAAAACATGAAAGAAGGAGGGTTACCTATGGTGAGAGAAAGCTTTCACTTCTGCCCAGACAGCTAAAGGAGAGGTCTCCTACTATGCAATTTTTCAGCTGTGATGAGTTGAGTGTTGTGAATTGAAACAGAGAATAGTCTACACAGAATCTGAAAAAGGCTCTCAGGAAGCCATCCCTTGACCAGAAATTCTTTCCTTCCCTTTTACCCTGTCCAGATGCAGCTGAGCCCATCTTCTGACTGTGCTGGGCTAAGCTGTCCTGACAGAGAGGTTTTTAGCATGTAGGGCCCAGTTCAGTACCAAAGTCACCTATCATTCTTCCCCAAAGAGCTCCTTCTCCTAGAAGGGCAGACAGAACACATCCTTTATACAAGCACCATGAAAAGCCAAATGATAAATCAATGAGCTTTCAGTCTGAAATTAAAACCTGTGTCAATTGTAATGGCAGAAATAAATGTTTTAAATTGGACTCAAATTGCTTTCAGCAAAAAGATATTTGAAAGCATCATGAGCAGATTGAAGTTTCCAAAAACATAGCAGCTGCCAGCATCAGAAATCCCTGGAGTGCAGTAGAGAACAAAAGAGCCTCCTCCACTGAATTTTGCCTGAAGAAAGCCACTGCAGCCTGGAGTGTCTGGATGTGTGGAAAGAATATATTTTTAAATGCACATTAGTACCTGAGTAGGTCAAAATACAAACGTGAAAGAAGGCTTGATATTTCAAAAACTATAGAAGTGTACCATTCATTTTACAATTGAATACAGCCTAAATTACAAAGCTGCAGATTTTTGCCCTGCCAGCTGAGAACTGCTTTGCTTTCTTGTGGAATTATGTTGTTGGCATTATCCTGTAATGACACAACAAATTCTATAGACAAATTTTGCTGCAAAAGCAATTTCTCTCATTTTCATCTTAAGAAAACCTGCACAGTAATTAACTTCACAGCAGTTTCATTTGGAAAAGTAATACAGCACATAAAATAAAATATTCATTAATAATAGATTATGAAAATGTAGTTAAACTAAGATCAGCTGATGTAATAGCTAACAGATATAAGAATATATAGGACTATAAGAATATACAGGTCATGGTTCTTCACAAAAACAAAATATTTCAGTCTAGCAGTGTCTGAGGGATTTTGTAAAAAATAACTAGTAAAATTGCAAAGGACCCTCTACAGAATGGATTGCCAGGGGTGCAGTGAGCACTTTTTACAAAATTTCGACCCATACTACAGAACACTTCCAAGAATTAAATCATTGATAATTTCTCCAAAAGCAAGTAATATATTTCTTCATAAGATTCCAAAGACCAGTCAATGGTTTCTTCTTGGTGATGACTCAAACTGCAAGGAAACAGAACTGCATTACAAATAAAATCTGATCATGATGTATGGTGGAATATAGAAGGAAATCACTGATAACTGTGTTGAATCAAGCCTTTTGTTTCCATGTTAAAGCTTTACTCTTTTACGTTGTCTTTCACCACCCCCTTAATTTCAATTTGCTGTTGATTAATAGAAAACAAAACAGAAGACTACTAACCATGTTTGACTGTGATATGGTGCATTTTTTTCCTCTCCCTTCTTTCTTTGAAGTATCAAATTTGCTAACTACTTTCTGCCAGAGAGAGAACTTGAAGCTCAATGGACCTCCAGTCTAATGCTTCAGGTTTCATATGTTAAGCACCTGCAAAACCTTTTAGTCAGGAAAGAAAACAAAGGCAATAGGAATGTTTTGTCCCAAGCTGTCTTTTTTTTTAAACTGTGTAGCTCACCTTTCATAATTATTCTATCCATGCACCCTGAATTGTGCTGGAAAATAAACCAGAAGCAGAGAATTGACATGTCTTTTCTGAAAAGTAATGTTAGAAACAAGCATATATGAACTCCAGAATGCAGAAATACATTTTGATAAGAATAAAAACCTAATTTAAAGAATGTTATCTCTTTCTTCCCAAGGGATCAGATTTTCCAAGGCATGAGTCTGAATATGAGGTCAAGCCTTCTTTGGTCCATGGATAAAGCCAATACAATCTAAAATGCTAACAGAGATACTGACCTCACCAGCCACAAAGGCATCAATATAGATGCCCATGCCAACAGATCCTTCCTTCCATGTCCAAAACCTGCACAGACTGGCAATATTATACAAGATCTATAGGAGAGACATGCATTTAAATGGTAATTATATGATATAGATCTGTAAGAGAGCCATGAATATAGGTGGTAGCACTTCTGGATGAGGTGGAAGACTCTCCAGCCTCCCTTTGCTGAGAGCAGGATCCAGCTACCAAAACCACGGTGTGTCCAAGATGTCATATGACACCCAAGACACTTCCACAGGACATGATGTATGACACACAAGGGATCTTTTCTTCCTGGGGAGGCTGCTCGAGCCCAGGCAGCAAATCTCACACAATTAAGTAGCACAGTTGCTGTTACAAGGTAGCTGAATCCCACACTAGAATCTTCATGCCGGAGTTTGGACAACTGGACAGCTTGTGGACAACTAAAATCGGGAGGTTCTGTTTTGAATTAAATCCCAACATAGAGGTCTGCATGGGAACCCTACTCCCCCAGGTTTCAAACATACTAATTCATACTGTAAATTTATCACCAGAGTCCCAAATAAGTAACCAAAATGTTCATAATGAATAAATTTAAGCCTCAGTTCCCAAACTTCTCTCTTGCATTCATGCCAACTGTGTATCCTATCAAAGAGAATCATCTCTGTCCCCATCTGTGCATCTAGTGTTTCTCAGCTAGTGATGTATGAAGCCTTCTCCTTCTTTTTACCATGAGAAAAGCACTGATGTTAATTTCATTAGAACCAAACACATCATTTTCTTTTTTGTTTCAAAACCTCTGGCTGCAAAAGGAGAAAAAATAACTTCTACAATCATGCAATAAAAAATAGATTTTGCTTACTGACACCAGAAGTTTTGTAAGTGATATTGAAAGGACAAAGTCTATTCAAATCCTTCTTCAGAAGGATTCCAGTTACAAGGGCAGAGAGTGCTATGTGTAGGCATTTAGAACAGTTGCATGTGATCACTGTAACCATATTGCTCCTTAGATCCTGTAAATAGAGGAAAACAAATTGAAAAAATTCACTAAAGGAAACATAAATATGTACTTATTCTTTGGGATTTCTAGGAACTCACATAATCACCTTTCATCACATACACGCCTCAGTTACATTTTCAAACATAAAATAAAAAGCATTAGAAGTGAGTATTGTCTAGGTAAGAGCCACCTCTAACAGCAGCAGAAGAAAAGATCTTTAATAGTACATAAAATATACAACTGTTTTGAATAGTAAATGAGAGCTAAATTTCCCATTGGGAACATGGGGTGAATGTGAATTACCTGCACATTCTGCACATGCTGCAAAGAATGCTCTTTTCCTGGCTTAAATACAAGTCAGTCATAATATAAGTCCTTTATTATCAGAAACTACCTACAGTCTCTTAAAGGCTAGAAGTATCCAAGACATCTGTAATTTCTAAAGAAAAGTGAAGTTTATTTAAAAAGCAGAATAGAGGGATAGTTTACATTTTTAATATACCTATCACCTTTCCTAAATTATCATCAGAATACCATCCCATGAGAAAAAAAAATCCCTTTTTTAAAAGCAAATAGCTAAAGTATATTAAAATCACCTGCAACTAGTCAGCCAGCTGTTTACAGCTCACTACCATGAGAAAGTTGCTGCTACACTAGTAAAGGATTCCCAGAGATATTAAATTGATCTTCCTAACATCACCTAAACTCAGTATAACAGTACAAATCAACAGCAAAGCAGTGCAGAGTTCAGACAATGGGAAACATTAGGTTTCTAAGCCTTAACCAACACTTGAATTTCATCCAGCTAAAGATAGAACTGCACAGAATTGGATTCCACTCCACTCCAAGGGCAAGTAGCATCATTATTCCCTAGAAAAGAAAAGCAGAATGGATTTACTCCAGAAGGAGATAACCTCAACAGCTCTGCCTACTCTACTGATAGCTAACATGAGAATTAGGGCAAGCCCTCTACCCCGGAGGCACAGAGATTGTTAACTCTGACAGCTCTGCTGAAAATTAGCAACTGGACATCAAAGGAGAATTTCTATCTGCTGAGAGATCATAATTCACACTTGGATTTAACCAGGATATTCTGCAGTTTTTCTAATGAAATAAATAAGCAGACAAACTAGACTGAGATTTATTCCTTTATCAATATATTGTCTGACCTCCTTCTTGGCTGGATTCTTCTTCATCCCCAAAATCAACTGCCATGCTAATTGCATTAAAAGCAAAAGATCTAATAAACTATTAATGAAAAGAGAACAGAATAAAAGGCCATTGCATAGCCAAGACAGGCAGCATGTTTAACAGCAAGAGGTAATTCTACTAAGCGCAAAGATAACATTTATTCAGTCTTATCTAAGGACAGCTTTCGTTTATTTTCAAACACTCCAAATTAAATCATTCACTGTTTGAATGAAAGAGCTGATCAAGAGTTTCCCAGCTTCAAAACATGATGGGCTAGCAAAGATCTGACATTTGAAGCTGCAAACTACACAAGGATGTCTGGTAGCACTCAAAAGTGTCTGTGAGACTTTATACACAGTTGTTTGGTCCTTTTTTTGGGGGGGAGGGTGTTATAGGTTTTTAAACTATCAGTCTTAAATGCAGCAAATTTTCTGTGAGCTTTGCATGAAAGAAAATCCTGTTCATGACTTGTGTGAGGGTCTTGGGATTAAGTGTTTCCAGGTACTCGTCCTCCCCCAAAATCAGGTACCAACCTAGGTACACTTTCAGATGCCTTTTTTCTAAACTTTCCAATAACACAAATTTTCTTCTTCTCTATTAAGTAACACAGTCTATAAATATTTAACTCTGTTAAATCAGTCATGGTCTCTGGTTGAAAGACATCATCTCTGTCACTTGTACATCCTCTCTTTTTTTACATATACATGGAGTTATGCAATTATTTTTCCTGAGAAAAGAACAGTTGGCCTTCAGCTGTTTGGCTCTCTTTGAAGTGTACTTGCACATTTCATAAGCACATAAAGTAGAGAGTTTTAGCACAGTACATAAGCCCTTTCATTTCTAAATATTACTAAACTCTGAACAAAAGGTGATGGGGTTTTAGCTTATCAAATGCCTTTCAAAAATAGCACAGTATAAAAATAATCTGTTACTGTTGAACTCATCATTGGAAAGGCTGTCCCCTATGCAGATGGAAAGACCAGATCAAACAAGCTTAAGCTAACTTCTTCAAAGCTGAGTGACCAATCATCCATGGGCTTCTGTGTGCCCAGTACGCAGCATAGAAACTAAAAAAGCCCACTGTGAAAAAGTATGAACAACCACAGACACAGACATAATGCGCATTTCTGTTTTATTAACCAATTGTCTCCTGATGCCCTTGAGACCAGATTTCTTTATTGGTCAAAGGCAAGGCTGGGGAATAGCTATAATTTTGGATTGCTTACCACCTGTATGCAAACACACAGAAGTCAATCAACAGAGGTATTTACTGGGATACAGAATATTGCCTCAGCTGAGTGGATCCAGACACTCATTTAAAACTTCATGCAGGTCTCAGTGCTAACAGGATCCTGAGAAAGAAGGTGCTGCCCAGCCCTGCACAGAAATAGCTGAATTTTGTGTAGGCACTGGCTAGCCAAGCCATAAGCATTTGACAGAAACATGTTTCGGAGCAGTTTGGTTTTCTCTTTGGAGATGGAGAGCACTGGACCTTCTCAATCCATTTTGCTCCCCCAGTTCTGCAATATGTACAGCTGATCACAGCCCCAGCCTGATGTCTCTTTTTTGGCATTTTCAGTCTCTCTTGGCATTTTCAGTCCTGAGCTCATACTGGAAAAGTTTCTGCATACTCCATATTCAATGCCACTTGGTGGCACTGTGACTGGATGGATGAGACCCGGCTACTTTGAGTAACCTAAGGGCAGCCCAGCAAAATGGTGCCAGATGAAGCAAGTGTGCCCCTAATTGTTTACCATCCTGGTGTACATGTGCTGGTGTGAGACTGGCCTGAGCTACTGAGCACCTTTTAAAATACACCGTTCTGCACAGACCTGGAGCTGCTGTGAAAAGAACAGGATCCTTTCATGTAAAATGTTTATCCAGACATAAAATCATTCCTGTAACAAACTAGATTGCGCATAGCCACACACTTCAAATTTGCGTTTTGGGGAATGCACAGATAAACAGGTGCCAGGAACACTTACTACTAACTAGCAGGTTTCCAGTCATATATTTGAACTCTTGAAGAAGTTTTTGACATGTTAAAGGCAGCCTGGTTTTTGTCTTCTAGCATTTTCCAACATGTGATTAAGATATTTATTATAACATGTTCCAAAGCTTCACTAAAATTCTTGGAAGACCTTATATTAACCAGGAATGCATCATCAAAATTGATACGTTGGTCATAAATATCTGCAGCTTCCTGAAACAGTGTGCTCTGAGCTTCTTGCCATCTCAGTGCAACTGAAATGGCATCATGCCTGGGGAAAAGGAAAACAGTATAAAATGCCACTGCTGAATATGTGTTCAATCGTTTTTTAAAATCATCAAAGGCATGCTTGTGCAATTTATCCCAGATGGCCACAAAGTCTCTTTTATGTAGCTCATAAAGAACTCATTCCTCTGAGGAAACAGAAGGTCAGAATTTGCTATACACTATTGCCTTATCAGAGATCCACAGAAATTTGGATGTACTAGTGAACAGTGGCTCTTCATCTACACATTTTGTCTTGTCTCTACTATCACATCTATCAATCCCATGTCCAAACTACCAAGAGAAGATTTCTCACAGCACATGTTTTGCTGCTTTTGATTTTAGATTTGTAGCTGCATTTATTTCAGAGCTTTTTTTCAATGTTGCATTACATTATTGTATATAATGTAATGCAACATTGAAAAAAAGCTTTGAAATATATGTCCTGATAAAAATCCTGATAAAAATAATGAACATCATGAGTACTAAATTTCAGCCCCATCAGAATTTCAAGGGTTTCATACGTTTTATGTTGAACATCTTCTTCTTGTTCTTGTGATGATGAATGGCAAATAGCAAAGGAATCACTGAATTAAAATTAAAACTGGTTGTTTTGATCTGATCAGGACAGGGTAAAATTTGGAAGAATATGTCATCTGTGTCTACTGAGGAACTTTGGTCTATCTACTGTCAACCTACTCACCACCTATCATCAGAGGATATCTCCTCCTCTAAGGAGCAAGCACAGCTTTCTTGCTTTCTTTGTTATTATTGCATGCTACCATACTATATGCAAACACTGATTTGTCAGGTAGTTCATCTTACACTCTCCAACTCAGCACAGATTTCCTTGCTTTTGGCTGTCTCTGACTGTGACCTCCTTAGGACAATTCTTCTAACAAAATCTATGTTAGCTGTATTTGAAAAAGGCATCTGTGATTACCATCATCTTACCCTCCTCTTGTATTCTGTGAAGTTTCACTTGTGCGTCTCTCCTTCTCTTCTGTCTTTGGTAATTGTTTTCATATAAGCCTAAACTTCCATGTAGGACAGAGGATGTGGAGCAGATTTCAAGACATCTCCTTCCAAGGAGTCTTTCATCTGGGTTATTTGCATAACTCTGCATTACGCTGCACTTTTCTAGATAAGCATTATTAGGAGTTTTGCTTTCTTTCCTGTTGCCTGAAGAAGCCGGGTTCCAGGTTCATGTGTCCTCAGAAGGACACATAAATTATCTGCTGATTAGGCACTTACAGACCTTGTCTGCCCATTCCAGGAATGAGACTGCCTGTACTAACAGTGTTAAAGCTATAAAGACAATATCGTTAAAACAGTTTGGAAGAAAACAAAGGAGTAGAATTTCACCAAAAAAATACCTCTCTGGCACTCTCAGTTTTTACTCTCCAGTATTGACTCTAATGTAATTTTATTTTTCCATCTGTCTATATATACTCTATGTGGAGCTGGGGAGAACTTAAGACTAAGTCAGTGTTACCATAGTCAGATGCATCTGTTAGTGAGAGACCACTAATCTTTTCACCTCTCTGTAGCTGCCTAAGAAGAGTTTCTTTCTTTATCCATGCTCCAGGAGCCCTTATGGAACGTGATGTTTTATTCAGAAATTCTAGCACTAAAAATATTTTTTATTCCATCTCAGAAGCCAGAAAACATGAAAAGACACGGAGATTTCAAAGTCTGGTACCATTCCATGTTGTCAGCAAAGTTAAGCCAAATGTTTATTTTGTAAGATCCTTACCCCAGTTAAAACAGTATCTTATAGTTTTGAGGGTTTAACACAGAAGACAACACATGACCCAGTACATTTGATAATAAAAGCACAATATGCAGAAGTAAAATGACCACTATATAGGATGTATTTGTCCATCACTGTTCATTTAATAAGTTTTGATTCATTTTCCTGTGCTGGTAATAATGGAACTTATTACTCCTCTGTTATGCACTAATTTTATAATTTGGAGGATAACACATTGCAAACCTCAGTATCTCTGTGTTCTTTTGATGACATCCCAAGCAAACTAATGATTTTCATTTCAGACTCTCATTTCACTCCGCACTTTCATTGCTTTGAGGGCTTTGTAATGATCACAAAATGCTTACCCAAGCAAAATAAAACTAAAAGTCATCTAAGGTACCTAGAAGTCTACTATACTACCTTGAAAATGTGTGTTATTCTTTTTAGTATTTTGTTGGCTTAATGAAATGTGACTGTGTAACCTTTTTGTTCCTTTCATCCAAATTCACACTACCATTAGCAACAGAAAAATGACATATTTTCAGGTGCAGAAGCAAGATATTTTTCTAGCTAATCAAAGTCAGCTTCATATCCATTTTTAAGCCAAAATCTGTAGCAAAATTTGTCATGTGGTTCATTACATACACGTGCCATTTGTATTTCATTGCAAAATTGAAATTAATTTACAAATTCTAATTTTTGCTTTATTACCAAATGCTGATTTCTGATTTCCAAGTATTTTTGAGCAAAAGTTGTCTTTTAAATTTTCACATTTTTACCAGGCTTTTTTTTTATTCAAATCCTTGCATAAATTTGTTTTCTACCTGCATATTTAAGTGTGGTTTGTGGGGTTTTTAAAATTTAAATATTTTAAAATATTGTCTCTTATCCATTGCAATTAAAGGGCACCATTATATATTTCTAAACTCTGAAACAGTGTGTTTTCTTATGACTACAATTTTGCATCAGGGATAAATCACACAGAACTGAATAAACCTTTGATATACAAATTAGGTCATAAAAATAATGACAACAAAGCAATCTAACTCACACACACACAAAATTGCTCAAAACATAACCTACCATCCTCTGAACCTTTAAACAGACCTGTTAACATAGAGGTTAATGACTGTGAGTTCTTTAGATATGTACTGTTGTCAGGTTTGTTATTATACAGCAGTAGCAACAATTCATAGACAAGCAATACCTGAGATGTTATTACAGTTGTTAAACTTAATTGCTTCCAATCCTTGTCAAAGGCAATTCAACACACACTCAGCACAAAAATAGGTATTGGGCACTAGTATTGTTTTAAAAATAGGTACCACGTCCAACTAAATGATTTGTGAGCATGCTGCAAACACTGGTTTTGTGAGAGCCTTTTTTTTTCCCAGTGTAGAAAAGCTATATTAAGCCTTTAAATATTTCACATTAAATGTTTATGAGGATAACAGTGACAAAAGAAGAGGTCACAACTTCAGTGTCCAAGCTATTTCTTCATAAAGATGTCTAAACACACATGAAGAATAACTTCCTTATATGACATCTGTGAATGTTCCTTTCAAAAAGAAATTTGTGTGTACTCTTTTTAGAGTTAATAACTATGGAAACAAAATCTTAAAGCTGAAAAATAATATAAGAAGGGTAATAAAATGAACTTACTAACATGTATATGGCAGAGATGCTGAAGACTGAACAAGAAATGAGACAGCAGCAAGTAAACATTCTGAACAAATCAGCCATTAAAACCACTACTGAAAATGCTGTTGTTTTGTTTTCCCTCCAGCATAAAATTTCACTCCTGAAATATGCTGTCTTCTAGGTAGTACAATTTCTAAAACCTACAATAATTTGCTTGGCAGTCACAATTTAGAGATCCATTAAAGACTTATCTCTAGGCTCCAGTTCCCTGAACCTATCCATCAGAGTTAAAGCAATAAAAGATTGCTGAGGGCAGAATATTTGGGGCTCATTTTGAGAGCAGCTGAGCACCCTAAACTGTCAAAGTCATAGGTACAGGTCCCCAGCACAATAAAAAACCCTACTTCTCACATTCTGTTATGGTGGTTTCCTTCACCTGCCCTGTCACTGAGCAGACAAAATCTGCTTTAGTGTATTTCTCAGTAGTTCAGCTCTCACATTTCCATGAATAATATGCATGCCAGTGTGTTAGGATCAGAATCAGTCATACAACAATGGGACCATATTTTGCTTGGTCACAGTAAAGAGCTTCCTAAAACTACAGCAGACAAGGAAAGAGCAAGGAGGAGACAATAAAGTTGTACTATCATGACAAGGAGCATTAAGGAGAAGCTGGACAGTCACTTTCTCTTGTCACTGAACCAACATCCTTCTAGGGGGAATAGCTGCCAACGATCCATGAAGAAACTCTCTTCAACAGCATTGAAACTGTGTGGGTTTACTGCAGGGTCTGAATTTTCATTAGGGAGAGCTAGAATGACAGTATTTTCATTTGCATTTCAAATATGTCTTTCTCTTCCCCACAGATTTAGATCTGTTTATACAAAGGATATTGACTTAAATCTGTTTGGACATAGGAACCGAAATTCAGATCCAAATTTCATGCCTGAAATTCAGATCCAGAACTAAGAACTGCTGTTCAGAGTTCAAAAATGTCCAAATTTAGCAATTTTATTCAGTACATGCATGGCTTCAGATCAGCCCAGGTAGGAACTTACCGAGCTGAATGTGTTTCACCAAGCTACCTGGTGCTACACTAAGGCTGAAGATCTGATCTGGTCAACTAGCAAACTTTTCTGGACAAGAAGCTGGGATGTGATTACCAAGACTCCTAAGATGCACACAAGATAATAGTGTTGCCAGCTCCCCCACTGTTGCTGTTTATCTCCTGATAATAGTATTTTTCTTCAAGCTCCAGTTCCTGAAATGAATGTCTCAGTTTTCATTCATTCATTCATTCATTCAAAAAAACCAAAAAAAAAAAAAAAACCAAAAAAAACCACCAAAAAAAACCACCACCAACCTACAGATTTCTAGCTCTTTCTGTTGCAAGGAAAATTGGAAAATGACACTTCAGAAGACCTAAACATTTTAGAAACCCCAAAACAAATACTATGACTTGGAGGTGTTTTATTTGGATTAAATAAACTTACTAAAAACCAAGTTCATGTAATTACCTCTTAAAAATGTTGCAATTAATCTAGGGAATCTGATTCCCTGTTTGTTAGTGCACAAGAATGGTAATGATGAGAAATACACAGAGAGTCCCTTATTTTGGTCTTTTCTCTGCAAGAATGGCTCTAAACTAGTCAATAAAATTGCCAGTGGGAAGACAGTTGCTGTGAATCGCCTTCATTATGTTTTATTTTTCTTTCAGACCAGCAAAAAATGCATGCATGGTAGGCCTGTGTGAACTGCAGAGCTTGCATCATATGTGCAAGCAGCATAGCCCTAGCTGGAGTCTAGCTGGAACACAGCTAACACATGTGGAGAGGGCTGCAAAGGGACATAAAGTCACAATCAATTTATTGCCAACCAGCAGAACCATTAAGACACCAAACTCAAAGACAAGAAATTACTTGGTGTCTTTGATACCAAATGCCAGGGTAACAAGAAAAGTGAAATGAAAATTCCTGTGGATAAGGGGAAATGTGATTTAATTGGCAACACTAAAATTAAAAAATAATAATTCTTCTGCTTGGAATGGTAAAATCATTGGGATAGGTCTGAGGAAAAAACCGTGTCAGTGGTGATAGGGTGTGCTACATGAAAGAGAAAGCATTTCTTGTGGAGTAAATGAGGACACTGAGCAGCAGGTTCTGCACATATTGGTTTATGAATCTATGTGTTAAGGAAGGCCAAGACTGTCTAATAACAGGGTGTGTGACAGACCACTAAAACAGCCTGATTAAGAGGACAAGTGCATCCCCCATAATGAGAAAAAATAAAAGCTGTATACAGAGGAGTTTTGGTTGGAAAGGAGGCTACAAGCAGCCGTTGGCAAACAGGATTAGAGCTGCCTGCAGGTACAGAGGATAATGGCCCAGCACAAGCTCCAACAGAGAGCTTACACAAGTGGGGTTTGTTTGAGCTGAATTGATCTAAAGGAATGAACTGATCACACACCTGTGGCAGGGGCTGTTGCCTATTACTAGCTGTCAAACTGAGTTAAGACTACTTAGGGCACCACTGTCTCTTTGTTAGAAGTTCCTCCAGATGAATCCTGAAATTATTACAGATCACCAATTGGTTTCAACAGTAATCAAGAGTACAAGTCAAGCTTTTGGTGAAATCAAAGCATTTGTTTATTTTGTTTTATCTTAATTCACTGTGGCAAAATATGGATTCCCTTCTGGAACAGAATTTCTTCTTTAAAGAAGAACCACCTCATTAAGCCTGTACTGTGTGCCCCAATGTCAGTTGTGCCTTTGTTAAATCTTTTCAGTATCACATGGAGCATGTAGGCAGTGTGCATGACTCTGCAGAAAACACTGGAAGACAGAAATAGAGCAATCTCCATTTTGAAAATGTGGCTGCTTATAATCAAACCAGAGGGGGAAAAAAATGAGGCAGAGCACAAAACTCTCAGCATCAGACAATGCCTAGGGATCTAGGGATGCTCCTGGGAGAAATACCTTGATCTGACAGATCTGACAAACCTGTGACATGTCCCAAAATCTATATATGCTGTTGATGTCAATGTAAGATGAGCAGGGCTCAAATCTCAGTCCATTGACCCTACGTGCTTCTTTCTGATACCAGCAGGAGAGCAGCTGGGATGTGGTTCTGAGCCATAAGACAAGGAGAACCTTTTCCAGTCCTGCAAAGGATAACCTGAATCTGTGTTTTAGTAAAGAGGCTCTTTTACTAATCTGGAAAGCCCATAGCACTGCACATTCACATACAATCACTAGAGTCATATTCTGTTGGGGTGGTCTCATAGATCTCCCAGCCTTGGTTTATGCAGAGTTAAAAGCGTCATTCTTAAGCAACATTTTTAAGAGAGAATTACATGAACTTGGTTTTTTCTGGGTATATATAGTTCTAAAATTGGTGGGCATGGCATTCCTCTTTTTTTTTTCTTCTATTCAGATTGCAAAAGAAAATGGCTATGCAAACTGTGGAAGCCATAAACCAGATTATCCTAAGCCATTTGGGATTTTATTTTGCCAATTTGTATTCTTAAGGACCACCTCCAGGCAGAAATTTGAGAAGAATGCTTTGTGTTTGGTTTATTTTGTCACAAGGTAGATATGGATTGAGTTTTTTAAACATACTTATCTTATTTCCATAATACCTTTCCCTTTAATGTGCCCAAACTGGAGTTGCCCCATAAAAAGCAGAAGTATGAAAGTTAAAAGCCATCAGTAACAGGAAGAGACAGTGAAAAAAAAATTATCTGCCAGTTACAAGGTTCTGGGGAATGCTGGAGGATTCACACTGCAATTCACAGTCATTAACCCCTTCCTCTGCCATAAGTGCATTTGCATTTGGAGTGATGAAGCTCCAAGAAGTATGTCAAGGTCACGTTTACCCAATTCTAATGAAGCAAAGCAAAAGTCACAATTTGTTAACTATCCACTGGGAATACAAGTAATTTTTTTTTAAGAGCTAAGTAATTAAAAAGGCAAATGTGTTCCATATTGCAAGAGTGTTACTATATTAGATAAGGGAATGGTTCATGAACCATGTGACACTGTTAATATGACCAAAAATTACCTGGTCTCCTAAATTACTATATTTCCCTTAGCAGAATGTTAATTTCGGGTTAGTAATTTTAATTGCGCTAATATCTGACTGCTTAAAATTTCATTTCATGTCTTTTTTAAGTTGCTCCTCTTTGAATTTCTTTTCCTCCTACTCAGGGTTCTGTTTATTTTAATTGGGAGTTACTTATGCCAGATTGTGTACTGACTCCCCATGATCTTTTAAAACAAGCAATTTTTTTCAAACACACCATACTGTGGAAAGAGTCACTATAAATAACAGAAAGAATTTAAAATCCAGTTTCCCTTGAATGGAGGATCTCTCTCTTCAAGATGCAACATGACCTAATAGTTTCATGGCACTACATGGTTTTGCTTGATTCTGTCACCCTTCTTCATGCTGATTAAAAATGTCTTTTGTAAGCCATGCCACTGAAATCAGTGCAAGAGGAAAAGAATAATTTCTGCTTAGTCATCTGTTTTCCACAATGGTGGAACCATAACATGGCTACTTCATCCAGTATGGAAATACAGTAGGATACAGTAATTACATAACTTCTTATTTTCTTTTAGTTTTGCTACAAAAATTACAAAATAGTTTTACTTCTTTCCCATTAAAGACAATATTTGCATTATAATTTTTTTCTTTACCAAAAATTTGTTTCCTTGGTAACTAAAAACCTTACCACAAACTCCAAAGAATGACTAGCAAAGCAACTAAATAGTTAACAAAGATTATTAAACCAGGAGCGCTTACCATCAGTAGCCATACAACGGTACCTAAGATACCACAGCTTTTCTTAATCAAGTGTAGGTTCTGGTCAGGTAAAAAATGCAGGGAAGGTGGGTGACAAAGAGAACTGACAGAGAATTGTAATTAGTGCTGAAGGGGGAAAATTTGGTACCAGTTTTTCTAAGACAAAATGTTTCCTGAATTCATAGGAAAGTTGAACTGAAAAAAAATGCAGAAATTTTTGCTGAAGATTTTTACTGATCTCTTATTTATTATTGTTAATAAGGTACTTATTGGTACCCACCAGGTGCATATGCATGTGCAGGAAACAGCAAAGATGACAGGAATGTATCTTTCTAGCTGGTGATGTGACCTGCCATTTTGTACTCTTAACCTTTTGACATCTCAGTTAACTGAGTATATTTTAATAAAACAGACACCCAAGGGGTTGGCACCCACTGTAACCACCTCTGGCCTTGCTGTAGCACGCTCTAATGCAGCACTGAGGAAACTCCTTCAGGAATCGCACGAAGGTGTTGTGATGCCCCCCTTTAACTATGTCAGCATCTTCTGACAGAGATTTTCTCAGAATAAAAGATGTCACTTGAGTAAAGATTAATTAAAATCACTAAAAACAGACGTGTGTAGGTAAATGGTCGTAAATTAATCTTGTATGTTTTACCAGGAGCAGTAATGACTGGAATGCTGTGTATGGTGTCATTGTTACTCAGCTTCCGTTTCAATAGGCACAAAAAGTGAGAATGAAAGTTAGAGGAAAATGCACAAAAACCTATTCTCTCCCAGAATGCAGATGACTCTTCATTGTGGCTGAATGTAAGGAATAAAGAGGATTTTTAAAATATTTTCTAAAGTGTATTTGCATTTGGAGTTGTTTACAATACAAAATAAACAAGAGCTGTTTAAATAATACCACTTAAACCCACAAAATGGCACTGATATTCTTTGGTATATGACTCTCATAAGGGAAACTGATGAATTCACAGATTTTGTTGAAACTTAATGTGTGTTCAAATACTCTCTGTTTAGTATAAGCACTGAATTGCTCTGTACTTCCAAATAATTATATGAGTCGTTCTGATACCAGCAACTGAAATAACTAATGACAATCACGATATACTATCTACAAGACCTTGTAGCAGATAGATATGTGTTCCTTAAGAATCAAGGAAAAGGTATAGGTGTTGCTTTTTCAACAGGATATTAGATATACAGGTAGTGTTTCCAGTTAAATCATAGTCTCAGTGATTTGTCCTACTGTAGCATTTCTAAAAAAAAGGTATAAATGAAAGGTTTTACTGGCATGGAAGAGAACAGACAATAAAAATGCATACTGATTTTAAAACTTCAAAGGTACAGGTGAAATCAATTTGCCTCATGAATGCAGGATCTGCAAGAGCAGCTTTGGTTACTGTTTTGGGAGGTAGTAATAATGGCAAGATTTAACTAACTGTAAAAGAGATTAAATAAATCCATAATCAGTTTACCATTATTAAATACCCATTGAGGAAGTAAATAAATTTTTCTCTTTAAGAACAAGTTTAAATTGGATACGCTACAGATATCACAGCATTTGGAATTCTTAATTGACAAATGGAGGATTAAATATATCAATAAAACATAATTTTTATTAATTCAGATGCACTTAATGCATCTCAGTTCTCTAATTTTATTTGAAGGAACTGAATAGCAGAAACTTGCCTTTATATCATATGAATGTCACATAGTCTGGAGGAGACTAAAATAGTGTACAGACCTGCAGAACAAACTATCCAACACAACTTTTACAAAGAATATGGGCAAGAATAAATTTGCTTTGCAACCCTGTATCTGAGTAAGCTACAATACCTCCTCTACTAGCTACCCACATCTTCCTATGTCAGTAGAAAAGGAAAGGTCTGATATAACGGCAAGGTCATGATTGTGAGGAACCTTTTTGTTTGTTAGTTTTTGGTTTTAAGTACTGTAAAAAAATATGACCGAACCAGTAGGCAAAAAAATGTCTCTGAATGACCAGACCTGAAGCCTTCAGGAAGTATATTCATTATTAAAATTGCTACTTATTGCAATGGATAGGGAACTGATGCTGAGACCCTTCATAGCCTTTAAACCTCAGGAAGTCTGAAACTTTTGAAGAGACATATCTCTGTTTTCTAGCTGGTTTGCTGCAAGGCAAATGTTAGAATCCTAAAGGAAGTATCGTTTTGGGTTTTTGTGTACACAAAATTATATACAGCTCTTGACTGTGGGCTTTCAGAGGCCCCTGAGAAGGTGGTTAATATTTATTAAAGCTCTTGAGCATTAGTGGCTAATAGAGGCTGGTGAGTATTGCAGAATAGTTATTAACCTCATTGGGATCCAGCAACAAGATTTTCACAGTAGCTGGTTCTTATAGTGAGTTCTTCTCCAAGAAAGTACATTATTAATAGGCAGAAACTCTACAAAGTGCCATAGCATTTGAAGGCAGGAGAGTGTGCTGGCATCATCCAGTCCTCATGACAGACAGGGAGAATTCCAGCACCATATGCTTTCAGCTGCAAAACGCCTACTTCTGAGTAAAAGTGCCCCATAAAATTAAAATTATCTTCCTGCAGAACTCAAAGTCATTTGCAAGTCTGCTACTTTTAAACAAGCTCAGAAGTAAGATTAATGGAGTAATGAAATTAACTCTGCTCCAAACCAGCTTTATATTCTGACACTTCCAGCAGGTTCTGAATTTCCATGACTCCTATGCAAACATATATTCACAGGACTCAAGTCAGAACTGTTTATCATCTTCCCCATAGCAAACACTAGTTCTCTCTTGCTATAGCAGCATTGTTCTTTTTGTGACATCTGGAGATTAGACAATGTCAAACATAATTTGAAAAACAGCAATACAATGCTTAGCTTCACTCTTTTTTCATTGTTTCTTCAATTACTTCATGTCACTTAGCCTGAAGAATTAAAACATATCCTAAAAAATACCTCAGAAAAGTGATGCTTTCATGTTGCATCACAAAATTTTGCTATTAGCCTTATTCTTGTTCTAATTACCAGAAGTACACATTGCAGACAGACTGAGATCCTCCACAATGTCCAGAGATGATTCTACAGAGAAGCACAACTCCCTTGTTCAGTGCATTCATGTGATCTATTATTGTTCCTTTGGTAATGAAGAATCAGTGGTAAATCAATTAAAAGTGTTAAAGTTATTGGCAGACTAAAAAATAAATACTGATAAATGTGGCAAACTGAGAACCTCTTTTTGGTATCAAAACAAGAGGGATGGTTTAAGGGCTTTCAACCAAGGGTTGAAAACTACTGCAGAGATAGCCAAGGGCAAAGTCATTCTATGAGTGCAGCCTACAGGGATGTTAACTCTCACTCTTTTAAGAAACCAGAAAGGGATTTACACCAAAAAATGTGCTGCAACGTTTAACAGAGGAATGAACAATGCAAATGCAGATTTCTGAAATGTTACACGTCTACATTTTTATACATATATATGTGTGTGTTTCTTGCTGTATTTTTCATTGCAGGGATGGTAGAATATCAATAACATAGATCTGTTTATTTTTTTTATACTGGGTTTGCGTGAGAAGCTCACAATATCTGAAGAAAAAACCTATGAAAAACTATCATTCAAGCTGTATTATCCAGGGCACTTTGTAGCTTTCCAAAGTGGTCTAAACAGGACAATACAGACCCAGAGATGGATTGTTATTTCTTTTCTCTGACTGATACAAAAGTCTTGCAGTGAGAAGGAAATTGTGTTGTGAATCACACATCATCAAATGACTGTGGCATACAATGGGCTCTATATATCACCAGCAATATTTAAAACAAACAGATTTCATAGTATTATCAGCCCATCAGGAAGCGATTCACCTCTGGAAAGTCTTAATTTTTATTTTGAAAACACTGCCAAAGGGGCTTGTCTTTCTCTTCCATTGTAGCAGGCTCAGCTGCCTGCAATGTATTACACAACAGTTTCACTTAAACCCAACAACTGAGCTTTGTTATCAGAGCTATATTCAGAAACACTACTTCAGCCTAAAATTGAATGAAAATCTATTTTCACCTGTTATACTGAGTGCATTTGCTTCTTCACTGGGGTAAGACTATCAGAGGCACACAGAGCTTAAACGTACTATTGATTTTTAGAAATTAAAGCCAGTTTCAAATAGCTCAGGGCTTCAATGAGTCATAAAACTCCATCAACAGTTAGTTCAGACTTTTTTTGTTCCTGGAAGATATGGATGGGTTCATGTGAACTGACAGGTGGAAATGTATTCAGTGTGAAAACTTCTAAACAAGTAATTGAAGTACAACTTAGCAGAGAGAGGTTGATTTTAACTAACCTACGACCAGCTGAGTACAGAGACCAATTTGTAGAGAAATGAGGTCATCACATTAGGGAAGTCTGAGATTCAACCTGCAGATGTTCATGCTGAATGCTTAACTGAACCTCTGGAGTCCTCAAAGCTGTGCTTTAAAAATGTAATTTTGGGTTTTTTTCTTATGACATATCCATCTCATAGTAATGCAGAAAATGCTCAGACCACAATCTCCAGTTCAATAATTTTTTATCTTTCGTGTTTAGGATACCTAAGATGCTAAGGTGAAAACCTGATTTTAAAATGAAAGGAAAAAAACGACTTACAGAAATAAAACCATGCATTTCTTAAGAACAAGTATCTTGAATTTGCTCATGGTGTTTCTATCATGACCCAATACCTTCCTTTAGCAGATATTCTATTACATACAACTATCTAAAAAAGCCATTTGTTTTCTCACAAAAAAGTATGTATCAGATCATGCTCAAACTCAAACATGTTCAGATATGGAAAATGTCTGTTCCCTAATATATCAGTAAGTAGAAGCTATAAATACTACGACCAAAATAGTTATTACTCAGACAGACTGATTCTCAGTGCCCCACTGTACATCAAGAAATTATCAGGTATTCTGAAAACAGTGAAATGCACAAAGCTATCCAGCAAAGAGCAAAGAAGAACCCCCAAAATATTTTTTTTTCTAGAATTCTTTGTAGATGCTTGCCTCCCATCACCAACAGGGCACCCCTCCAAGTCGTGAGCAGCCATGAGTTCCTCCAGGAGAATGCTCTGGGAAATGGTGTTGAAGGCTTTACTAAAGTCCAGGTAGGCAATATCCACAGCCTTTCCCTCATCTACTAAGCAGGTCATCTTGTCATAGAAGGAGATCCAGTCAAGTAAAGAAGGACTTGTCTTTCATGAACTCATGCTGGCTGTCCCCGATCCTCTGGCTGTCCTGTACACACCACGTGATGGCACTCAGAATGATCTGCTTATGATGGCACGCAGCACCAAGGTCAGGCTGACAGGTCTGTAGCTCCTTGGAAGCTTCTTCCAACCCACCTTATGGATGGGTGTCACACTGTCTAACCTCCAATCACTTGGAACTCTCCAGTTAACCAGGATTGCTGGTAAATGATGGAAAGTGGCTGAGAACTTGTGTCAGCTTCCTCAGTACATTTAGGTGGATGCCATCCAGCCCCACAGGCTTCTGTGTGTTTAGGTGGTGTAGCAGGTCACTGACCATTTCCCCTTGGATCATGGGGGCTTCCTTCTGCTCCCCATCCCTGTCTTCCAGCTCAGAGGCCTGGTATCCAGCTCTTACTATTAAAGACAGGCAAAGAAGGCATTAAGTATTTCAGTCTTTTTCTCATCCTCTGTCACTGTGTTTCTCCCCGCCATTCAATCAAAGACAGAGATACTCCTTAGTGCTCCTTCTGCTTCTGATGTATTTATTATTTATTAATAAGACGTTATTTATTGTCTTTTACAGCAGTGGCCAGATTAAGTTCTAGTTGGGCTTTGACCCTTTTTTTCTTCCCTCCTAACCTCATGACAACCTTATAGTCCTCCTGAGTTTCCTGCCTCTTCTTCCAAAGGTCATAAACTCTCTTTTTGTCCCTGAGTTCCATCCAAAGTTCTCTGTTCAGCATGTTTTCTACCCAATCCTAATGTTTAATTCTTCTACCTTTCAGGTAGAGAACACCCACAAGACCTTAAAAATTAAGTGAGTTTTCCCTTTCCCTTATTATACTTTAACAATCTGTATAATGAATGGATCTAAGATCATCTATAAAATGGCACTCACAGGACAGAAGGTCCAAGTTACACACACTGTTTTCAAAAACTCTCCACTCATATGAGCAATTTGCACACCGGTGTAAATCATTGCTTTCTCAGCAAGTACATTCCTGTAAACTAATATTAATGTCAAGTTTATACTCATGAAAGCATGCAGACTGAAAAGAGAAGTGACAGGCATTGATTTAATTTCTTGTCATGCATATATTTGCATAGTATTTACAGATTAATAAATAAGACATACCTTGTGTAAATCAATAGCTACCCTGCCTGTATAGCGTAAATTTCATTATTCATGGTCTTATACTATGTTGAATGAAACATTAAAGATACAAATAAAACTACTATGGATTGCTTTGAAGGACATAGGGAAGGTCATTGACTTAGAACGAACAGGGATGTATGTACATGATTTCACAAATTTCACTCTGTGACCTTTCCTCTGTTCTTTCATAGTTTTTTATCTATTCCCCACTCTGTCAAACACAGATGAAAGCATCTCAAAGGGTCATTGTGAGAGGTTACCAGTTAATGCCTACAAATGTCTGAGAAAAAGAATAATATTTTACAGGAATGGATGCCTTCTAGTTTACAGTGCCGTTAGGCTATTCCCTAAACTTCTAAGTCCATATGAAATGATTACTTCATTTCAAAGAAAGGAGGCTACATGATAAATAGAGGACAGCATTTGCAACCTATCTCCCCATAGAATTTTATCACCATACATTGATATCATGATTAATTTGTGATTACTGTTATAGATTAAGACAACATAATTTCAGCCTCCTTCTGCTCCCTTTACAGAAACAAGACTCTGTGGAAGGTGCTCCATGTATGAGGAAACATCTAGAAATCCCCTACATTCATTTCTGCAAAGCACATTGGGTACAGCTAGAGTGAGGAGACAGGGAGAAGGAAGATTTATGATACACTCCATAAAACACAACAACAGATTTTTCCCAGGGGAGCACTGCCAGCAACAGGAAGTTTGGTCAATCTGGTGGTCATGTTGGAATGACTGCTCCTGGACAGGTGTGTAATATAATGGACACTGGGCTAAGGTTTTCCCACAGGACGGAAATAGCAGCATTCCTATGACAACACTTAGCTCCTAGCCTGTTTGACAAGGCAGAAAGACTAAAAGTTTGGGGCTGGAAGAAGTTCTGTGACAAGAAAAACAGGAGATTTGTAGCCCACTCAGTTCAGAGCCTGTTCAAGCATCTGGCCTTCCTTCCTTTCCTCCAGGAACTAAGGCAAACCAGTCCCCATGGCCACCAGATTTGGCTCCTGTGGACCAGGAAGCAGAAATCCCTCAGATCACAATGGCACTGGACCATCATGATTGGTCCCAGTAAACTCAAGGATCTCCCCCATACAAAAAGAATGAATGTGCTCCTCCCTCACCAGCACATCAAGTATTTGCAGAACCCCAGATTCTAACTGAAAAATATCAAGTCCTTCCAGTCTGTTCTTACCACATCATGAGCATTTGGCACATTTTCTTCCTTTCTTCTTCTGTAATTGTTACTCTTGTGTTATATTTATAGCAGAGATGGACTGAGCTGAGATTAGGAATTGTCTTGGGTTTGTGTGGCCTGGTTTTGGTACCAGGGGGGTTACAGGGCTGACTTCTGTGAGAAGCTGCCAGAGGTTTCCTTCATGTGCAGCAGAGTCAATCCCAGTCTGTTCCAAGATGGAAACACCACTGGCCAAGGCTGGGCCAATCAGAAATGGTGATAATGCCTCTGTGATAACATATTTAAGAAGAAGGGAAAAAAGTTATTGCACAGCTTGAGAAGAACAGACTGAGAACATGTGAGAGGAATAGCTCTGCAGACACCAAAGCCAAATGCAGGAGGAGGAGAAGGAGGTGCTTCAGGTGTCAGAGCTGAGATTCCCCTGCAGCCCATGGTGAGGCAGCTGTGCCCCTGCAGCCCATGGAGGGCCACAGGGATACAGAGATCCACCTGCAGCCCTTGGAGAAGCCTCATGCTGAAGCAGGTGGATGCCAGAAAGGAAGCTGTGAACCTGTGGGATGCCCATGCTGGAGCAGGTTTCCTGCTAGGTCTTGTGACCCCACGGGGTACCCACATTGGAGCAGCCTGTCCTTGAAGGACTGCAGTCCATGGAAGAGTGACCCACCCTGCAGCAGTCTGCGGAGAACTGGCTCTTGTGGGACAGACTCATATTGGAGAAGTTCATGAAGACTGTCTCACATGGGAGGCAACCCACAATGGAGCAGAGGAAAGACTCATCTCCCTGAGAAGCAGCAGAAACAACCTGTGATGAACTGGGGTTGTAACCCCTATTCCCTGTCTCCCTGCACCACTGGGGGAGGAGATAGAACTGGGAAGGAGGGAGGGGCAGGAGGAAGATTTTTTTTTAGATCTGTTTTTACTTCTCATTATCTGGCTCTGATTTTGTTAGCAATACATTCAATTAATATCTCTGATTCTAGTCTGTTTTGCCCATGACAGTATTTGATGAGTGATCTCTCTCTGTCCTTATCCCAGCCCATGAACCTTCCATTATATTTTCTCTTGCCAGTCCTGGCATACAGCTAGGGTCAACCCACTACAGGAATATTATCGTGCCATAGCACATAGTATGCCACTAATCTACTGACACAGTTTTGTGCCCAGATTCTATACATACTATGTTTGACCTTTTCTGGTTTTCAAATCTTCAGTAGAAGCCGGTCTACTGTATCAGGACAAGTTCCTTTAACATAGGAACTTGCATTATTTCCAAGTAGCCAAATGTTATCACATTGAACCTGGAACCAATTTTGATTTTCAATAACTGAACAAAACCAAAGTTGATGAGTCATTGAATTCCAGTAAAGACAACCAGTAGAGATCATGGAGTTTTTCAGGAACTTGTCTTTCATCTGAAATTGTGAGCTGGGAAGCAGAAGAAGGGTACTGAAGGGGTAGACTGTTCTGTATACTGGAGACAATGCAATGGAAACTGTGAGCCCTCATTGCTCAAGCCAAGCACAGAAAGTTGATGCTATGAATTTATGAAGATAAAATGCAACCAGAAAAATCCTCACCATGCCCTCCCTGATCCCATAAAACTTGGCCCATTGCACCACAAGATCTAATCCTATATAGTTGACAGCATTATTGGTCCTTGATAACATTAAAGAAAATAAATCTTCAAAGAAAAAAATAAAGCTCACATAAAAGCATGGTTTAAATTTTGGGTTACTTCTCAAACACCTTTTGCTCACCCTGACTGACCTTAGCCTGATCAAATGGAAAACAAACCTCCACAGAAATAACACAGCTGTCTCTCTGGGCTCTCAGATTCTTTGGAGGGGTGGAGAGGGCACTCAAAACTTTAAAGTGTTGTTTTCTGGTTCTCTTTTACCTCCTTCTCAATATTAAAAAAAAAAAAAATGTGCATAGAAAAGGGGGGTGAAGCCCTTCAAACTTGGAAGAGAAAAACTTCCAACTTTCTTAGCAAAATGAAGAAGTTAAAAGAAGGTTAAAGACTACTAATGGTAACAGACACAGGAAAATTCCAACACAGTGGTTTCTAAAATGGCTTAAATAAAAACTTACAAGCATGTCCAGTCTTAATATTTAGTCCTCAAATATGATTCTGAGGACATGAGAGGGGGAATAAGTGCAATAAGAAGGATCAGAGGTCTTCTGATCATTTATCCAGGAGATAAACAAGGATGAAATGGATGAATGGATGAATGGAGCAAGAGGCTGGCTGTCTGGTAGTCATATGCATCTACAGCTGTGCAAATGTAGGAGGTTGAGGAAGGGATGGAGAAACAGGATGACAAGACTTCACCCATTGGATACGACCACATTTTTCACATGGAGTGAATGAAAATGGCACAAGAAAATGGAAAATCTCTCCTTTGGGAGAAATACTAGACTGTACATTGACAAAAACCCAATAAAGGAACTTGAAAACTAATTGCTAGAAAATAAGGGGATGAGAGGACAACAGCCAGGATTTCAAGTGCCAAACTAAAAGTCAGAATCTAGACACCTGAAGGAATAAAAAACTATTTTTGTTTTTCTAAAGGCACTACAGCCTACACACATGCACAGTCACCTTTGCAGGGACCCACCACTGCTAAAATAAAACACAGTTACAGCAGAGAGGCAAATTGTTGGGTACACAGGCAGACTGATCCTGTTCCAGGTGAGGCATCATAAGTCAGAGGGGACAAAAAACAAGACTCCTTTTTATCCCATGATCCTAATGGCTATTTTTGTTATTTTTCTTCAGCTGCAACAACAAAACCACTGGAAAACTGTACTGAACAGCAAACTAAAGCATGCCTACAGCAAGAAGCAGCTTTTTAAACTTCCATCTCACTTGTGCTTGTCTATACAAATAATGTCACCATGCTACTGCTTTTCCTGCATTCTGTTACAGAATATTCTTCCCCCAGTTTTATTATGCTAGTCTATTTCAACTTGATGAATTATCTATATTATATTTTTTGAGAAATATTGCCTCTAGGGATGCACATACTTAGTTTAGAAAGTTTTCAGCAGAAAGAAAAGGGGAAGAAAAATAGAAACCTCCACATCTCCACTTTTTTTAAGCTGCTCCTGGGACTAGGACATAATGATCTACATTCTGCAATTGCCAGCCAACACTTAGCCAAATGATGAAAATCAGTGGTACTAAGAAGTGATGTTCAGGCAAGCCTAGGCAGAAGGAAAAAGGAGTCTGTTAGCAAAGTGAAAGAATGGGAAGCTGAAATCACAAGGTGGGGGACCAGTTAAATAGTTTCTCTGAAACTGAGTTTGTTTTTCTACCCCTTTCTCCATGGTTCCAAAACCACTTACACATTCAGCCAAAGATAACAGGCTCAACAACCTTCTCTTTGAAAGTGGCAAAAATAAGAAAATAGCTATCCCCACAACAACATTTAGCAGGAGAGTAGGTGAGTATGCTCTGAATTGTGTAGTAAAACAGATTTCATGTCTGATAGACACCAATTCAAGGTTAAAATATGTGACTCTATGGATACAGTTTTCACTTTGTCCTCATCTCCAACATAAGAAATAAAAGGAAATAAAGTATGCTAAGTCACCTTCTCTTTTTGGGTATAGTTTTGAATGGATTTTATTGTATTTCTTCATTCCAGCAGACTTCCAGAAGTCTGCTGGAATGAAGATATCCTCTCCCTTCTGCAGTGCTAAGGACCCCACAGGCCAAACATGCATTGTTTGGCTTGTCTGCTACACTTACAGCAGTGTATACTTCCATGTGAATATATTAACTCATTCCCGTGGTGTCAGCCTACAATAGAAATTCAATGCTGAATATGCAACCTGTTCGGTTGGGTTGATGCAGATACACTTTTATGCTCAGAGATCTTTTCTGTCACCATAGTAATTTTGGACAAGAAGGCCCTAAAGACTTTTTTTTTTTTTATTAAAACCAAAAAAAACAGCAAAAAAAATTCATTTTGGGAACATAAGTTCCATCAGCTGAGTTAAGTTTCAAATAAGCTTGTAACTAATAATATGTGTTCTGCTACTGTGAAAATCTTTATAGGACTAAACAGTCCTTGAGGAGCTATAAGCCAGCATTGTCATGTAGGATAACAGTGGTACAAAACCTCCTACTCACCCTTTCTTTATACTTGGCTGTTTTATTTCTGTTGACTGCTAATTGATTTTTAAGAATTGTAAATACTTAAAATTCAAGAGTGCTTATTTGTTTAGAATTAGGAAATACCTTCCTATGCATTCAGTTAGAATGTAAAACATTTTGCAAAAATCTTCACAATTAAGCATCTATCACAAAAACTTTATGTGCTTAGTGCTATTTTCCTTTTTTTTTTCCTTTTTGAAGATATGGCTCATTGCTGTTTTGTTATGTAAAGGAAGCGATCCACCTTAGAGAGCCTGGTAAATTTTCCATTGCTAAGCAAGTGTCCAAGGCTTAAATTGCACCCTGCAACAACAGTTCTTACTGAAGACACATTATAGCAAGTTCTAGACTTATCGTCTAGCTGTAATTTTGTTTCATCACCTGTTTTAGGACATTTCCCTCATAGGGAAATTTCATGGTTCTGGTTCACCATGGATTTGGGACTCGTGGGTGTATTTCTGAAGTGGCTATATGTTCTTCTTTCCCAGTTGCTACTTGGCTACAATAAAAAGACGATTCTAGTGACTTTTCCTTTAAAAAAGCGGAGAGCATGGAGGTTCACTATTGCCTCCTTGAGAAAAGTTTCTTACATATGCAAGGCATGTATATTGCTTATTTCAAATTGTAGGTACAGTTCAGTTGTATGACATTACAATGGATGCAAAGAGGTTGACAGTAGGGGAAAACACTTCCTCTTCAGGAGGGATGTCTTCAATCTGCATTGCCAAGCACATGCAAAGACAGTTAAACAAAAAGAGAAAGCCATTTGCCAAGTTTTAAAAAGCATGTTTATGACAAGGATCACATCTGTTTCCTGGACACATAATACTGGTTTCTTTGTGTGGAGGGGAGGAGGTTATACATTTTGGAAAAGGTTCATACATCAGCATCAGAATCCATTATCACATTTCCATTAGTTTTCTCATACATTCTCTTGGGATGAAAAATTATTACACCTTTTAATGTGCTTAGCCTTTGTTGCATTAAAAAGATTATCATATTTTTAGCTGAGAGTTTCACTATATATAATCTTGACACTTCTCATCTAAGTTTCACAGTATTTTCCAAGAAAGTCTGAAGGTACCTTGCAACTAGTTTTTTTTCTTTTTTTTTCCCAGCTGGATGTCTTGTTACAGATAAGAAATCAAATTTTGGCTTCCCTATGACTGGAATGAGTCTGTTTTTAGGCTCTTCAGGCTACTCACTTCTGTACTGACAGTCTTTACATTTACACCATTCCCCTCAAAAGGAAAGACATTTAGTCTTGCAACTATTTGGAAAGGATCCTGAAACATCACTATACACAGTCATTCTTTTAATTACATGTAGCCAAAAGAAAAAACAGTGATGGTGGAATAGCCTAGAGGCAGAGCATTTGGCTAGATGTCAGGCTCTCAAATGAATTGGCAACTGCAGGCTTCCCCAGGGAGACTGTCTACTCTCTAAGGCCACCTTTACTCACTTGGGTGTAGTAAGGGAAATCAGACTGGAGCTTTAAAGACTGAAAGTAAAGGAGGAGAATGCAGCCCATTCTTAGGGGAGGCTCCACACCTTTAAAATTCTTACTTTCCTTGAAATAGCCCGGTTCTGATGGCCTCCAGATTACATTGCATAACCCTATTTTTTTCAGAACTTTGTACATAGTAAAATGGGTGAGACTGAAAATGTTCAAAGGAATGATTTTTCAGCAGGACTGACTTTCAGTTCTGCACTTATGAAAAGTTCTGTATTTTGTCAAAAGTTCTGGGTTCAAATGAATCCTTGCTGTTTCAAAAATCTAAATAAATACATAAATTCAGACAATATAATGAACTGCATCTTTCAAAATAAATGTACAATGTTAGAGTTGTAGATATATTTCAAGTAATGATCATCTCACTAAAATCTGAATAATGTTTAGGTAATGACTATTTCACAACACTGCATTGAAAGAGCAGAAATTGAAAAACCCAAAAACTGTATTTACAGATTCTTAAAAGATTTTTTTAAAGTTTTATCATCTTAGCAACACATTTCACAAACAAGAAGATGCAAAAATAAATTGCTTTATGCGCTGGGCACTTTTCTGTAGTCTGATTTCTCAACAGTTTCTTGGCCAAAAGAAACTAGAGGCACTAACTTTATGAATTTCATGAGAACCATTAAAAGGTAGTTCCAATTAATAAAGGTGGTAGGCCAAGATAATTTAGAATCTTTCTATCTTGTAGAGGTCCCTGAATAACATTCAAGAATGTGGTACAATTTTAAAGAAGCCAAGGTAATACTGCCTTGCATAACCAAATCTGTCCCTCCTGACCCTATATTCAGTAGCAACATCTGTTCTCTTTTGACCCCTGATAAGGTAATAATCTCAGGGTGGCCTGTGCTGAGTGAAACGATCCCAGTTTTTAGCAGAAAAGTAATTTTTCTCAAGAAACAACGCTGCACTCTTAAAACACACAGAGCATATAAACCAAAGTTAATTGGGCACATAATGATTCTTGAGTCATAAGGTTAAGGACTGAAAAACAAGGAGATAAACAAATCCCATACACCAGACCACGGTGCCAGCCATGTTGTAACTGAGGTAATACACTGCTCAGCTTTCCTTCAGAGAGAAACAAGTTTTAGGGAGTGAAGCAAAGCAAATAATGCAATTCCTTAACTGAAACAATAGTCATTGTATTAATTTGAAAGAAGTGCTGCATCAGACAAGTCCTTATAGTCTTGTAAGAATTTATTTTAGAACTATTTCACAGCTAGAAACCACAGAGGTTACTTCTGTCTGTAGCTATATTTCCAGAACCAGATGTCACAGTTTAGTGCTAGTAAGTCAGGGCCTCACAGTTTTGCAGGGGTTTTGTCTGTCAATACATGTTTACCTGTAATATTTATATCTTTATACACTACCCAAACAGTCAAGTCCTATTTATTTTATTAGATTTACTTATTTTTCCAAGATGCTTGCATTTTCCCTTCCTTCTGCTGTAGCTATTATTTTGATTTGAAACTGAAAGCTGTTCTTTAAATACGGAAAACTTCTGCTGCTTCCTAGTAATATAAATTTAGATTCCCATTCATTCTATTTAGGAAGTATTGTTGGTATGCATTTTTTAAACATTCAGAGATCTAAAACCTCCTCTCAGAGATTAAGACAAGCGATCACAGATATCTCATTTTGATTCTCTTTCATCTAGGATTGAATTCTCTTGTTCGGTTTGAAATAGAAAACTATGTTATTAATGAATTTTCTTGTCAAATAAACAATACAATAATTGTCATAAATTCAACTACTAGAATAATGAACATTCCTTCATAACAATCAAACCCAAGAATTTTGTAGTAGCGAGACAAAATAATAGCTTGAGTTATTCCAGGATTAAAGTAATGATTTTATTACACACATGGAAGTGATGCTTATGAAAAGCTCACTAACCTTGACAATTTAAGCAAAACTGGGAATCCTTTCTAGACCCCTAAGATAGATTTTTGAAGGCTATAGACTGAGTGTTTCATACTTCAATAATAAAAGACTGCTTGTATCTGTCACCTTCCCTTCTCTGCAGAGTGTATTTATGCAACTTGACACAGGGTGACCTAAGTACTGTATTCTAGAAATGTGGGTATGTGTGCTACCTACTAAATGTGAAAAAAAATCCAAACAGCTCTTGCCTTGCAGATGTAAGCAGGCACTTCACATAACATGGCAGGAGATGCTGTCTTTGCTGCAAAGTACAGAAAATAAAAGAAAAATAAATCAGTGAGGTTGTCATCCAAAATAGCATTTGTATGCCTGAAATGCCATAAGCCCCTCAAATTTTCTGACTAGAATCTTGCACACAGATGCCCACTTCTTTTACTGCTTAGAAACTGTCATTGTGGCTGAACAGGCTATTAAATGAAGCCGACTTTTTGCGGGGGCGGAATTTCTTCCAACATGAATATCCTTTAATCAAAGCCCAAAAGAGTCTTGATGTAACAAGAATCCTGTAATTTTATCCTCTATGTTGCTGCAGAATAGCTATTAAAACAGGCAAACAATGAAATAAAAGGAGTGGTGCCTCCCCTTCCTTTTGCTGCAGCACCATAATTGGAATACCTCCCAAAAGCAGAGAGAAGAGACACCCCCTGTCAGTTGCCAGTCTAAAGGGGTAATGATCATTGCTCCTCTCCCTTCCAGAGAAGCTGCATGTGCTTCTATAAAAAAAAGAAAAAACCTACACAAAACTAAAGTCATTTTTCATGTCTCATTTGCAGCAAAATGCAAAGAACTGGGAAACAATATGGAGAGCAAGAATGGGGAATTCTGATTCTGGAGGGCACATGGGGAACATGATTCTGATTCCAACCCCTGCTCACAGAACTACTCATCCTGGGATGAAAAAACAGGAATAATCCAGCTAGAGATGACTGAAGTAGTTTATCTCAAAAACGAATTGGGGCTCTACAGAGCTTATCCAATGCTAAGACATTCAGTCTTGAAATGATAAGTTTAATAATATCCTTTAGCATATTATTTAATATCCTTCATATCCTTCTTTTAAACTTACAAATTGTAGCTACAGATAGCAGACACAGTCAAAAAGCATAAGAATTAAGGGCTGGAAAGTGACTAAGCCTGGTGAGATATTTTGAAGTATTTCTAGTCTATCCCTAGCATTTGTTTCAGCTCTTCTTCAAAATCTCTGATGTCATCAGATCCTTAAAGCAGTTTCTTCTAGATTTCCACAATTTTAACAATGAGAAAGAATTTTTGATATAAACTTTCCAGCCATCTTTCTTTCAAGTTAAGTAGCTTTTCTTTTCTTTTGCCCACTGACTATGTGGAATAATTGATCACATGTATCTTTATAAAACCCTTTAGCATTCTCCAGTCCCTCCTTTGTCTTTCAGACTTTCAAAATAATAGCCACAGTTCTTTCAACTTTTTTTTTTTTATTTTGCTTGGGCTTCAAGAATTTCTTATAGGTACCAATGTTTTTTTTTTTTCTGGATGCTATCCAATTTGTTTGCATCTTTTCTGAGGCTCAGTATAGGACACTGGACATGGTTCTCCAGATAACCTCCCTGGCATGGAGTGGGGTTCAGTAATTACCTTCCCTGTCTGACATAATCTCTTCCTTACAATAACAATTCTGGAATGACATTAGGTTCCTGGCAACAACATCATTTTTTTAGCCTCTTGCCTTATAATCCCCTGCCTTTATCAGAAATGCTGTTGTCTACTTATTTCCACCTTTCCGTGTTTGTGTTTGGTACTTCCCTCTGGAGAACAGAATATTGTGTTCAGGCTCATTTCATATTGTAGATATCAGAGCACTTCCTCAAACCATAAGCTCAAATGAAACATTATGGAGTCACTGTTTTAGTCTGTTTTTCCTTACAATAATTTGGGTGAAGATTACATACATTTCTGTGATTTCCTGTATGTTCTTGTCATTGTCAAAATCTAATCATAACCCTGTTTTCTTACAGCCCCATTTTAATTCTCTCAAATTTTCCCAATTTTTTCTTAATTCTTATTCTCTTTTACTTGGAAGAAATTGGAGAAAAATTAATATTTTTTTTTCTTTCCTTGTGGTATAAAGGTCATTATTGATAACATGAAAGTATTACAAAATGTACCTGCACTAAAAAAGAAAATGAAACTTGCACCAAAAATTGAAAGATAGTCAAATATGGGCTCAAGCCTGATCAAAAGATCATTTAACTAAAATAAGAGACTTCGTGGGTTAATTCATGTTGCAGGACAACTTAATATAATGTAGATATTACCTTGTCATCAGGGAAGATGTCAAGGAGCATACGTTACCTCTCTAGGTCACCAACAAAACTAACTGACCTGTTGGAAAGTGTTTTTCATAGGAGAAAAGACCACAGATATTTTAACAGTGGAGCTTTTCACACAGAGCCAAACCAGCAGATAATTTCTTTTGAAAATCTACATTTTGATTATTGTTTAGACAATTGTTTTGAAATTAAACAGCACAAAAAACCATGAGGGGTTTCTAATCAGCAGGGGAGAAGTTATTGCAATACCAAGGGGAAGGGTATCCGGGGGAAAAAAAGCAAGAGTGAAATGACATATTTAGAAAAAAGGAGAATGGGCAAATTTTTTTAAAAACTGTATTTAGGAAGACAGATTTCAACATATTGAAAAAAATGTCAAGATTTAATTTCCTCTTCCAATGAGGAAACGTGTTAAAGAGACTGAATTCCTCAAAGAAACTCTTAATGGTTAATAGACAAACAATTCTACCACAGACAAAAGAAAAGGAGTACAGCCAACAGATTGATACGACTAAGCCACGGGAACTTTGTAGATTTCAAATGCAAGGAGGATGTATACAGATATGGTGAGAAGCTCAGCTTAGACAAGAAAAAAATCAAAATTTTACCATGACAAGAAGAGAGAAAAAATAAGGTGCAAACTGGAAAGAAATTGGCACAGAGCACGGAAAATGGAAATCTGTATATTCCTCATGTTTACGTTTGAAAATTTTCCACACCTGGAAGTATTCCACGCCTGTCTTACTCTCCTTTGCTGCATTTTTGTGTGCTTTTCCTGTATTCTTGTCCCAACATGAAGAACAGGGGTTTGCATTAGCCTGTCACACATCTAAAAACGTTCATCATGGTCTCCTTTGATCTTCTCTTCTAATCCTTAATTACATTATCTTTTTGCATTTTCTCCATGGGATCACAGCTTCATTCAGTACAGCAGTTGTTATTTAGTATTCTGTTTCAACCTTCTTCTTCAGCTTGTGATTCAGAGTTTTTTCTTCTCCTTTTTTTTAACATATATACAAAGGTTTTGCCCAGATCACAAAATTTTTTGTTTCCTTCTAGATTTTTCCTTTGAGATGCACTGCATTTGAACACTTTAGAAGCATTAATTAGTTTCTCTCCAAAATGCAGTTGTTGTTAGGTGGATGCGAAGCCCTTTTAACTGAACAGTTGGGACCTGAGGCAGAGAAAATGAAGCTAGAATTGCTAAAATCATTCATTAATCACTGATCACCAAGTTTAGCCAAATAGGAGTGTGATCCTTCAGATTTTATGCAAGCTCAATACCCAGTTAAGATGTTAAACATTATCCACTTCAGCAGATTGGTTCCTCAGTGTAACACACTGGAAACACATTATGGCCCAGAGATTTCACTGGCTCACCCAGTGCCACACAGCAGCTCTCTTGCAGAAGCAGGAAAAAACCCAGTTTTCCAAACCAGCACTCCACTTCCTTAATCATCACTCATTCCTTATGTAATCAAAGATAATATCTCTGTGTATAAAACCAAAAGTAGTATGGATAACATATCCCTGGTATTCTTTATCCTGGTTTTGTAACTTTTGCAGTAGTCAGACCATCTCAGCAGAGGTGTGGAGAGAAAGAGGAAAAAGTTTTGCCATCCTCATTTTGGACATTTGATATTACAGCTTCCATTAGAAAAATAAGAGCTTCCAAGGCCAGTAATTTCAGGATTACTGGCCTTGGAAGTAATATATATATATACTGGAATAATATACTGGAATATACTCTGTCCTAAGCAGGCACTTGACATGAAACACTGAAAATCCCTGGACTGTATGAAAAGATTCCTACATTCAGAAAAATTTTCACCAGCACTGGAATCTGCTCAACAAGTACCTTATCACATGGCACAACTTCCTATAACACAAGTTCATAGTCTTTTTGTAAAATGCTAATACAATAGTAATAATGCTAATATTACTAGTAATATATGTGTATGTATAATAAAATATGTTTTTAAAGTATGTTTATATGTACAATATACTAATAATAATGCTAATTAATAAATAGTGCATAAATTGAAAAAAATTATTATAGCTCCAAAAAACAGATTAAAGCTTGAAATTTGTTTTTAGCTTAAGACACCATGAGAAATCTATTTGTTATTAACAACAGAATAAATCCTCAAGCTCCCCATATAGTTATCTTTGTATTGTGTCCAGACCAGGTAAGATTAAGTTGTCCTGGTGTCAGATTTTTCTTGGTGTAAAATTTCCATGCTGTTCATATGCCATAGTGCCAAGCATTGTTAATTCGGAATAGAAAGAGTGTCTCACTGCAAACAGATTCCTGACTTTTGAGTCAGAAATGTAATTTGCTCATAGCTATGGAAGGACACATTTCTCCCTACCAGTAAATTTTGTCAGTCATTCAGATTCACAAAACTGGCTTATCACACATGGTTCACAGCCCAGACATCTGGGGAGCTGGGCAGTTCCTCTGCCAGCTTGTCTCTCCCACAGTGTCCTAAACAGCAAAAATCAAAATATAATGGATGTAGCAAACCCTTCCCAACCTATTCAGCAGAACAGAGGAGGAGCCTACACAGGACTGCAGAACGCTGTAGGGGACAGTCTGCAGTCCCCTCTTCTGGCTGGTTACCCCACCTGAAGGCAGGTGCTGTGGCTGGAGCCCAGGCCTGTCAGCAGCCCAGGAGTCACAACGCAGGACAGGTCAAGAAAAGGGAACCACCAAAGACCTGGCCAAAGCTCAAGAAATCAGGGTTTGTCTCCAGTAAGCAAAGGGAACAGGCAGGATCATGTACTTCTAGGCAGGTCAGGACTCACAGCCAAAATAAAGTGAGTTTTGAAGCCAGAATAGAAGCAAGGCTTAGAAGATCATTTCAAGCCAGTTGGTCCCTAGTGACAGAGGGTTCAACTGTCTTGAACACATTTAGTATTTAATTTAGTATAGGCACAGCCTAGGTGTCTGTAAGCTGCTGTGACGTAAAACTGCAGGAAGCTGTGCTTACATGGATTTGTTCAATAGCCAGAATAGAGAAGCAATAAAACTGTTAATGATTTTAAATATAACTTTTCCTCACTGTTAAGAATTAAACCAAATTAGAGGGTGGCAAAATTGAATGTTTCTGTATTTTTGTGCTATGGCTGCAGGTAAAGTAACTGGAAAAGAAACAAAATCAGAAATTATCAGATTACCTTGGATAAAGTAAATTAACTGTATCTTCCTTTCCAGCTTGATCATATCCACCAAAAGATTTGAAAAATAACATTTTATTATCCTTGTTAATTATTCAGTCCTTCCCATGATTCTAATTTAAGCCAGCAGTAACTGAAAATAGCAGGAATCCGAGACGCATTATGTTTAAGTTATGTATCTAGACCATCAAAAACAATGAATATAGAAAGCTTTGCAGGTTTTGTCAGACTGTTTCTATTTCAATCCTTCTTGGTATCCTGCTGAAAAATAAAATCTCCTCTCATAACAAAATAAGTGTGCAGATCTACCAACCTCATTTAGATTCTTTTTACAAATGCCAGGGGAAAATTAGATACATTTTCTGGTTTCACCAACATTGTTCTACATCAGGGGTTTGCAACCTGTGAATCCTTAAAATTATTTCAGAGAAATGTGGAGACCCTCGTAGAGCAAATTTAAGTCTATTATAACTTGGATTTTGAGACATTTTCAGATACTCTTAGACAAAAAACAATTGACCATCACATTTTAAGTTGCAAGTCAGTGTTCAATTCAAAAGAAAAATATGTCACCTTTCTATTTCACCATTAAAAAAAAAATTGTTCAGGAAAATTACAGCTGCCAGTACAGCAGTGATTTTTGTCTCCATATGATCCAATCTGTTCACTACTTCACAATGCTTTTGCATGACCAAAAGCTTGAGATGTTCACACAGCATACTACAGATTCAGATCAATGAGGAGCCACATGCAGTCACAAACATGCAGGTGACTCCTGCCCACCACAGTAGAGTAGAACCTTAGGGTTATCCAGGAGAGCTGGGAAGGAACCATTAGCAGTGACCTTAAGTCCTGTGCTGTTTCAGCTTTATGAATCATAAACTGATATTTCTACAATGCAATCTGTGTAAGTCATCACTGTTTCATATTACACCCAATCCTATAACCACTTTCTACATTAAAACATGAATTTCCCCTCCATTCATTCATCTTTTCTCCAGAGAAATTATTGTTCTTTCAATGGTCTATAATTTTCTGCATGTTTTTCTTCACAACAGAAAACTTACTATGCCTTTCTCTGTTCATATATGAGTCCTTATATACTCCTATCCAAAACCAACGGAGTTTATTTCACAGACACACAGAAAAGATTCCGAAAACCTGCCTGATCTTCTCCATCTCCAAGCCTTGGAATTTCATTCAGTTCAGGCCATTTCCACCGTTTCAGTTGCTTCTGGCATGTATCCTCCAGTCCTTCTTTGATTCAGTGACATACTACCTCTTCTACAAGTATGGTGTATTCCCACCATCCCTGGGCCAGCAATTCTCTGCATGGTCATGCCCCCATCAACCCAGCCCCACTCTGTGTTACCCCTCAGCAGCCAGACATGGCTGGTCCTGCACCTTTTCCCTGCCTGTTTCTTTCTGCTCCTTGTATCCTTATACCAAGGAACACTGACATCATCTTCCACAACCAGATGTGCTCTGTTCACCTCCTACAGGATCCACCCACACATGTTATGAAGCTCCAAAATTTAAAAAAAAGTACATGGCACATTTACTGTCACTTATAATTTGCAAAGAGAGACACAATAAGTGCATTGTTTAAATATAAAGTCTGATTTTCTTCTCGTGCAAAATACATTAATCCTGCAGAACAACAGGCAACACTGTAGGAAATAATGTAGCAATATTTTTGCAGCCACATAGGAAATCACAATAAGGGACCATACAAGGTGGTTTTATTTTTAAGTAAAACCAGTTTCAGCTGTTGATACTCATCTTCTCCTATCTACATACTCACAACTCTAAAATGTGTGAGCCCGAGTTATTTGTCCAGCATCTAGACAATAATGTACATGCAAGTGCTGTATCTGAGAGTCCTTGCAATGACATTGGGAAGAAGGAACTCCAATCGTCAAGTGGTTCTTCCATCTTCTGCGCTCCTCTTATGTTGGTGACCATGTACTGGCTTTAGATAAACCTTTTTGTATCTGTTAGGAACTGTCAGCTTTGTCCCCCAGTCCTGGTGGGAAGCTGCAGGTGGATGTGCGCTGAGATCTTGCTGACCATCAACACACACCATTCTCATAGCCCTTCTCCTGACTTTCCCGCAGTGCTTCCACACCCAGACATTCCCAGGTTTAAGATTTCTATAATATTTAATCTCTATGACACCATCTACACAAGGAAGTTTTTAGTGCTGCAGGTTGCATGATGTATTTGGAAGAAGGCAGGGAGTTCAATAATGGTTACTTCTTCAGCAGATGGTGCCTAGAATGATTTTTGGGCATGTAAGACAGTTTGAGCTTGTACCCAAAGACTGCATGATTTGGAACTCTGTCCTGTAAGCTGGATATGCCTATTGCACTAGTGCAAATTATGAGTAGTGGGGGATCACAGGAATACAGCTGAGTTTTTTCACTTGCTACTCTCAAGGTTCATTTATATATCTCAGAGCCTGTGTAAAATCCCATCAAGGGAAACACATTACTTTTAAATAAATTGAGTGTTAGGATATTTCCAGCAATAATAATTTTTACTTCAGTACTAAGACAGAAACATGCCTATAAAACATTCTCAAACAATTCTTTCCACAGAAGATCACACACATCAACAAAAGCCAAACAACCAACCCTGAAAGTAAGACAAACAGACAAACAAATGAAAAACCCTACTGATAGAAAATTGCTATACATACAGGTTTCCTATGTTCTCACAACATTCAACCTAACACATAGAAATTGTGAACAGAATAGGAAATAATATTAGGTATTAACCATACAAAATCTAGAAACAAATGTTAAGAGGCAATAGATGACTCACCTGATATATTTACTACTTGTTCCAGAGCCCGTGCATTTCCCTGCTCTCAAAACTGAGTGTCTGAGTATCAAGCCACCTGGTACTGCCTAAACACTGCCATGGACTGCCTTCCCCTCAGTAGCTCCTGCCTCAACCCCAAACTGTCACTTCCAAGTATCAGCAGAAGTACTGCTAAAATTTTGAACTTTACTGGGCATTACTTCACCCATATTGCTCATCTCAGACCCTGCTTTTTAGAAGAAAAGGTCACAGACAACAACGTGCTCCTCAAGCAGCTCACAGAACTGATGCTGTTGCACCTCCAGCACTTGAAAAAGCAATGACTTCCCTCTGACAGAGCAGTTAAAGATCAGGCTTCTTGTAAGTCCAAGATGCCATGGCTGTATACAGCATCAACACAGCAATAATATTATTTAAAAAAAAAACAGATTGAGGGTCTAGATACTTTTCTGCATGTCCTTTCAGCTTGATATATATATATTAAAACAGTATGTGGGTGATATTTACTTATCTATTCTATCCTATCCTATCCTATCCTATCTTATCCTACCCTATCCTATCCTATCCTATCCTATCCTATCCTATCCTATCCTATCCTATCCTATCCTATCCTATCCTATCCTATCCTATCCTATCCTATCCTATCCTATTTTGTCCTATTCTATTCCTTTCATTTTATTTTGTCTCTTCAATGTTCTTTCTTCCAGCTATAAAAAAAATTCTTTTTCTCTTTTTCTTTGTTATTTCAGTTGTCCAGTATTCAAGGCTGTTTGACTGCAGCTTGTTCACCACCATGAGAACAATTATATTGACAGAGAAGTGCCTCTGACAAAAAAGTATCAATGCCTCTGGAAGTATAGCACTAAGTGCATTGGTATATACCTCAGGCTTCTTTGGGGCTAATAATAATAATAACAATAATAACAATAATAATAACAATGACAGAGAGATGTGTGATGCCCCCATGATGAGAACTCTGGGCTCTAAGAGCAACTCAATTGTTCAGCTGCTTTTCTGACCTCCCTGCTTTGTCATTCCAAAACAGTAGCCCAGCAGTGAGCTGCCATGGCAATACACAACATTTTCTGGAAGTAAGTGAAAGACAATGCTACATCCTTGAAGGGGAAAAAAAAAAGGCTTAATCTAAACATGTCAGCAGCTCCATGCATGGCCAGAGGGTTGCCTGCATTCAACCCTCAACATGAATTCTGTCTTGAGAATTGGTAATGGAAGTCATTCTTTTAAAAAGCCATGGTCAGTTGGGGGTTTGAAGTGGCCTGGTTTCGTACTTTTACAAACAAGCAAACAAGAAAGAATTCTGAAGAAATTTTATTTTAAAAAAAAGCGTAATAACCACACGGTGGGATCCCTAGAAATTCCTATCTGAAGCAGTCATTTTGCTAATATAATGCTTCATGTATAAACTGAGTTGGCCTACAACTAATTTGTACAATTTTCTTAAAATTTATCCCATATAATACAGAGATTATAATATATAACAGAAGAAGATATCTAATTGATGTAATTTTTATACCATTAATACTTTTTTTACAATAAAGTTCTAAATTTGCATGACTTTTAACATAACAGCATAACTACACTACTTCCAAACATGACATTTCATAGCTGCATGTGCGTATTTTAAAAATGTTTTTTATTTTTAATATGTATGATGCACTTGAGGTTGGTGCAGTGGAAGACATTTTACCCAAAAGGATTTGTGTCAGCTAATCTCGTATATTTAATGACATCAAATCTTCTGCTGAAGAAGTTATGTCTCCAGATTACAGATAACCTATTCAATTGAAGTGGCTGTGATTAAGGATTTGCAGAGCGTCACAGCAGTGGCAGCCAATAATATGTTCCAGTTCAGCTACGCAAAATCAAAAGCCTGTGCACACTGGAAGAAACAGTCCTTCAATCCTCTTATGAATAAATAACTTACATTATTGTGCAGCTAATCATACATCACCTTGCAAGAGGAAAACATCCGTAATGTTCACTTCAGACATTTCATAATATTGCATCCAATAGAAATGAAGACTTTTTTGTTTCTGCATAAAGCAGGACTGCAGAGCAAGATTACATCTGCCAGAAAAGGTGTGTGTTTGCCCCCATGCAATGCACTGGCAGACAAAAACCCACCCTGATAGTGCACAAGTCTGTACAGCTGTGAGGGGGTGCTGCTTGTCATGCAGCACTCTGATTTATCTCACTGCTATGAAGAAAAGCTGCAAACAACAAGGCAGTTTAAGGGTAACCACTCATCTGCAAGCACAGAAAAACACACACCATTCCAGCTGGGAACAACATAAGGATGAAATTTCTGCACTTGGCCATGCTGCTCCCATGGCTGTTCTAGGGCTTGACCCCACCCTCCCTGCTCACATCCCACTGTCTGAAACAGAGGTGAGGAAGAGCCTGAAGGGAAGATTTTACTCTTAGTGGACATAGGTGAACATGTCATCTTTATATCCTGTATATAAAATTGTCACGAAGCCTGAGTAGTTGTGTTACATGTGCACAAACAATAATAGATATTTGTATTGACCTGGAGATGAGCCCTTTTAAAGAAAGGTGAGAAGGATGAAGAGAATCCTACTTATGACATTGAATATTTTAATAATACCATTCTTAGGGAGAAAAATATTATAGAGTTGACATTACTCTGTGGGTGAGCCAGAAAAAGTGTTTCAGGGATGAAAAATTCTCTTGTATTATTTAGTGAGGCAATAAAAGTGACAGCATCAAACATCACCCTTCTTGCTGTGCATTTCTGGGTGAGCTTTGTCAGAACACATGATCAGAAAGCTGTAACGATTTAGCATTGCAAAGAAAAAAAGCACAGTGGATCTGCTCATATTACATTTCTTGCAATGAAATGGCAGTAACTGTTAGAAGGAAAATTCAGGAACACTTAAGACACATCTTACGTAACTATAACTGCAGGATTTTCCCTTTTACCTCTGAACTCAAGTGGGCTCAGCACCCTGCTGGGGCAAATCCTTTCCTTCCTCTGCTTGTTGTGCATATCTGCCTTGTAGATATTCTCTGCTGCCTCTATGGCTTCTCCCAGCCACCTCTTACTCCTGAAACCCTTTATTTAGGTACTCCAGTGCACGTCACAGGCAGCTCTGCTCACACCTTTACTGCTGGTTTTCTTTTCAACCCATCACATTTTCTGTGGGTTTTGTCCAAACACAGAAGTGCTCCCAGTTCAGGTACTTACATATACCATTTCCTGCAATCCCCCTCAGCTGCTGGAGCAAAACCACAGCTGTATTGGTGGAAACAGATGCTCCAAATGCTCACTGCTGGCTGTACTATTTACCAAAGACCAAGCAATAAGCACATCTCCAGGAGGAAACAAGTGCAGGATGATTGCCCTGCTCTGTGCCAATCTTTGTCAGCAATTTACATGAGATTATTAACTATCCCACATTGCACAATGGACAGGCCTACTTTTACCCTAGCTTTTGGGTTATGTGTCAAGATACATATAATGTTACTTTTTGGGTCTGAATAAAAACTGTGGAAAGAAATCCAGATTTCCATGGCTTAACCTAGCACATTTTTGTCAACCTTCACATTACCAGAAAAATGTTGTTAAAATGTGCAAAGACATAAAGTTCACAGTGCCAAGAATCTCGCAAGCAGAAACCATTTACCCCAGACCTTCCACCTTGCATAAGGGCAGCAAAGTCTCTTAAAAGAATTTGCAGGAGGATTATTTTATGTCTTTAGTAGGACCACCTACATGTCCTCTAAACTAGCAGGGCAAAAACAATCCCTGTGGCACTGGAAACAGTGGAGTGAGTGGTGGAGTGAGTGCAGGGTTGGCAGTTAGCAGCAGGGAGGTCCTGAGCTGTAACTAATCCATAGAAGCAACTGATTTATTATGTAGCCTTAGGCAAATCCCTTCATTCCTCTGCTTTCATTTAGCCATCTGTAAAGTGAGAACAGCAACATGCACTTTGCAGGGATGTTGTGGCCATGGGCTGTAGTTGTGTCAGTGACTCCCAGCCATGCTTTCCAAGGAAAGCCCACCCATGCAGAAAAGCCAGTTCGATCCCATGGTGCAGGCTCAGCAGAACAAAACCAGAATTGTGTGGAGAAAATTACCAAATTAGAAAGTAGAGAGTAGAGCCTGAAAAACAGAGGCTGAAAAGGCATTGCATTCAAAAAGGCACCAGCTTCTCTGGGATTTACTGAGCCTCTGGTGGATCATAAATATTTCTACCTCTGTTTAAAAGTTTTGGCAAAGTCCATGAGGTGAATATTTTACCCAAAGGAGAACACAAAAGCCATTTTATGTGACTGTGATTCTGATAAAAGTCAAAAGGGAACTTTTTATGCAGACATTTGAGCCAACATTATCAAATCCGTAAACAATATCCCTTTTCTGTGTGTCATGTTTCACTTCTGACTGGTTCTCACTATAAGCAAAGGGCTTTCATTTTTTACAGAGTACTGCAAAATACAACAGGTATTATCAAGAAAAGAAAAGAACAATTGATATAGTTTATCAAAGCTTGTCATGTTTTAAATGAGTCTCAACCAGAGTAAACAACAAAATGTGCCAATGACAGCAGCTGAAGGAAGATGCACTTACAAGATAAAGTTCAGGCTTCATGATAAAGCACCCACTTGAGCAGTGAAGGGAGGACATGATCATTGCTTGGAGCATGTGGCTGGCAAGAAGGTGTTCCTGCAGCCACAGAACTGGGCAATAATTAGACATGTCTGTCCCATTCTCCATCCCTATGCAACGGGACACCCGTGATACGTCTTCTGACTGCCATTCTCTGCCAAACCAATTCTCTCATGAGTTTAGTTAAACACCTTTCTGTGACAAAAAATAATTCTGAAATAGCAGCATCAGTGTGTTACACTCCCCTCTTGTTACAAAGCCAACTACAAATATCATGGGCCTAAAAGCAAGGCTCACAGCCTGAACATTGCCATCTATTTCGGCCATTTCCTTGTGCTTAGTGGCTTGATCTTATAAAATTAAAAACTAACAAGCCTCTTATTTTTCTTCTGGTTGTTGGAGGGAATGCTAAAATCATTGGGGTAAATTATTCCAAACAGCTAATCCACTGTTTATACAGCATCAACATTTATTCAAAGAAGGAAGAAAGATTTTCAGAAAAAATGTTTTACATGTAACTGTACAATTATTTGCATGTAATTGTACTGAAACTGCTCTTTGATGCAATTCATTTTTGTCCTTTTTGGAAGCTTCTTTACAGGCTTCTTGAATCCCTTTCAATGGTTTATGAATGATCTTCTGCACTTACCTGACATGGTGTCATGATTCAAGTGATTCCTATACAATTACAATAATTACACCTATTAATCTGCCAATACCCCTACAGCTTGTGTTCCCACCTTCAGTGTCATTCATCCTATCTATTTACAGAGTCATCACCTGTTTTTCCCCATAGCTGAGTCACCAGTCTCAACACAGGGACACTCAGGTGTCTTTGAACTCTCCTTCTGGTACCAACCCTGTACCTGCTGTATGGATTTCGAGAGGAGATCTGTTGTGACTTTCTCGAGGTAGATTTATAGAAAAACCTCTGTTTCTTCTTTCAACTAGCATTGATTCATTGGGAAGCAAGGTGGAGGGCATGCTACTCACATGCCTGGCCAGGTTATTTACACAGAACAAGCCTTTTCAGGACTCTACCAAATTAAAATTATTTTATTGCAGTAGCAAGTGGCATAGCAAGTGTCCCAAATCACACAGCTATCAGACTGGCGTTGCAGCTGCCTAACAACATTTGAAGACAATTACTACTCAAAGCAGGGAAATACCATCTGACAGCATGAAGGTTTAACCCAAGACAAAACTATCCACATTACCACCAATCACCCTGCATCACACACTGTGATGTTTGTGTACACAGACCCCTGTTTAAGTTAAATAGCCCTTCTGCTGTAATTTTTTGTCTGCAGTGGGAGCTCCATGTAAGATTGTGACAGGAATAAGAGAGACTGTGAGGGGAAGAGTAGTTATTTTCATCCTGTTTTACTAGAAGCATTAAGTGTAGTTTTTATTGTACTTTGGTTCAATAATTTATAGTAATTGTATGCAGTGCCTTCAAGGTCCATTTGCAGAATGTTAGGTCTGAGATCACTCCCTTTCAGTTGCACAGCAAATCCTTCTTAGAGTCCTCAACCCTGCCTCTTTCTTCCCTACACAGAGGGCTAAGGATAAGCCAGTCACCAGGACATCAGGAGGACCCAGAGGGATTTGGGAGTATCACAGAGGAGGATAAGAATGAATCATCAGAGGCCTTTGTGCACAACCACTGGAAACCCAGCAGGCTCAAAACACAGCAAGAGCTCCTTCATCTGCCACTGGGGTCTGAGGCAAGCCACTGCAGCACATGAGGCTTTCCTAAAAGGCTAAACAATTTATTTTTCATGTCCATGAAAGTACATGGGCCTTGAGAATACTTTCCATCTCCCTCATCAGTTCAAGCCTGCTACACAATAAAGTACATAATACACAGCTAAAGCCATTGCCAGGCTGGCTCACAGCTCTCTGCCTGCTTTTCCAATTTCAAAACATTAACCATCTTTGAAAAACATGCAGATGTATTTGACATATATTCAAAAATAAACAGCTGAAGGGATAAAGGGGTGGCTGTACAGGGACTTCTCATTATAGTTTTTACTATAGAAAGCCTGGAAAACAAGATTAAGTTGTTGAGCAATTGTTTCAAAACCGAGATGCAAAAGGAGGTGAAGAAACTGGTGCTTTATTAAAACTGCAGGTAGTAGCAGCTATTGTGAGTGCATTAATCACAATCCCTAGTACAGCAACAACTGATGCCTTCGTTTTGTCACAAGGACACCCTCAGTAGCAAAGTGCTGCTGTACCAGCATGAATACTGAGGGATAGATGCAGTGGTTCAGGAGGCTGTTGCTCCTTCCTAGATGCCAGAAGAAAGATGTTCACTGCTGTAGTGTAAGTATGCTAAATTGTGACACCCATGTTGACCCATGGAAGAGCAGTGGGATTCTACCCAGTCCTCCTCCCTTGTCCATCTGCTCCCAAGTGATGGAAACAAAAGAAATATTTCCCCATTTATCCCAGCCTGACCAACCAATTACCTACAAAAGGCAGGTAGGCCACAGTCACAAGAGCCAGAGGTTTCCAATGCCTGAGATGTCTAATGCTGTTCTGAAAGAAGAGTCTTGCAACTCAGGTATGATGCTGATGAAACATTACCATCATTCCTCCTGGAAGTGGATCCCTTTATCACACTGTTGTTGGCTTTTATTCCATAAATTCCAGATACAAAGTGAAAAATACCATGGTGCAAAATATTTTGCCATAATACATTAATATACTTACTGATTTAATACTATCTATAAAAAGGTTTTAGGAGAAAACTGGTATTTTTCTAATATTGTGATATTCCTGGCAGTTGATTGAAATACAAAACTAAACATAAGAATTTCCTTTAATTTCACAGACTGTGAGTCCTGCATAAAACTTTTAAAGATCAATTATGTCCCATCACTGCAGAAGTCAGGCTAAACTAAGTGATTTATGCATAAATAGCATTATACAGTCAGCTACTACAGAATGAGCAGTTCATCTGTTCAATGTACATGCAAAGTACTGTTTGTACATATTTTTGTACATATTTTACCGTTACACTAATCTTTCTGATGCTTCATATTTTCTGTCATGCAGGCATCTTGTTGTACATGTAGCTCTGTGTGGCTTCTATAAAACATGTGTAGTTGAACAAAATAGAAATTGGAATACAAGAGTAATTGTTTATGGATGGGCCTGTACAATATCTCAAACACAAAATGAAAACAGCAAATTAATGTTCTTCAAGTCATCCTCAAAAATTTGCTTTCCTTTCCTGTGGAATATAGAGGAAGAGTTCTCCTTCCAGTAGAATGGCTGGGTGTGGCTTTTGAAGAAATAACATTGTAATAACTTGTTGGGCCTTTCAGATTAAACTGATGGCCTAAAAACTGAAGGCACTCTTCCCCATGTGGAGCAGGGCTAGGGAGACTCAGGCAAGATTTTGAAAGCTCAGAGAGGCTGGAAATATTAAATAGCCAATATATGGTGATAGAGCTTGTGTGCTCTGGTGAGAGCTGAAGAAAGTGTTGTCTGTCTTATTTTCAGTCCTACAGCCCTAGCAGTCAGTCATTTTATCACCAGGTACATCTCAATGCTGGTGTGACACAGCAGCAGCACTGTGGGCAGTACCCACAGCTAATGGAGAGTGGGGAGGATCAGGGAGCCCCTCTGCATCTGTCATTTCCCTCCTGCTGCAGGGAAGCTGCCAAGCTCCCTGCAAAGATAAGGTCAGGGGAAGAGATGAGGGGCAGGCCACATCCCAGTGGGTGGCACAGCACAGCTCTGTCCCAGTAAAACAAAAGACTGTTTGTTGTCTACTCAGAAAAGCCAAAAACTATCATAGCAGGATGCTGGTATTCACTGGAATCTTTGTGAATCTGAGAAATGGTCTACTAAGTCAGAATCCAACCTGAGCGCTTCAGAAGTATTTTGGGCTATCTTATAAAATATACCTGCAGAGCAGTGAAAACATATATTCATTAACAATTTCATTTCACATTTTTAACTGAAGAATTAGAATCATATTCATGGTGGATTGCTAATCAGGCAGAAATGCCATTTTATTTTGCTTTTGAAGAGTCCTGAAAGTCTAAACTTAAAACAGTACACAATGCAAATATTAAAGTAACAAAGAAATTCTCTGACAGAGAAGAAATAAGCAATATCTATTTGGGCAATAACAGAGCAAAGAATCAACATTCAGAAATCCTTTGTGTAGTTTTAGGTCTTTGATCATCCAGTGGAGTAAATGAGTTGAGGTGCATCTTTAAAACCCACCTGCAAAGTCTGAAGCAGACTGACACAACACAAAGCTTGTCGCACATCTAAATCTGTTACCTACAAGGAGCAGTTACAGCACTGTCATCCCCAACAAAACCTCCCCTGAAAACCAGGAAAGAACAGATTTTTCTGCCAGCTTTAAGATGGGCATCTGGAACATATGTTTCTCTTTGGGCCTGATGCATTGCTATTTATCCAACAGCAGTATGGCTGAGCCCCTGAGCACTGGGGTCTCTCTAGACCCTACAGGAGGCTTTGTGCCACATCAGTGGATGTGGGACCACTCTGTGCTCGGTCTGACTCAGCTCCCCTCTCTTTCATAACCATGCTCTAGGCAGGGAGAACAGAATGTCACTAGCTCAGTGTGTTGCAAGACATTAAAACCAAAACTGAAACAGAAATAACCATACAGGCTTAAGAGCCCTGTATCCAGCAGCCACCAGTCCTTAGGAGAATAATGAGGGACCAGGAAAGGAATTAATCAGAAAACTCTCATCTAAGAACACAGCCTTTTATGAGAGGTACTCCTCTGCTATGTCCTTGCACTTTCTGAGCACAAGGTACTTAACAGAATTTCATGTTTTATTGATCATCTCACATTTAAATTCAGCTAATGGATGATACCAATTATTCAACCAGTTGGTCAAGGAAAGATTTTAAGTCATGCTGAAACACAAATTACTTGCAAACCCATACTTTGCAGATTTTATGCAAGTGCTAGAGCATCACAACTTACACTTCAAACTCAGAAAATATTTTGAAAAACAAAGAAGAATTGTCTGATTCCACAGCACTGTACAACCTGCAACCTTTTACATTTGTACAACACATAATGCAGCCAAAGAACAGCAGCATTTTTCATCCATTTCCCGATGACATCAGTGAGGTGCCTAACCAGGCAGATCATTTAGGAACACATACGACTTTCAACACTCAAGCAATGTAATGCTGCTCTCACCTTCCCAGCAGGGTAGACAGAGCTTTTGCTTTGGTAGATTTGGCCGTAAATAATAGAAGACAAAGGAAAATACAGTATAATCTATTAGATAAGATCTATTAGACCAAGAAGTTTCCCATCGCTCATCAGACACAAGGGAGTTGAGTGGCCAGTGCTATCCCCTGACAAGACACACATACACACAGGTCTGAGGGCAGAGATGGCAGGAAAGAGTAGTAACCCCCTTATTTTCTGAAAGGGCTGAGGTAGGATCATGTGTGAGATGGCCAGCAACACCCCTATTGTAAAGAAAGGTGAAGTCTTCATGATTTTTGTATTACTTGTGTTACTATATACTAATGAGACAGGCAGCTTCTTTTGTCCCTATTTCTCTGCTATGTTGATCTTCTTCCTGAATCATTCCTTTCACAATTATTTGGGTTTGGCTGAAGCTTTGCCTTTGTGAAGCAGAAGAGCACCAACATCTCCTGTGACTTAAGAAGAACTGTAAAACCCTGATTTGAAAAGACCTCTGGGTCTGCTGCCTGGATGCCTCAGGCAGCAAAGGGCTCACATGCTATTCAATTATGGTCTTCTGTGGCTGAAGGGAGCAGCAAGGGAATGCCACTCTTACTGGCTGGTAGCACAGCCACTGAAGCATCTTTTTACAGATTTTAAACATCAGGTCTCTCTTCTATAGTAGCAGTGTCGTATAAATAGCACATGCTGTGCCTTAGCTTTCAACCTTCCAGCTGCTGAGAACAACTTAGCCTCATGTCTGGGAAGGTTACTCTAAAAGTGTGTATAGCACTGCATTACAGGATGATGTCATACACACATATAACCATGCAAGCATGCCCTGTATAAGGTAAGCATGTTTGCATGATATATCCCAATACACATGCCTCTAAAGTCCTGTGGAATCATCCATCAGAACAAACCAACATCAGATACTATAGAAGAGAAATAATTTTTGTATTACTCATCGCTTTTTGTTTTAAAATTATACATGTGCAGTCTTTACAAAATAATTCAGTTATGCACTGAATCCATAAGCCTTAAAGATCACATATGTATATATGCTGTACATATCAATTTACACACAGTACATATATAGATATAGATAATCTCTGTAAGATATAGATATAGATATATAGATATAGATATAGATATAGATATAGATATAGATATAGATATAGATAGATATAGATATAGATATAGATATAGATAGATATAGATATTCTCTGTAACGTGAAGGTCTTATTATATGAAAAGAGCACGTAACAGCTTGTTTCCAGTGAAATTACAGATAAGGCCCTTAAGCACATCACTGCACTGCCCACATGAAGAACATTAGTGATGGGGAGATGGGGGAACAAGACTGTAGTATGATCCCACACTTGCATGCAAGACAAGTTTACAAGGCTATGAAGAAGACAAGGTTATACTTTTTTCTCCAGCTACCAGTGACTGCTGAGCTCAGATACTGTGACCCAGGAGGCATCTCTTCTCATAGAGACAAGATACCACTAAACTGTTACTGACTCCCATCTTGCTCCTCAGCAAAGTCTTCCATCAAATTGAAGATCTGGCAGTGTTTTAAAGATAGCAATATTTCAAAAGCAGCAATACTGTGCAAGTGATTCTACTTTCCTCCCTCTTTGCAACCTTACATACCACACACTCATACACAAAGCAAATAATCTACCCCTATATTTGTGAACGTATTTCTCTAATGCATGTGTACATACACAACAACAGAGTGGTTGTAAAGGAGCTCAGTACAAATGGGTTTAAAACATGTACAGACTGTCCAGGACTCTGCTACTCATAAGCAGAACAAATGCAGATGAATAAAGAAAACTGCATAAAGCTGTGTTTGTCACCTATTTTATTTCTTTATAACATTTATAGAGGATATTGCAAAGCTAATTTTCAGTCGTTACTTGCCATTTTGCAAACATGTTTAACATCTGCTGCATCAGGTAAATGTGTAGCTATTTACCCTTCTGTAGAGATGGTGCTGATTACATAAAGGAGCAGGTGTATTTCTTGGGTAATGCAGCTGAAACAGAAATATTTTGTCCCAGGGGAAACCAGCCATGATGTATGAAATGTGCTGAGGATACAGGATGCAGTGCTTACTAGGAAAGTCTCAACCAATTCCCTTGCAAGGTGTGCAATCTCTGTACATCAGGAGCATCACCAAGTGGTACCTGAATGTGCTGTAATGAAACTATTGCACCAACAATTGCAGACCTTGTGCTTTCAACGGAGAGGCCAACAGCATTTTTTTATCCACAAGAGAGACTAACTAAACCCTTGTTTTTCCTCTCTCTGTCTCACGCAAACACAAAAACTTTGCACAGAAGAGCCCCTTATATGCTCTTCTTTCCTTTGGCAAGCACAGATATCCTAACTCCATCAGTGAACGCAGCAGGTCAGGAACCGGCTGTGCAACTTTGTTACTGTAACAATCATGAACCATGTCAAAACCTACCACTCTCTGCTCCTGAGCCAGTACCACCATTTGCTGTCCATGCTCTTTGCCATATTTAACCTCAAACTGCAGCTCACACCCAGCACTCTCTGCCCTGATGTTCTCAGTCGATTGGCATTCAAGTCCCAGGTCACACTCACAGCTACCACTGCATCTTTCTTCATTTCAGCTTAGCTTAGATTTCCTTTCATCCAGACAAAATATAGCACCTTCAAGCCATATCACACATAGGCAGCCTGTCTTTGGATGAAGTTACCTCACAGTATTTACTGGATAATTTGGTAGCTTACTCCTTAATGGACTCTACTCTGGCTGCAGGCAGATCTACTCAAAGTATGTTAATTAGCAAGCAGTCAGACCTATGAAATATTGGCCTTGTAATTATCCATTGAAAATTTTCATCTTACTGAACCGCTTTTGAGCCCATCTAAATTGCTTCCCATCAGCCCAGCGGGGTTGCTTGAGAGGTAGGGACTGGTACAGTACAAAGAAGGTGAACTTCACTAATGAAACTCTCTCTGAGAGTAGTATGCAAATGAGATTTGTTTCATCCTAGTCAGCAACTCTAAATGCTGTATGGCTGCCCCACTCATTACAGCAAAGGCATCATGCTGGATAAATACATTGCCCTCTATCCCTGTTGCTTCATTTCTCAGTAAAATTCACACCCTGGAAGAACTGAGCAGTCAATATTATTCACTGAGCAAAGCAGCACAGAGGAACAACGCTCTTGCAGAGGATATAGAGACATGCTGCAGCCTTCTCGCTTCTGAAAGCAAAAATGGTTTCCAGATGTTGTGCTTGCAAACTCTGCTCACAATCTGGAAATTCTTGAAAGGGTTTTAGTTCAGAATTGCACAGAAAGGGCAATGAAATACTGCCCTGCTGGCAGTTCAGAGTTAGGTGCTGCTCTGACTTAATAAATTGTGAGAGACCCCAGACTTCTGCCTGACGGGGAACTTCCTTGGTGGGTTTTTAACAGCTCTTTGATCTGAGGCTTCACAGTGTGGTGCAGATTGACTGAAAGACACAGTGATGTTACTGAATTGTACTAGCTCCCCTTGTTTCCTGTGTCACTTAATTTGATCTTTCTTGCTCTTCCACCCTGGCATTTCTAATCACAGAGCACACATTTGTAAAGGCCAGGGGTGTGGAGGGGGATGCAGGACATGGGATTGTTTTCAGCCTTTTGCAGATCCAGTGACCTACCACAGTACTTCTCTCTTTTGCAGTGATGCTTTCCTGGAGTTTTCCTCCATTCTTCCATCGCATTTGTACAAGTACATTCAGAGATGAGAATTCAGAAAAAAATATATAAGAGCACAGACCTTGCAGGAGGTGAGTTTGTCATTATTCTCTTTAATGGCATTGATTTCCTTTTCATTTTCACTGCTGAAGAGAAAGGAAGAACTGTAAATAAGAGAATAATGCTACTGTCACTCTGACATACTGTAATAAACAGCACAATACACCTTGAATGAAAAATGCAAGAAAGCAGTTCTGCAAAACTACCATTTCCAGGATCATAGGTGATATATTTATGGAGTTTTAATTTTTTTCTGGCTTATCATGTCATGTAACCATAGAAATGTAGAACCAGAAGATGCCCAAGGGGTCCTGTAGGACAGCCCCCAGTGAGACATTTAATGTCCTTCTCTGAGGATAGGGGAGTTTGGCATCTCCTACACCTCTCCTGGCATGCAAGGACCGAGGCTCAGGAGCAGAAAGCCCAGTTTATGAAAGCACAGGATGAGCTGCACCTTCCCAGCATGTTCCTTTTGGCCCTACAGCAGTCCTGGACCCATGTGGTAAGGGCAAGCTGAGAGGACTTTAGCCCAGAACAGACCACTACTGCACCAAAATGAGTCACCCTAGCTCCCCTAATCAATGAACTTTTGGGCAAACCAGAGGCTGAAAGTTTTTGATCTACCCTATCCCTCCTTGTACCACACACGTTCCCCTGTCTTTAGACCCCCACACATCCAATTAGCTTGCTTGAGCTCAACAAAAGACACTCTATGACTATACATGATGCATTTACCCTAGAGAGAAACGTTTTTCCTAATATCAAAACTAAATATTCTCCTAATGTAAATTAGACTAATTTATTCTGGTCTCTCAGCAGAAAGTAAACCATGGCTTAAATTACTCATTCTGGAGAGATCCTGTTCCGTGTTCCTGTCATACTTCAAGATAAAGCCTGCCCCTAAGCAATCTGAGGCGTATTTTTGACCTAGGACTGTCACAATATAATCCAGCAAGAGGGTAAAGACAGAAAGCTTTGCCATTTCTTAATGACAAAGCTGTTTGGAAACACCTCTTTTTGGGGTGATGCTGAGCAAGATGCAAGAGTAACTCACAGCAGTCTCACACGGTAGGATTAGAGAAAACTTGATCTGGTGATGAACTGTGCCAAGAAAAAGTAAGCCTGTTTTAATTGAAATATTTCCTGAAATAACTGTTTGGAGATATATGAGTTCATCAGGGAGTCAGACACAAAAGGAATGAAGCTATTTGCACTTACTCAACCAAATTCCATTAAAAAAAAAACCTCTATTGCAATGGGAGAAATGGGGCTGGGGGAGAGGCAAGGGAATAACCACCAGGTTAAGCTAAATAACAGTGTTTTAAAAAACTTAAACACTTTTAAAAAGAAAAAAATAGCCAAAAACCCCCAAATCCTCAAATGCATTTCTTTGCATTGAAGTAGAAGCCCAGACGATATTGTGAATTCTTCTAGATTTCAGCAGACAATCAGTAATAGTGATTTTGTCCCTCCCTATTTAGCAATCAAATGCTCACATTTTACTTGACCCTGGATGCAGTTCTGTAATCCTTCTTATAGAGAAGACTCTACTAAAACAGATTGTTGTACAGCCAGGTATTTGGTATTTCCATTGCTGTATTTATCTCTCCATAGATTTCTGAATGAAAATAATCAGAGCATCAGCTTCTTTCCACCTGCACAGAAACAGGAAAGGTTATGAGTTTCAGTGCTCAAGACTGCCTCGTAGTCCAGTATTTTAAATGAGGCCATTTGAAAGAGAACCAAACCTCTGAAAATGCCATAAACTTCCTTGAAGAGTATGAATTCTTCTACAAGTTAAACTTACTTGCAAAGCTGAATTTACAGTTAACTTTAGTATAGACTTGCAACAGAGGGAGGGAGTAAATGTCATGATGCCATGCTGAGAAAGTCCTTTGTGTGAAAGAATAAAATACATATGTGAAATTCTGAAGTACTTGAAAAGCAGTGAATCTGAGCATTAGTGTCCAGAGAGGGAATTTATGTGACACGCAGATTTATCTGCCCTTATGAGGTCAAGTCTTTTATACTGGTGGCTTAACAGTAGGAGTTAAGTTTTCGTGCTCACAGGAGTTTTATGACACTGTCTTTCTGAATATCTCTTTGCCTATCAAGCACTCACAGACAGGAATAAAGATCAATGTATTTTTAACTTACTTACATGGTACGTTTGTTACAGATTATGCCATTTTGAATAGAGACAAGAAGCCTCAGAGGACTGTGAAACAGACCTTCAGCCAAAAGATGAGTTCTGCCTATAGGAGAAGATTCACGAGAAAACTTGAATGAAGAATTGCTGTATGTAAGACAATAAAAACACAGAAGGAAAACCACAGGGAGAAAAAAGTTAACTGTACACCAAGAAATGCAAGCTGGGTCTAGTCAAAGATTGTCTAAGGAGAACCCGAAGAGCTGATGCACCAGACAATCACTAGCTCTTCAATATCACTTCCCCTCTGCTTGTGTCAGACAGTGTGACTGTGGGCTACTGACCAGGCCTCTGTAGAATAAGCTCTACAAGTAGATGGGAATTTTTACAAATTTATGTTAGTCATCAAAGGGCAGAAAAGAGGAGAGCAACACTGAGCAGCAGGATAGTCCAGGTCCAGGGTAGTAAGGCAAGCAGGAGGTGGTGGGAGCCACAGGGATAGGCGCCTGGTGCTCTGGGCCATGCTGAGTGTGCAGAACACAAACAAGAAGAATTTCAAAAACCTGATCATCACACAGTAGTCCAAGGTAAGACAGATATTGCCTGAAGTGACAGCAGCAACCTAAGGAGCTGTGACAAAGTAGCTGGGCCTGAAGCAGCAGCCCAGCAAGGGCCAAGGAGATGCGAGATTGACATAGAGAAAATGGATTCCGACTCTGGGAGGTCAAGTCTGTAACAGGGATTTGTTTGGATGATTGTAGGTGAGTAAAAGATCATGCTGACCCTGGTTTTATCGACTTGAAACACTGTCTGCTTCACCAGGTGAAGTGGGCTGCACAGAACTCCCAGGTCCAGTGGGAACACACCAACACAGGGAGGTACCAAGGACACATCACCATCTTTCCCGTGCCCTGCAATTCAAACTTGGGTACATCCCTCTGAACCAGTTACATTTACAATATAAGTTACTCACACTTGCAGTTCATATCTATTGGTTGCTTAATCTTTCATGCTTCTCTTAGGGAGTTTCTAGATATCAAGACTGGCACCCTGCACATGAGGAACCTGGTACCTGGAAGGTGGTACAATGTGTTTTAGAAGCAGAAGACAAGCAGTCCAGCTCCTCCTCACAGCAGAGTCAATACAGCAGCACAATATTAGCAGGTAATTCAGTGACATGAAATTTAACTGATGTAAAAATGTAACCAAATACTGTAACCAAATAGCTTGTACGTGTCTGCCAAAATCAAACTGCCTTTCACTGCTGTGTGCTCAGAGGCATCACAGCTCCTGAACAAGAGGAGTACGTCAGCACCACCTCCTGGCAGCCGAAAACGCCAGCGATTTAACAAATAAAACAGACGGTGAGAGAAAAAATTTCATCTCTTTGTGGGAAAGATAGCAAAATCATGCTGTCCAAGCACTAATGATAATATTTCCAATTCCTATAATGGTCTTTTGGTACCAGGATATCTGCCTGCTGTTTGGGAGCGATGGTCTAGTCAGTGCCTTGAACGAATACAGGGCACCATGGCAGGGAGAAGGGTAAGACATAAACACAGCAAGACACATACCTTTGACACATAGGCATGAGGTTGAAGTAACCCCAAAAACTCCTCACATCAAATATTGTCATCTGAAAACCAAAGCACCATGAAACTTTAGTGGAATGGCCTGAAAGAGGGTTTGAAATGTGTATAAGCAGTCTTTGCAGTGTCTGAGTACATTCATCCTTTGGTTGCTCCTCACAGCAGCTGCAGCTGAGACTGTGGTCTCCTTACAGAATTCAGAAAGGCAAGGTCAGCATTTGTCTTGAGCAGAAGAAAAGCAATTCAAAGACAACGCTGGCAGCTTTCTCCAGAAGGTGTTGGATCCTGTCCTTGAACATGACGGCCTCACAAAGGGCAGCAAGTTGATTATCAGCTCTATAAAAGGACCAAACAGCTCTCTAGCTATTTCTTTGCACACTTGACAGTGCAAAATGATGATGTAGGAGGAAAATCAGTGAGCATAAAATGCTCCCAGACTCTGAAAAACCATGTGGAAGAAAAAATGAAGAAACATTTGCAATCCTAAATGAAATTATATTATTCTTATGCCAGTTCTTCAAGCTGTGAGATTACTCAAGCAGAACTGCTGGTAATCAGGAGGGCCAACTGGCAAATTGAAAACTGTTTATTCTACAGGGAAGATAAAGGTCCTAAAACAGATGAGAAATAAACCTTATCATTTTTAACTAAAACTGAAAGAAGATGGTTTTGGGGAAAATCCTGACTTTAATGTCTCAGAAAGAAGCTGCAAACTTCAGCACTTCATGAAAGGTAAACAGCAAACTCTGACGGCACAGAAGGCTTCTAACCTGGAGGTGAGGCAATTAATTTTCTCACTCCCCAACTTCAGTGAAAGGTTCTCAGGAGTCCTCTTCTTTTCTTGGTTTACGGTTTCTTGTGGCCGAATACAACTTCTGCTTTACATCGATAGAAAAGCTATTTGCAGGCATTAGCAAGGTCTAGCACATTTTTTTTTCCTGACACAGAAACAAGACCTTTATTTTAATAGTGGATTAATCTATTTGTAATTTTTAAAGGTTTTGGAAGAATAAATTCTGCTCATTCACTAAAAAAAAAGTATTACAGGTGAATTTGTTTTTTTGGGTACAGAATGGCATTCCAACGATGGACTTGGTCCCTTTGCTCTTCAGCTTTTGAAGAGTCACCTGAGTAAATCTCACTGCAAAGGTGCTGTAGGCTGTCGTGTTAAACTGTACTAAACCTAGCAAGAGAAATGTTCAAAGCTAAATCTCACAGATCTACCTCCAAAAGTTAGTCTGTTCAGAGAACAATTCAATATCTACATTCTCTTGGAATCAGGAGGAGGGAATATTAAGTGAGATGAGTCACAAATTCTGTGTCTCACCTACCATTTCCCAAGCATACTAAATACAAGGTACACCATCTTTATCTAAAAATTAACTGAATTAGTCTGTTTTACTAGCTAGAAAGAACCAGAGGAGGTAGATACACAGCACACACATCCCAAAAGAAGGTAGGTCAGCTTTTGCTGAAGTACAATACTTTTTGTACCTTCTGTTAAAGCTTAATATCTCAAAGCAATATCAAGTTTATTTTCTGACTGGACATCCTGCCCCTATTCCAAGTTTTAGAACTTCCTCCATTGTTGATACTGAACCTTAAAATCAAGGAGGAGGGGGTGGATCATTCCCAGAGCTGTCCATGAGTTCATCTCAGGTGGGCACTTGGTCACAGTGAGAACTGTAGGACAGAAAGCTCTCGTATTTACCGTCTGTACCCAACCTCCTCCCAAACTGTTCAATGTTTTCAAAAGCTGGCAATGCAGGTTTTCTTTGCTCTGTGCAACAAGTTCTTATGCAAACCAGAGGTTTTGTGGGACAGAGCTAAATCAACCTTCTTCACTAATATGCTCAAAGCAAACAATCATCCAGAGACAACTCCTCATTGCAGCAGATGCTTCTTTGCTGTGTGTGCCTTTAAACATATGATAATGTATAGAATATGTTTGAAGAAGGACAATAAGCTTTCATGCTCCCAAGCGAAGGGAAAGTTATTCAAGGCTGTTATAAAAAGCAGTATACAAGAATAAGTATTATTCATATAAAGAAGAATAACTATCATTGTTAAAAGGCCTAGACAGATGGAATTTAATTCAGAGAAAATTCTGGTGAAGAACAGCACAGATCCCAAATGTTTTGCTTACACTACTTTGGTAAGTAATAAATAAAAAGTTTCTTAATGACAAAGAGACAGCTATAAACATAATGGTAATTTTCTTTTAAATGGTGTATAAAGATCAACTGAGAAGTTTGGCTTAATAAAACATGCTCAACTTTTGCAATCAAATTATATAATTCAAGTTAAAAACTTTTAATTAAAAGTGCTTTATAAATTGCATTCATTATGTATGTTTGCAGTGATATATTTCTTTGCCCTCTGGAGCAATCTGTTTTCCTTAGTTTCCTTTTTTTTTTTTTTTCACTTAATAAATTATCCTCATTTACACAAAATGTTAATGCCAAACTCTTTATTAATAGGATAAATATGGACTTCAGTAACAACAAACTATGTGGTGTCACTATTAAATGATCATCCCTTTCCAGCCTAAGTTCACTGTTCAACACCAAGCCTGTAAATGGTTTGGCAGCTGCTTTTCTCAGCACAGCACAAGAAGCATTTAAAGCAAAGATTTCAGGAGTTACTCTTTTGGGATGGTCTGGAACAATTTGAAATTTCCTGTGCCTTATTTTGAAACAGGATGGTGAACGTTTCCCTTCGCTGCACTGGCTTTCTTCCCGCGGTGCTGCAGCAGATTAGGGTGCATAGGAAAGCAAGTGGCAGGGCAGACTGGCTCTGTTTCTTAGGTGACATGAACAGCTTGACATTTAAACAAATTTAGGACATGAGCCCCCAATTATATTGTGCTTCTCACAGATTTTGGCTGCTATATCAGATGTCCCATCCTTACAGAGACCACACAGGCAGAGGCAGCTCAGTGGAAATGGGCAAATGTTGCTTCCACGGTAGAATTACATGTGGCAGGACATATCCAAAGATAGCAGAGTGTTATGCTTTTCTTACAGAACCTTACTGAATTTTTTTCACAGGAACAAAATTTCAGGACCTGGTCTTTAACATTCCCAACTCTGGCACCGAGGCAGCAAGGAGAAGACTACCAGACTACCACCTAATGCAAAACCAGGGACAATAAGGACACAGTTGAAGGACTAGGTTAGGACAAGTAATGGCTAAAGCTCCAGGAGAAGCTAGTAAGCCTGAGATTAGCTAAGAAAGAAGACTGACTTCAGGGAACTGATGAAAAGACCATGATAGATGCAGCAAAGAAGGATCTCTAACCATCAGAGGATCTTTCTCTTCAAGATGCAGAGCACAGTTCTAATTTCCCAAACTTGGTATCAGCTATGGGCTATAAAGCACCTTGGAAAGAGCACTTTCATTCTCCTTTACTGCTGGTAAACAGGTGATGACAATCTGATACTGCTATCAGTTATTCTGCTGCTGAAGTGACAAAGATCTCTGTGATAGAAGGCTCTGACTCTGTCAGTAGAAAATTTCTCATGAGAAAATTTCTGTTATTTTAGTCTGCCTTCTAAAACCCAAGACTACACAGACATTTCTTCTGAAGAATCAGTCAGGTTGCAAAGTCAAGGATTTAAAAGTTAATGAATAGAAGAATTAAGGATTTATAGACAGCATCACTTTGTACAAATTTGCTATGACACAGTTAATAACTACAGGGTCAGAAGAAGCCAAGGTGCAAACGTCAACACTTGGATAAATCCCTTATTTACAGACTTATATATTTTCCAGAGTCTGGATGCTTATCTAAGCATGTTTTTTAATACTTTCAGTTGCAGTTGTTGGGTGCTCAGTAGCTTTGAGCATTTAACTTAAACATACTCAGTCAAGTACTAAAATATGAGACCTTTCCAGACAATGGCCATGTGAGAAAAGTCAATGGACAAACAATGACCAGGAGTTTTGTGACAGAGAGCAGGAGACTGTCCCTCCAGAGCAGTAGCATTCCCTCACCTAAGAATTTGTCTTTTTCCTTATTTACAGTTCTCTCTACTTCCTTTTCAGCATTTCCTGTTTCTAGGTGATTTTGCAGCTCAGTGACCCTTAGGATGTTGGCCATGCTTGTGGATAAGGAAGGTATGAGAGGGAAGAGGAAGCTGCTTCACTGCTGTTACATGAGAAGGCACTCCTGGTGTGAAGAGCTTGAAGGGCTTGAAGCCCTCTGCAGCCAAATTTTGGGGGGTTGTCATCACACTGGTGTGCTTTATTTGCTCTACAGAGACAATGGATGGTTTATAGCCATTTCACAGCTGGTTACTGTCTTCACCCTTATGGAGAAAAAGCAGGTTGGAGAGTGATCAAATTGTAGCCCGAGAAGAGAGCCAGAGAAGGTTGTAAAGATCTGCACGACATCACATGCTTAGCTTCCTGAAGTAGGGCACTCCATCTCTTGGCAGGACTGTTTCTGTCTGTCCCTGGCCTGACCTCACAGAAAAAATCCCACAATTTTTCCCCCTTTACAGACATTGATTTCAATAAAATATTGTGGTGGGTTGACCCTGGCTGGATGCTGAGTACTCAGCAAAGCCACTTTGTCACACAGCTGGACAGGGGAGAGAAAACACAATGGAACACTCCTGGGTGGACATAACAACAGGGAGAAATCACCCACCAGTTACCAATTAGTAAATATGCAAAATGGACTTCCTTGAGAGAAAAACTGAATATAACCACAAAGCTAACGGATACTATCACTATGTGTTTGTTCATACATCCTGATGACATTTTTGACATGATACTTAGCCTGGAATGGAAGATATATAAATATGTATTACATTTGGCAGCCTGACCTAGATAAACAGTATATAACTTTCATGGATACAGGATTTACAAATGTCTCTGGAGACTAGAAACTTGCTGGCCTTTTGAGTTCATATCACTTCAGTCTCTCATATGTTAAATAATTCACCCATCTATTTTCTGATAGCAAAGAGCTAGGCTTGACTCATGTTTTCTTCAGCAACATGGGCCTGCAGAGCAAAGAAATAGTAACAGCAGGCTTCTGTGTGGTAAATCACTTTTGTGACAGCATTTTGTTCTTGCTGTGAGCACGTGCTATACTAGCGCTTATTTCTATCTTATTGAATAAGTCAAAGCGTGAATTCCAAAAATAAAATTAAAAAGGTTTCTTTTATGGAGAAAAATAGTGATTCTTAAATACATATGCTTATTTTTGAGGATATGAGTGAGACAACAGCATGTCTAAACTTTACATGGAAAAGTTTAAGAAATGGCATCTGTGTTTGAGGAAGAGTATCTGTGTTATTCAAATATTTTTTCTTCTCCTCTAACAAATTAGAGGATAGAGGGGTAGGTATCTCTTCTTTGCACAAGAGCTTGATGCAACACAAAAAGTATTGAACACTAAATGTGGATTCATTAACTATTTTCCCAGGAGAAGCAGTATGCAGTATCCTTGCACTATATTTTACATTTTGTGTGCATTAACCCCCATGAAACAAAGTGTTTCTCATAACACATAGGAGGGTAATTTTAGTTCTACCTTAAGTAGAAGTTTGACTTGAAAGTATTTGGAAGAAGAACACTGGTGACTGTACTAGCCACTAGCCACTGGTGTCAGTACTAACCACACTTTCAAGATTTATCTGATTAGTCTTCCAAATCCATATAATGGATAGAGCATAACATGCTCTAGAGTAGATCTGCAGAAAATACAGCTGGAAGAAGCCCTGAGATATCACTCAGCTTGTGCTAAATGGGAGGTTGTCTAACCCTTCCAGGGCAGGCATTCCTGTACAGAATTACAGCCCCCAGGCAGACTTTCCCTGAGCACAACCTTCTCCTTACCAAGGAGGGCAATGTGGCCACCATGCTGGACACGATGGCAGCAGCCGTGGTGCCTGTGTCCCCTTCCTGCTGCTCTTGCTCCATCCTGAGCACTGTGCCATCACTGCCTGCCAGCTGCCCGTGTTTCTCAAGGACCCACTCACATCTCCACACCCTAAAGGAATGTCACTACAAACCAGCATCAGGGACTATGTACATTGGAGTTAAGACCAAAGAAGCAATGAACATGTGTGGCCTAATAAATACTTCATAGCCTTACAAACTAACAAAAATTCTTAATGCTGCTCCCACATTTCTAGGTAGCCTTAAATGCTGACGTAAGTAAGTTACCCTTCACTTTTTCAAACGATGGCTATTCTAAATATGTAGCATACAAAAGCAAAATGGAAAGTGCTATTTTTAACATTTCCATAGGGTGGTGGAATTTTTTTGCTAGCATGTGTATGTGTAAGATTTAGACTACAATATATGTTACAGTGTTCAAAGGGCACATTCAGCTTGTGGTTTCACAGAAGCCCTGCTTGGAGCCATACTCCAGGTTATCTGCCTTTGACAGCTTTATGCTCATGTTATCAGCATGTTCATCTTCTCTTGGGGTTTTAGCATTCTGAATGTTTATGGTACAGTGTCTTCAAATCAAAATAATGAGACACAAGCAGCTATATATGTCAGTGTCAGTAATTGACAGGGACTGCTTATGTGCAGACTCTCATGACTGTAACCCCAGCAAAGAGCTTAAACTCTATATTGAACTATAACTCTAAATTTAGAACCATTATAGTCCTTCATTAATAATAGCAATACTCAGCAGTTGAGCATAGCAGTGGCTTTTATAGGAGAACCTTGAATGTGCAATGACAGCACTAAACAAGTCACAAAACACCCTTAGGCAGTTCAGAATTATATTACCCCTTCATTTTAAAGAGTATTTTCAATAGGTTTTGTTTTGTTTTTTCTCAATATCTCCATCTAAATGTTTGAAGGGAAGCAGGTCTGCTTGTCTTAGTTGTTAGTAGGTTTTGTGGACCATTCTGCTTCTACTCATAAATTTTAAGGCCATGTGGAATAACTATGATCTGGCTTCATGGATAGTACAAGATTGCTTTCTGCCCACAAGATGGACATTTTCCAGTTCTGTAGAGCAATATTACATCCATATCCTTAACACACACATTATTCACTCTCTATATATATGCCATACACAGTCTAAGTAAATCTGTTCTGTTAGTATGATATCAGAGTTTCTGGGATCCGTCTGTCTCTTACAAATTCACGTCACAGTTGATCTTCCTCAGCTGGGCCCATGTTCCTGCCAGCACCCACACCAGAGCACGGTGGTTTATGGACTGGGCTCTATTCATACACCTCCATGGCTAGACACTGCAGAGGTTTGTTGCAATTACTGTGGCATTCAGCTTGGTGTCTGATTGCCCAGAGTGAATTACATCCTTACTGTGAGCAGAATATTGAGTGTTCAACAATAAAAGATGATGGATGTCTGCAAGGAGTGTTTTTTAACAATTACCCTGTGCCACGTGTTCCCCATTAGCATAGCAATGAACTACTCTCTTCTGAAGTAATGTGAAGGAAAAATCTGCCACAGAGGTTTTCTCTTTCCTTTTATATTTAGCTCATTTCAAATATGCATGATGTGAGAACAAAACAGACAAAACCATTATGACAACATATGAGGATATGCATAAACTCACTGGAAAACAATAGATTAAGGGGAAAAAAGTCCACAATAAACAGCAAAGGTACAAAGGTATGCTAAAAGGATGCATACATAACACAGCAAACTGAAACTGCTCTTTTACTGCCTTGCTTAGTGCAGTAGAGGAGTAATTCCACTCGTATCCTCTTCAAAGGAGATAAGTCATGTGTAAGTCATTGGGCACTGTATTTTTAGTATTCAAAAGTGTTTTCTATCAGGATAGGATTTTTCCTATCCTATATTTCCTATTTTTTAGGAAAAATAGGATAGGAAAAAAACCTATTTTTTAGGTTTAAAAAAAACCTTTTCCTGGGAGCCTTTCTGTCTATTGTTGAAACAGTGGCTGACAACATACCAATGAAAAGACCCTCTTTGGACAGCAGACTGTGCTTCTAAATATATCCTTTTTCATCAGAACCTGGTGGGATTTAAAAGTAGCAGTGTAACAATAATATTACAGGTATTGGGAAAATGTTCTTGTCAAACTGTTTGCAAACAAAATCCAGGAAATGAAAAGAGAAGATATGAAGGAATGAGAGGGGAAATGCTTCCTACTCAGAGCATCTTGCCAACATATAGAAATGCTCGAGGAAAGTTATTGTACTCAGAGGTATAAGTGGAATATATCTTGGCAACATTCTTTTGTTCTGTAGAACAAAACAGAGTAGCTGTTGTTTGTGTCCTATCAGGGTCTCATATATGAAGAACAGAAAAAATGCATGTATTAGCTACCAGTCTGCCTTCCAACAAACCCTGAACAACAAAAGAAACACAACAAGGAATGTGCTAAATCAATACTTTCAATGTCTGGCAGAAAGGAAAGACATTAAATATTTTGTTGTTGAACGAGCTGTAATTATGATAACAAAGAAATGAATGGGACAGGAAAAAGATGGAACCAAATTTAAGGCACATGGAAACTAGCAACTTAAAAAGAATTTAGAAGAAAAGAAAGAAGCTGTCAGGCTTACAATACAAGGCATACAGGTCGATGCAAGACTTACTCTTACACAAATAGAGCTGCTCCCACAGCAAACTCTCCTGTGGTTACTGACTCCTTCCTGCCCACTGTGGGGAAAGGTGTGTTTTGCTGGGAATACTCTAGGATCCCTTCTCAGCCAATGCTGCTAGCTGCAGACCTCCTCTGTCCCTCAAGGAGAGGGGACAAATGTTACTGCAAGACTGCAAGCATTCATGGGATCTCTGAAAGTAGCTAGTGCTCAGCATGATTTTAACCACACCATGTGCCACCTGAGGAATCATGGGTTAAAAATACGTGTTTAACAGCTGTGGGCAGAAGGGCTCAGGTAATCTTGCCAAATGAAAGGCTAAAACAACAAATTATTCCACTCTGTGAAATCAAAGTCTTGACAGTTATTTGTCAAGGCTGCCCAGTGCCTTTTCTGACAGGTCTCTTTAGAAGACACTGGTCTGGAGAGTAATGGAGGTTGCACTAACTTTTGAGGAAGGCAGGAGTGTGAGAATACTAGGGGCTTCTACACAGACAGCTCTGCAATGAAATTTACGGAAGTGAGCAAAAGCAAGGAGGAATATCAATTATATGAAAAAATGTGGACTTCAATGCTTCAGTCTGTGCTTTTCCATGTAGAAGCATGGGGGGAGGGGTGGGGGATTGGATGCATTTGCATTTAAAATGCCACTGCTTCCTTTTTTAGGCAGAGAAAATATTGGTTTTCATATTCTTTAGAATATATTTACCCAAAAAGCAAATCATCTGCAATACAAGACACATCTTATTACCTCTAACACACATGCACACAGTTCTTACTCTTATACATCGAAGACCCTGTCATTGATTTTTTTTACTGAGAGCTCCCATGAGGTCAATGAAAGCTGGGAAAATGTGACCATATGTTTCAGTCTTGCCCTTGGTTGGGTAGTTACTGACACCTTCTTTATCCAACATTAAAGCTTTCTCATCACATTTTATGTTTCAAAGATATAAGTTATTTTAAAGTAATTGACTGAGATAGTGATCTCTGGAATTAAGATAGGTGCAATTTGCATACACATCTGCTTTGCTATAAATTGCTGGCAAGGAAATGCAGTATCTAAACTTAATCTGCTTTGGTCATCCCTGTTGTATTTAATGTGTTTGCAGTGAGGAATCTGTGGGAGGAGAAGGGAAGGGAAGGGAAG
>VXAX01002967.1:0-21454 GCA_013399835.1 Leptocoma aspasia | reverse complement strand
GTCTGCTGGAAAAGGGGAGAGGGAAGGAGGAAATGTAGTGCCAGAGCTGCGTCCCACCAGGTTTTCTTTCCTTCCCTCTGAGGACAGAGAGTCTCTGGGCCAAGGTGAGATTCCTGGGAGTGCTTAGATTAGCAATCCAGGGAACAGGAAGCTTGGAACTGCAGCTGCNCCAGGGAACAGGAAGCTTGGAACTGCAGCTGCTGCTGGAACCAGTGCCTTAGGTCTGCTTAGGTTGCAAAGATTGGGTTCTACAGTCCCAGAGCGATGAGGGGGAAAAAGGAACTCATGCAATTCATGGCAAAGCTTCGGTTCTTCCTTGTGCAGTCTTTTAATTCTGCACTCTGAGTGACTGTCTGGTATCTTTCTAACGAGACTTGTCAGAGACTTAGATGGAAGAGTTGAATTTGGGTCTGTTTATTACAAAATCTTGCCAAGCCTGAAGGCCTGGGGTAATGACTGCACTCAGCCGAGGTTCTTTATTAATCCTCTGTCAGATTTCCCTCAGCGCTGGGTGGGAAATGTGAGGGTTAGGATCAGGAATTCTGCAAGCAGGGCCTGTGTGACTCTTGGCTTCCTCTGTGTGCGTGTCAGTGAGCCAAAATCAGGAGCAAAGGTTGGTTTGGTTTTAAGAACTTCAAGTAACTTTAAAACAAAATAAATCAACTTTTTATTCTTTTTTTACTTTAGATGCTGGAACTGCCTCTCTGGATGTGTGCTGAGCTCTCCCTGCTGTAGACAGTGCGGCCTTAATTGCTGCAAGGTTCTGTTCTTCTCACTGGGGAACTGGAAATAATTATTAATTAGTGGGCAGGGATGTTTTCTGAAATCTCCCCCTTTTTTCTGCCTTCTAATGGTAGATCTTCTCTTTCTGCCTCTGAATTTACAGCGTTTCCTCAGATGTCATTGCACCTGCCTAAATTCCTTGCAGCTCCTGGGGCAGAGAGAAGCTTCTCCTGTGGCTGAGGTTCAGTGGGAAAATGATACTGTGTGTCCCACCTCCTTCATACAGTCAACTGCTCTTTATATCTTAGAGCATAGGTTTAGTTGATCCTTTTTCAATAGAAACTTGCAGGCTGAACTCACCTGAATTACTAAACCATGCTTTAGATGGTTGAGGTTTTTTAAAGGAAATAAAAAAACAAACAAAAAACCCAAAAACAAAACAAAACAAAACAAAACAAAAAAACCCAAAAAAACCAGGCTTTTAATCTGTGGGCTTTATTGATATTCCTTAAGGCTCATTCCTTAAATGAGCCACATCTTTAAGGAATGACACGGGCACCTTCTAGAAACAGTGTTCAATGCATTTTGCACTCTCTCATGAGACCTTCGGGTTCATGTTTCTCCATTGCTGAGTTAATTGCAGGCCCAAGCTGACAGTGTCCCATGCATCTGGTGTTCACTGATCTGTTTGTGGTATTCATTTCCTCTGGGTGGAGAGTTGAGCTTTTTGGGCAGACGGTGCCCCTCAGGCCTCGAGGCTTGTTTGAACCTTGTACAATATTTCATGAAGACACAGGCTGGGGGAGGACTTTGTCTTGTTGCTGCACAGGGAATGGAATGCAGGAGGTTCCTGAAATATCCCCATGGAAGCTGGAATGTCTGAGGACATTGGTGTGATGGTTCTTGGGGATGAATCTTGCTGCTGGCTGTCTGTAGCGTGGTAATGTAGGACACGACAGAGCAGGGGGTGAGGAACAGGGGGGTAGGAACTGTGAGGTGTTTCATGCCGGCAGCTGAGTTTGGTGTTGTTCTTGTTTTCAGAGCCAGACCAGATTGATTTGGTTCTGGTGCACTGGAATAGGATCCAAACCTTAGAAAGTGTCTCTGTTTGAGACAAACTGGGAGGATATGTTTTGAAATTAATGTGTTTCTTAATAGAAGGCAAGTTTCAGTAGTTTTCTTTAATAGGTTTTAAAGGAAATTTTTTTGGAGAAAAAGAGAAAATAATTGCTTATTTAATAAGTAGGGTGTATTGCTTATTTTAATAAGTAGGGTGTATTTAGGTAAGAGGAAAAAAAAGAATGAATAATATTAGATAATAATTTTTTTTTGTTGTGGAGAAAATACCAGTTGATGTAGAGGTTTTTTTTGCAGGTGTGGCTTGGGGTTTTTTGGAGTTGGGGTGTGATTTGGGTCTTTTTGGGCCATGGCATGGGGTGTTTTTGTGGTAGCTTGGTTTTTTGGATTGGAGTAAAGCTGAATGGTTTTAGAAAAAGAAGTTACAGTTTTGGGATTTTTTTTTCTTTTAGCTAATAAATGAGAGGTTAGTTAAAAAAAAAGTAAAACATGGATTTTTTTTTGTTGGTGTTAGACAATATAGCTGAGAGAAAATTTAGGGGAGAATGTGAGTACTGTATATAAATTGTGTGTTGAAAGAATTTTATTGGGTTTTTAAATTTTAAAGTTATAGAATTTTTGTTTGGTCATAAAGTAGATGATAGGGGATATTGTATTATATAATTTGAGGACGTTTTACTTTTTATTTTATATAGTCAGCTTAATGCTCAAATTATTATATTTTAATTTTATATCTATACATTTATATATGTACAGTTAAATGTAGATAGTGGTAGTGATATTTAGTAAATAGTGGCATTGATATGTGGTTTTTAGTCAATATTGGATTTTTTTTGTGGTATCTAGTATGTTTTATTTTTTTGTAGTATTTAATATGTATAACTTATTTTCTGAGTCGAGGTAATTTTATGGATAGGTTTGTATTTGAGGCAGAACTAATTTAAATAATTTTTAATAGACTTGATATGTATTATTGGGATTTTGTTTTTGTTTAGTGTGTGTAGGGGTTCAGATTGGGTAGGGTTTGTTGTTTGGTTAGTGGAGTTTTGAATGTTAATTAATTAGGTGACTTTTTTTAGATGCAGTTTTAAATTTTTGAAATATTTTTTTATTTAGTGGTTTTAAGGTGGTTTTTAATAATTTATTGTATCATTTTATTTTGTTTGTAGTTGGTGTATGATAAGGGATATGGGATATTGATTTAATGTTAGGCTTTTTGTTTTAGGTGTTGATAAGGTTGTTTTTGAAAGCAGTTTTACTCTTGGATTTAATTTTTTGGGGGGGGGTATGAGGTTTTTAAGGGATTTGTTTTTTAAGATTTAGGATGTTATGGGCTGTAGTGTGAGGTATAGGATAGGTTTTTAATTATTTAGAGGTGGCTTTTATTGTGTAGTGTTTGTTTTGATGGGTTTGAGGTAGTGTGATGTTGTTAATTTGTTAGGTATTTTATATTTATATTTGGATTATTGTTTTTTATATTGTAGGGGTTTTATTTATTTGGTTTGTTTGATTGTAGTATATGTTTTATGGTTCTGGATAATTTGGGAGATATTGTTTATGGTTAAATTTATTTTTTGGTTTTGTGTTTATTTATAGGTGGTATCCTTGTTTCGATGGTTTGAGGTGTTATGGGTTTATTGAGTTAGGAATCTTTTTTTGTGTTGTTAGTAGTTTGATTTATTTGTTGTTTTGGTGGTTTTTATTACTTTTCTTTCTGGGAACATGGGTATACATATGGTGGTTTTTTATAGATATTTTTTTATTTGGGTTGTGATTTTTTTTAATAATTTAGATTGGGTTTTTTTAATGTTGTTAGTTTGAGGATTTTTTAGTTAATTTTAGAGTGTACTGGTTATTTATAGTGTAGTTATAATGTAGAATTAGTGTAGAGGTAGAGTTTTAGTTATTTTTTAAGTAACATTTAGGGTTAGTTGAATGGTTTTATGTTTAGTAAGTTGATTTTTTTAGTAGTTTTTGTGATTTGTTGTGTGGGGTTCTATATGGTTGTTCTTTATTTTGGTTTCATTTTTATGATGTGACAAGAATTCTTAGTGAAAAGAATAGTGTGGTTTTTTGCTGGTATTTGGTTGTATGGTGGAGGTTTTTTTCGTTTGTGTTAATTGGTTTGGGGTTCTTTTGTTAGTAAGATTAAAGTTTTTACTTTTAGGTTAATTTGTAATTATTTTTAAGATTTTAGGGTGATTTAGATTTTTGTTATGGGTGTGTTATGTGATGAGAATAATTTATTTGTTTTATGTGGTATTGGTGGTGTGGTGGATAGAAGGAATTTTTGTTTTGAACATTTATTTTAGTATTGGTAGTGGGGGTGTTAGGAGGAGTTGTGTTATAGTGTTAATTATCTTTGAGGTGGCTTGGATTTTTTTATAGGTTGTTAAGAATTTTTTTGTTGGTTGGTGGAGTTATTGTGATTTTATTGATGATATTGGTGGGAATTTGATTCTGTTTGTTTTGTTATTTTACTTTTAGGAATTTGATTTTTTAATAGGTTTTTTGATTTTGGTTTTGTTGTTGTTGTTGGTAAAATTGGTTTTTAGGAGAATTTAGATGGGTTTTTTTGTTGTATTTTTTATATAATGGTGTTGTTGATGTATTGTAGATGTTTTGGAGGTTTATTTCTTTTAGTGTAGTTTGGAATGGAGAAAAATGTATTTGTAATGTTAATAGTGGCATAATATTTTGTTGTTTTGGATTTTAGTTTGTATTGGGGTTTTAACATGTTTGGCGAGTAGTGTTTACCATAGGAGTGCCAGAGGAGGAGCCCGGGAGCAGGCAGACACCCCGGGCATGAAGCATCACTCCACAGAACACCGAGGGAAAAGCCATTGCACCAGGGAGCAGCACTGGAGCACGCGAGGCAGGGTCCAGGGTCCCAGGGGCTATCTTTCAACTTTTGCCTTTCGTCTTGTCAGTCCCTCCTTACTGCCTGTAGCCCTTATCCAGTACCCCCATGAAAAAGGTGAAAGGGGAGTTACTAGGAGAACAGGGGGTTAAACTGAGGGCAAGTACTTCCTTGTTATATGATTGCCTGTGTTTCAACTGAAACAGAATCCCCTTCCCTTGCATTTTTAAGGGTATCTGTTGTAAATAATAACGTGATCCAGCCAAAATAATAATTTGGAGAGCCGAATTAATAATAAAAAAATAAATTTTATTTCGCAACCGCGATACGGCAGCGACAGCCATGATCTAAAAGGACAGCATCAAGCCCGGGAGTTGACACGGGTGAACTCTGATCCAAGCTCTATTGCCTCCGAACCCCTCCTGCTCACTGCCACAGTCTTAGTCCGAATGGTTTTTATACAATTCACTATATGATTTCTTCCCACATATCCAGTATATACCATTTGGGGCTTTCCAGGTCATTTTTGAATCCTCTGGTTTGTTCCAATAGTCCCTTAAGCTGTCTAAAGTTTGGTATGGGTTGGCTCCAGAGCCTTTATTCCAGCAAAACCCAATCAGATTATTCCATTCACACCCAATTTCTTTTTCTCGGCTCCAGTACCCAGCAGGGGGTTCTGGCTGCGACATCTTGCTTTTAGTATCGGAATTTACTGTCAAGGTGGATATACATGGGGTATATCCCACCACTTGGATGTGTTGTTTTCCTTCCCGACTAATACAAATTGTCCCAATCACTCTTTTGTCTAGTACCCATCCCTCAGATCTCTGCAAAGTCCCTGATACTTTTGTATTGTCCCATTTTAAGAGTTGCTCTGGAGCTAAGCCTTCACCTTTCCACGGCCATTTCTCTGCTGACTTGTGCCCCCCACAAATCCAGCAATTAGATAAACCTAATTCTGTAGCGATTTCTTGCATTAGCTCAATGAACAGGTTCCTATCGGAGGCAGGTAAACCCAAATCACCATATTGCTTCTCTAATTGATCATATTGTTCACTCGAAGTTTTTAACCTTTCTTGTTCTATCCTCTTCTTTCTGATTTCTGACTCCTGTTTCTTCAGTTCTAGGACTCTTTGTCTCATTTTACTTTCTGGGTCTGCACCTTCCTGATCTTTTGAAAAACAGAAAAATTGATCAAATTGTAAGCAGATTCGATCATTGTCTTTATCCCTGAGATTAAGGATGACTGGCTCATTCACAGGTAATTTATCTTCATATTTTACATTTCTCCCTACCCAGTAAGTTTTCCCCCCCATTGTACACATTTCTAAATTATTATTATTGTAACATAAGTCGTTGACTTGAAAATAGGCTACGAACATAGATTCCCTTTTTCTTCCAATCCATACTGTGCGGTTACATTGGCTGCAAGTAGGAATGGATCCCTGCCCCACACTCCTCTTGTATAATTTGTGTATAGGAGCCTCTGACTGCCCATCCTTAGTGGTTACCTTTTACATGTAACATGAAGCTTGCTTATTGATTCTACAAATCCCATACCGAGTGCCATTTAAGGTACAGTACCCGCTTTCTCTATCCTTACAGTCTTTTGAGGCTGGGTATGCTGCGATGTCTGCCTCTTCTTATTTTCCCAGAATAAACTGGGAGCATTTTCAGCACTCATTATCCGGGCTCTGAGCCTCCGTGCCAGTCAGGTTCTCCAGGTGCATGCTAGTCGTGTGGCACATGACTAGGTTCAGGACCACTAGGATTCCTCATATATGCATTCCTCTGCCCTTGCCTGCACCCACTGGGTTGCCACCGGCGGCAAGGAAAACCCACTCGGCAGCAGGGATACTCTTCTGGGGATCCATACTTGGTCAAGACCACATACCTTCTTTTAAACATGCCCCACCTTGATGACTTGACTGTGTCTGCTATGCAAAGTACTTTATTGAACCTTCGGCACTCGATTGCTAGAGCTTCTGCCTTTGAACTTAGTTTCCCTCTCGTCCTGTATTTGAACAGGTAGTACCACTCTGGGGAGTCTAGTTCTATAATACCAAATGCAGTGGCAAGCCTTAAGAGACGGCTAGTCAGATCCCATTCCCTTTCCAAACACTTAGTGCACAGCCCCGAAGGTTTATATCCCCTTTTACAATGTGCAACCCAAATCTCGTTACAATATCCGCATTTGAAATGTACAAAAGGATAGCATTCACAACCAGCTTTTATACAACTTATCTGATCCCCCTCCGTCATTTACTCAGTCAGTGCAATTTGATCTTTAGGTCCCCAGGTGTGGCCGGAGGCTCCAGCCACCTTCCCGAGAGTGAGGTAGCTAAGGGCCAAATGCCACGATGGAAGAAATCACACCAACGCAGGAGGGCTTCTGTGTGGGTTCTGAAGGGTTTATTCCTCAGAGGGTCCAGGAACAGAAGACAACAAAATGGCTGCAACATGGGGTCTTATAGGGGAAGGAGGACCAATCAGGAGTGAGCAAAGGGAGGTAACTAGGGCTGAGACAATTAACATCAACCAATCACATTTTAAACTTTAACGGTTATTAACGGTTACATCATGAAAGGCCAATGAGTTTCCCAGGTTGTCCGAAGGTACTAGAAGATGGGGTGGAGCTTGGGCTGCTCTCGCAGGAGGAGTTAGTCTTCCTCCGCCCAGGGCATTCCTTCATTGGGGAACGCCTGCCCATCTACACCCAGGTGAGGAAGTGATTCTCCACTCTGCTGTTTTGTCCTGATGTTCAATCTTTTTCACCCGAGACGCGTGTGTCCAGCCCTTTTCAGCTGTTTGGATAGCTGTATCTGTAGTTAGAAGGACAAGAAAAGGGCCTTCCCGGTGAGGAGAGAAATGAACCTCTCTCCAGGTTTTTATGAGGACCTGATCTCGTGGTTATATTTTATGGAGAGCAAACTCCAAGGGGGCATTCTTTGTTATCATCCCTTGTTTCCTTAATTCTTGTAAATATTTATTGATTGCTATAAGGTAAGGCTGTATTTGCCCATCTTCTATCCTTGGGTGTCCTACTGGCATCCCATGTGTATAAGGCATTCCATATAGCATTTCAAAAGGTGATAACCTGGTTCCCAAATGAGGCAAGATTCGAATGTTTAGCAAGGCCAGTGGGAGGCACTTGAACCAGGACATCCTAGTTTCATTAATTTTGATAAGTGGACTTTTAAACTTTGATTCATTCTTTTGACCTGCCATAGCTCTGGGGGTGCCAGGGGGTATGGTATTCCCATCTAATTTTTAGGGATTCCACTAGTTGCTTAACAATTTTTGAAGTAAAATGCGTTCCTTGATCTGAATCTATACATTTAATTAACCCATATCAGGGTATGATTTCTCCTAATAATATTTTTGATACAACCCAAGTCATGGCCCTAGAGCTTGGAAAGGCCTCGACCCAATGAGTTAACTTATCTACTATTACCAACAAGAATTTGTACCTGCCTACCTTTGGTAGCTCAGTGAAATCCACCTGTATTCTTTCAAAAGGGTGGTAGGCTACTGGACGACTTCCCATCACCACTTGTCGTGCCCTGGCCCAACTGAACTTTTGGCAAATCAGGCACCCCTGTACCTCTTGTTTTGCCGACTCATAAATACCTTTGCATCCGAAGAATCTTAAAAATTGTTCGGCCAGGGCCTGGGTTCCCCAATGTGTCTGCTGATGTAGCCTCTGCAAGATCTTTCTGCTGTAATCTTTAGATAATAATTCCCTTCCATCTGGTCGGCACAAACTGGTTTAGTAATTGTTCGAGTGCCTGGCCAAATAAATTCGGTGAGTCCACAAACCCCTAGGGCAAAGATGTCCACCTGAGTTGTTGTTTCCTATTTGTGTCTGGGTCCTCCCATTGAAATGCAAAATAGTCTCAACTATCCTTTGCTAAAGGACCAGTCCAGAAGGTGTCTTTCAGGTCTATTACACTGTACCAAATGTCCTCAGGGGAGATATTACCTAATAGAGTGTAAGGATTCGAGACCTTGGGGAATAGAGTCTTAGTTCTCCTGTTCACAGCTCATAAGTCCTGCACCAGTCGATAGCTACCATCAGTTTTCCGTACAGCCAGAATGGGTGTGTTATGTCTGGACATGCAAGGTTCCAGGGTCCCTTTCTGTATCAGTTCTTCTATTACCAGTTTCAATCCCCTTCTACCTTCCAGGGGTATAGGATATTGTTTGACCTTAATTGGGTCTTCAGGCCTTTTGATTTCTATATGGATTGGTTCCATATCTATTTTACCTGCCTCCCCCAGTATATGCCAAACCTTGGGATTTATTTTGCTCTCGTCATCTGTAGTCAGCTTGTATAAGCTTACCATAAACTGGGATTCTTCTGCAATCAGGCTTACCCCTAAGTTTACCATCAAATCCCTGCCTAATAGATTATAGTCTGCTTCTTCAACTAGTAACATGTGACCTACGCAGAACTTTGTTTCTGACTCTATTTCTACGTTTTTAATGACTGGGACTTTAAAGGGTTCTCCTTTTGCCCCAATTACCACCAGAGAGTCCTTGCTTTTTGTGCACCCTGGCGGCAGCCGCTGAACGGTGCTCCGTTTGGCTCCCGAGTCCACCAGAAAAGTTAGTTCCTGTTTTTGGGCTCCTATCCTCAGTTTTATCAAGGGCTCCCCTGATGTTCTTGGCCCCAAATTAAAAAGCCCCTGACCCCTCTAGTCCTCCTGGAACATTTGCTCATCCTTTATTCGTTTCCTGCATTCCCTTTTCATGTGTCCCTTACCTTTGCAGAAAAAGCACTCTGGAAGGCTTTTCTGGCCATTCGAGTGTTTCCTCTGAGGGTGACTTTGTTTCCTCTGGGCCAGGTAGCTAGGGCCATGCTTTACCAGGTTCTGGACTTGTTCCTGCTTTTCAGCCTCCCTTAGAGCTGCTACTAACACCTTCGCTTGTGCCTTTTGCTGTTCCTCACCCCTCCTCATGTAAACCTTTTGTGCTTTTCTGAGCGAATCTTGAAGACCTTTCTCTTGCCAATTTTCTATTTTTTCTAACTTCCTCCGTGTGTCTTCCCATGATTTTGCCACAAACTGTGTTTTTAATAGGACTGCCCCAACGGGTGACTCAGGGTCCATCCCTGAATACATTCAGAGGCTCTTCCTTAATCTTTCCAACCATTCAGTGGGGGTTTCATCTTTTCCCTGGCATTCTCCTAGTTGTTGACCAATATTTTGTCCCTTAGGTACCGCTCCCCGCATGCCCTGTATTACCATACTTCTTAAATTAATCATTTTCTGCCTCCCTTCTTCTGTTTAGGCATCCCACGTCGGTCTCCAGTTGGGCCATTTCTGATCCCCTTGCCCCCCTTGTGGATTCCTGCTCTCCCAGTCTCAGATTGCTGCCTGTCTTATCATTTCCCTCTCTTCACCGTTAGACAGTGATCTTAGGATAGTGGTGATATCATCATACGTGTATATGCTAGTTCCTAGGAATTCATCTAACCTATCAGCAACCCCCCACAGATCATCCATTAGGTTCCCCATCTCCTTTTTGAAAGCCCTCACATCCTCGGTATTGATTGGTATAGTAACATAACCTATAACCCCCAGGGCCAGGGCACTCCCTGAGGGGAAGCAAATTGTGTTTGTCCTCTTCGCTTTCACTGTCTCCATTACTCACCTTCCTGGTCTTGTTTCGAGTTCTGCTGGGTGCAGATCTGAGCTTTGCAGAAGCTAGGTTCTGTTGCTCATTCCCTATGGGTGGAGGGAGGGGTGGGGGTAAAGTGGGCTCTTGTGGGGATTGCGTAGCTGACACCTGCCTGAGAGAAGCCTCTGGGGCTTGGGTTGTGGTAGGAGTTACCTGTGTCTGTGTGGGCTGCTGAGATGTGTCTGCTGGCACTGAGGGAGAGGGCTGAGCTGGCCCAGCCTGAGGTAGGGGCTTTCGGTATGGGGGAGGAAGATTGTCCAAAGGTTCCCATGCCTCACTTTGGCTTGTGGGACCCTTATGGGTTTTGATCGGGAATAGCCCAAAACAAGAGTATTCCCATATCCTGGCATATTCCCTTGTCTCACTATTTGGTGGATTTCTATCACAGACAAAATCATATAAGGCTTGGCATGTCCATCTCTCGAAGGAGCCGAACATGGGCCAAGTTCGATGTAGTTTGTTTCCTTTCCCCCCATACCTCTACACAGTAGTGAATAATTTTTTCCTTTGATTTTCCCCTCCTCTCGGGGTAATCCTCCCAATATTCCAACATCCATCCCAGTGGGCTATCCCACGGGATTTCAGGTAAGCTGATTTCCCTTTTCTTGCCGGCTTTTCCCTGAAGATTTTCCTGCATTTTACTCTTCCTTTGTCCCATCTCCCTGGTATGTGTTGTGAACTATTCTCTAGAGGTTTTTACTTACCGTTCTTCTGCGCTGAGTTTTTTTTTAACAAAAAAATTAAAGGATCCTAAGTTTTCTTACCGGTACCTTCTCTTCTGCCTCCTTTTGACTTAGTATTACCAGCCTACTGGCCCCGCGCCGAACTGTTCTGGGGGTTTTCAGCTGGTAATGAGCTCTTAATTTCTTACCTGGACTCCCTGAGTCCTGGATCGAAGAGGTTTACAAATTCCCAACACCAGGGAACATACCCTTCCCTCTTGATCCCTCCTGTGGCTGAACGCCTGAACTCCCCGTGTTACAGGGTTTACGCGTGTAGGAGTTTTTCGTCTGCTTCCCCCTTGACCGACCCCTTCCCTCGCAGAAGAGGGGAACTGCGATTATGGGGTCCGCACTTGCTTCACGATAGAATCACGTCTCACACACGCACTCAACCACACCTCACTCAACCACGCGATACTTGCAGTCTTTTTTCCTGCGTGGGTTCTTCGTGCACGTAGATTTTACGAGTGAAATATTACCACAGTCTTGGAGATTTATCTCCGATCTCTCTGAGAGTTCTGGGCCTGTCCTATATTTGTTAATTGTGGCTCTGGCTTTTTTGTTCGAGGTCTGATGGGATTTTCTGGGTTTCCCAATCTTGTCGGGCCACTGAAATCAGCGGGGCGCCCCCTGAACAGATAAAGGGGTTCCCCTAAATCAGATCACATACGGGGTCACCAAGATTGTTATAAATAATAATGTGATCCAGCCAAAATAATAATTTGGAGAGCTGAATTAAAAAAAAAAAAAAAAAAAAATTATTTAACAACTGCAATACGGCAGTGACAGCCACTATCTAAAAGGACAGCGTTGAGCCCGGGAGTCGACACAGGTGAACTCTGATCCGAGCTCTATCGCCTCGGAACCCATCCTGTTCACTGCTGCAGTCTTAGTCCAAGTGGTTTTTGTACAGTTTATTTTGCTGGAGGCTGAAGTTCTTTCGCAGCTTTCATACTCCACATATGCAAGTGTCCCTCTTTTCTCTGTGTGGAGTTGGACAAAGAACTTCGGAGAAGCGATGAATGTTGTTGGTTTGTCTATCTCGATCAGAGACAGGTGATGGGTGTTAATGTCTCCAGGTGCCTTGGGATATCTCATCCAGAGATATCCATCTTGCATTTGCTGTCAGGGTGTTCCTAGATATCAAGAGAGAAAAGCCCATCTCTGCCCCATACCCAGTTCTTTTACTTTGCTAATTAGACATTCTCTCCCAGCTTGCCAGCTGCTGCTGTCGCAATTTTGGGTTAATTTCTCTGCCTGGGTGGGATGCTTTCAAACTATGAACTTCTTTTAGGAATATACCATATCTATAATATTATTGTACATATTATATTTTAACCATAAGCACAAATTATCCTACGCCATCTATAACAGTATCCATTGTAGGACAACTTACCTTTTCTGTGCTGTTAGAGTTAATTGACAGGGAATCCCCATTTTGCTTTACTTTCCAGTTTAAATGGAAGAGGAATACCTTGACCATGCTATTTTGCAGGTTTGCATTAAGGGTAACTACCCCCTTTTATCATCCTAAGGTTTAAATAGAGGGGGAAGCCCACTCCTTTTTAACAGCTTTCATTGATGTGAAAATCCTCTTTTTCCCATCATTTGAGAGAATGAAAGTGAGGAAAACTCCTCTTTTGCTAATATTTTAGGGAATTAAAGCAAAGGGGAGAAGCCCTTTATTTGCCATTGTGTCAGTTTAAGTGGAGGTAACTCACCCCTTTCCTCATTTTAAGGGATTCAGTTGAAGGAAGCTCTCCTTTCTTCAGCATTTTAAGGGCTTAAAACTGCACTTTAGGGCACTTGTACCCATGCCCCAGTCCCAAATATCTCGGACGGGAGTGAGCCTGGCACGTACGTGACCCTGATGCTGCCCAGGAGTCTATTATTTTTCTGATTTTTGTTTACAATGTAGATAGTGCCAATAGAGGTCCCAATGAGACTTACACCATTCATATAATTATTGTTCTTCTCCACCCTACTTTGTCACATGTGGAGAACTACTTAGTAATCATTAAGGAATAATTACACAAGTTAACGACAAATTATCTAACTTATCTAGCTATGCTGCTGAAACACAAAGTTTTTTTTCTTACCAGTTTTCTGCCCTTTTGCTCAAAGTAGTTGTAGCAAAATCAGAAGTGTTGTCATTTCCCTGAAGAGTTTTCTTCTATATGGAGCCCTTTACTGACCTTCAACTTAAATCAGAGGAGCCAAACTGCTGCGACTCCGCTGAGGGCTTTTATACCTTGTGGGATTTGACTCCTCCCTTTTCCTGGGCATCATGGGAAGGAGAGGCAGGCCCAAACAGAGGTATATTAACCTCACCCTTTATTAAGGGGCTTCATTCCCTCTCTGGTTTCAGCTGGGATAAGAGCTCTCATTTCAGTGAAAAGGATCTTTCAGCTTATCTCAGCTTGTTTTCAGCAGATGCTTTTGAGCAACAGAGGGTTTGAACACACCTTGAAGAAGATAGCATTGAACACAGGGAGTATTTAAGTTCACGATTTTGGGTTGTGTGTTCAGGGGTAACAAGGTGCTTTTGTAATTTCTGGTTTTGTTCTTGTTTTTTTTTATTTTTTTTAGGAGCAGGGCAACTTCCTGAAATTCCAGGTTGTGTTGAGTACGACACATCAGATTTTTTCAGCAGATTCATTGTGTCAGGTAAGGGACTTGCCCAATGTCAGAGATGATTTCTGAGATCACGATTTCCAACGGGTGAGGATTGTGACCATGAGAGGGAGGGTGAACAGGGTACTCAAGTAGGAACTGTGGGGGGTTTATGGCACACAAGTGCTTCCACCGCACTCACAGAAATGCCATGTAACTTTGCCTCTCACTAACCCAGGTGCCCATCATAATAACAGCCACAGCCTTAGACTTGGGATGAAGCCAAAGATTCACAGGCTGAGGTGCACTTAGAAGAGGGCAAGTATCCAACTTGTTGGGATTTGGCCCACATGCCATTGAACTCATACGTGGATTTTGGTTTTCTTTATCATCGCTGGCTAAGAGGCTAACCAGTGATCATGCGCCTTCCGAGACAGCCTCATTTCACATCCAGTGTGGATTCACATCCAACGTGGATTCACGTCGCCAGTCATCCAAAAGGTAAGTCAGGGCCCATGGCCTGGAAATGGGATGATAGTAGGGTAGCGGATTGGAAATTCTTGAGACAGATTTAAAAATTAGTAGAGGGGAAAGGGATGTCCTCCAAGGGGCCTTTTAGGACAGCTAAAGGGAGCGGCTCTGCTTTTGACCCCAACCCTAGTGTGTGTGGCACAGAGACAACACTGAGACAGTGTTGTCTAATGTCTTGTTGTCTAGCATGTCTTCAGGATCCCTTAGATCAGATATCTTTGCTTTTTCCCCTCGAGGGCCTTATCTCAAGCATTGGCCATTATCTCTAGATCCTCGAACATACGCACCTCTCGGCACGATGCTGACGTCATTTGTTCTTTTGCCACTGAGCTCGGCCATGTCTCAGAGTTGCATCTCGGAAGCATTGAGTCAGATGTCTTTTAAGGCCTTGTTCCTGGCTCTATCGCCATCTGTGCTTTCTAGCTGTGAGTTGTAACATCCTGGGGCTTATAAGATTGTATGGCTGTGGGGGGCCATTCTAAACGTAGCATTGTCTCACAGCCATCTTGACCATCATGACCAAGAGTTCTTTTAACAGATCACTCTGTTACAGTCTTTTCTTCTGCTTCTTAGAGCCTCCTCTGTCTGCTGTCGCCATACCATTGGTCATCTCTTTTGGCATCATCTCGGTCCTTGCCATTATTCTTCTTTCCGGGAACTCTTTTTAGCATCTTTGTGTCACAGTGTTTGTACCATAATGTGTTGTTTGAGTTTGTGTTTAGCCTGGAACTCCTCTGCCCTGTGGAATAGATTGGGGAGTAGGTGGAGTAGAAAGAAGAGTTTTACAGGTAACATTTTGCTTTGGTTAACCACCCAAGCCCCACCTCAGACGGAGCAACCGTGGCTGGTCCACGCGGAGTTGGGCAGAGACAGCAGGAGTGGTACAGCAACATCTCGTAGTTTTCTAGTCATTTGACTGAATGCATACTGTTCTCAGATCCTAGACAATTTGCTTTGAAAAATTAGAACTTTGGAAAGGTTAAACTTTCCCTGTGTGTCTGAGTGACTTTGACAAATAATCTTTTTGCAGAGGCAGAGGGATTGGAGTGCAGTAAACTTGATACGAACACAGGAGGCCAGAGGAGTTCAGCAATGAGGCGGGACAGAACCCGAAGTCTGAACTATGGCCTGACTTTTTTCTCTACATTTGTCATTCAGCTTTTCATTTCATTTTGAAGATGCAATGTGTTCAGCACTGCCGGGTATCAGCACCAGGGGGACCATGACCAGATGAGTACCAGCGATTGAGATGATTATTGAATCCAGCACAGAACTGGATGGTACCAGAGTTGTATTAGGGATGAAACTATGAGCAGCCTTTGGTTTTTTGTGTTCTACAGGTGGTCTACAGCATATAAACTGCTGGTCCAATATTACCAAGATCAGTGCAGGAGGAAGTCACTTTCAAGCACTTTCAGACAGAAACTACTCCAGCAAAGCGACACTTTCTGACCCTACATCAGTACGTGCCTTTCCATTTTGTTTTACCTCTTCTCCCCCTGGGAAAGTTGGTCATCATTTGGCTTTTTAGGGGAGGTGTAATTGGTGGTTTGTTATAGCATTGTTCTTTGTCTCTATTTTTAGGGAATAAAGCCGGATATTAGCAGTCAAGGTGAAGTGAACAAGGTGAGCAGTGACCAGCAGACAGAACCAGTTGTTATTGCTCAGGTCTCAATCTCTGGTGCAACTCTAAGAATCCATTCTTGTTTGTGTGTTTTAGGCAGTCCATTCATATTACACCGAGCGCCTCTCACCAACTGGCCAACAGACCTGGTTTGCCTGTCTTGTGAGCCCTCCGGAAATATCACAGGACTCTGTGATGAAGCCTTTACCTTTTCCTTTTGAAGGTGCCATCTGAGTAGCCTTCAGGAATGGCCGGGAGTTGCGGTGAGTTGGGGAGGTTAAGGAGGAGGAGCGAGGGTCCACTCAAGTTTCAGCAATGCCATATCACCTTGTCTCCTCTTAACCCAGGCATACCCTGCGATGATGGCGTCAGCCTCCAAGCATGGCCGAAGCGTGTGGCCCAACGATCTGGGCATTCTTAGGAGATGGTGAGTAATGGAATTGTCGGGTTTTGGACAATGTGCTGCTAAGATCATGCATTGATGTTTGTTTTTCTCTATTTCAGCTTACTAAAAGAGAATAGCCCGGTGAAGGCAGGAAATTCCCAGAAGGTGAGGTGGCCTTTCGCACCTGACACAGATTTGTGTCTGAGAGATAAGTTGAGGGCTACGACCCACAGAGGGAATGAAAACGGAGTGCGGGGTCAGGAGTAACTGGAAGGGATCTTTGAGTCAGCTTTGGAGACGGGGATGTCCAAGAAGTGTCCTCTTAAGCCACATAAAGGGAAAGTCTCACTTTTGATCGTAATGCGTAATGGTGCGCAGGGCGGAGCAGTCCCAGTGCGTGTCGTGTCATTTGTGTATTCTCCACTCTGTGTCTTTTGGGCATATCATGTTGCATGTCTTTTGCCTTAACCCTTTGAGGGGCCTATCAGAAATGCCAGGCATTGTTCTTAGCATCTCTGATCTCTGCATCCCTCGTCCCAGCACTGATACCGTCGAACTTTTGACTTGGAAGCTCAGACAGGCATTGGAATCATATCTCTCTTCAGAAGCATCCAGTCAGATGTCTTTTAAGGTCTTGTTCTGAGCTCTTATCGACAGCTGTGCATCTCAAGATCCATTATAGCAGATTAAGACTTGTACAAATGTGAAGATAGGTAGAGCATTCTGACCATAGTGTTCTCAGGCATCCATCTTTGCAGTTCTTGGAATAAGTCATTCTGTTAGCATCTTGTTCTTCCAGGGTTCTCTGAGCCTCATTGACTGGCCATCCGTCTCACGTCAGTCATTGCATTCTGCATTCTCTCAGTCCTTGCCATCATTCTTCTCACCAAGAGTTTTCTCTTCTTGTTGCATCCCTTTGTTTGTCATGTCCTGTGTCACAAGTGTCTGTACGTATTTGACCTGGAGCTGCCTTGCTGCTTAGTCTGGGTGTAGGTATAATAGGACAATTCCTGGGCTCTTGAAATTTGTAATGTAGGGTGTACTTAGACTCTAGATATTGATAGACTCTATTGATTGATCTAGATCTATAGATAGATCTATTGATTGACTCAATTGATAGATTGACACACAATGTCTGGAACTGTTAAGTTATCCTGCAGCATTTTGACTTTTGTCCTAACTTTCTGTCCGATGCAAATGGATTAAATCCATGGCAGAGCACTCCATCCCAGATGAGGGGGCTCCCCTGAGAAGGTCAGTCACCATTTGTCTTTGCAGGAGAAGCATAAATGGTGACTATTTCAGCATTATTCTTTGTCTTTATTTTTAAGAAGTAAAGCTGGATATCTGTGGTCAAGGTTGATGGAGCAAGGTGAGCAGCGACTGGTGGACAGAAGCAGTTGTTATTGCTCAGGTCTCAATTTCTGATGTAATTCTATGCATCCACTGTTGTTTTTTTATTTCAGGTGGTCCACTTGCAAGATGTCCCATCCCTGGAAGCCAGAGGCCAGGTGGGTGTGAGCTTAAGGCATAGGTGTGGTATGCTTTAGTTGGATCAGGGAGGTTGCAGTTTCGCAGTATCTCAGCATGTTTTTTTGCTTTGTTTCTTAGCAGGTGCTGCTGCTGCCCTAGGCTTGCCAAGGAATAGAGGTAAGCGGGTGAGTCAGCATTTAGCCAGTGTGACTCATAGGTGAGCAGTATACAGCAGCATGCTAAGCATGTACCTTTTTGTTTTCCGGGTATCCTCCTGGCTCACCTCAAATCTTCATTCAACTCCCTCTGGAGTCGAATGAAGATTTGAGGTGAGCCAGGGCAGTGGTGCAGAGGAGCCCAGGGCATTTCTCTTCTGGAGGGCAATAGTCACATTTTCTGTTTTGTTGTCTTAGCTACGATGAGGAGTGCGGAGGCAAAGTTTGGAAACAGCAGCACTGAAACGGACACGCAGAACTGTTGAATCCCAGAATGAGGAAAAGGATATTGATGCTAGGATGCCTTGGGAAACACCCCTCTAAGTTATCACGATATAGAGAGAGATGCTCTCCCACAGTCCTTTGCTTCTTTATGTAAATAATTTANTTTCTAGAACGACATTACATATTCATGAACTATTTACATATTGGTGGCTGGGGAATCCTCCCACAGCCTGGTGTCCACTTCTTCTACAGTGGGACAGACTGCAACACCTTGTCTCCTCCACGTCTCCTCCCCAGTTCCAGAAAGTTCCCCACTCCTCATTTCCCTATTGGTCCCTCGTTCCTTACTCTTCCTCCCCTGAATCCCAGTTGGCTGTTCCCCTGGACCCGTATAAAATCCTGGACCCTCCTTTGTTCCTGGTTCTTTTTGGCCCTGGACACTTCGGTGTGTAGGTGCAATAAACTGCCACTGGAACTCCATACAAAGAACCCCTGCTGCTTTCTCTGTCAACCTGCATTTAACACCTGGCGTTGTGAGTGTCTGGTGAGACGCTCTTGGGAAGGCGGTGGCTTCAGTAGCTTCTGCTGCTCTGCCTCACAGAATGTATCGATGTCCATGGTGCCAACATGTTCTTTTCAATCGAGGATGGATTTTGTCCACTTGTCTTCCAAAAGCTAAGTGTTGGGACCAGTGGTTGGGAGAAGGGGAAAAACCTTTACAGTCACAGGAAGCAATTTGAAGTTAGCTTAGAGGAGAGAGCTGTAGTAGGATAGGCCCCTCAAAAGTAAAGGAAGAGGGTTTCTCCTCAGCATCACCAGAGTCTTCACGAGGCAGGGCAGCTCCGACCATCTCTGCATTCTCGTGAGCATCACGTTGTCAGCCTTCTTCAACTCTCGACATCGTCGTGGATCTTTTCACCTGAGAAGCCACCTTCGAGTCTGGAGCTATCACCATGGTCACCCAGCAGCCATCCCTTCCTTCTCTAGGCCTACCGAGCTTCATGAGCATCCGCTTACCAGCTTTGGCACTAACTTCTTGTAAGGAGTTACGTTTCATCATCATATGCTATTGCACTACAAATACAGATTCAGCAACAATTAGCTGCAGGACATATTGAACCCTCACACAGTACATGGAACACTCCTGTCTTTGTTATAAAAAAGAAATCTGGCAAGTGGCAACTTTTACATGACCTGAGACAAATTAATGCTGTAATGGCCTCCACTGGAGCTTTACAGCCTGGTTTATCATCCCCTGCCATGATTCCTATGGAATGGAATACTGTGGTAGATTTGAAAGGGTGTTTCTTTACTATTCCTTTAGCAGAATAAGATAAAGAGAAATTTGCATTCACGGTGCCAACAATTAATCATTCTGCACTGACACAGAGGTATCAATGGAAAGTTCTTCCCCAAGGCATGGAAACTTTGCCAAGTATTTGTCAATAGTTTGTAGCACAAGCTTAAATCCAGTGAGAGAGAAAAATACCCTGTTATTGTTATCATTACATGGATGATATTTTATTAGCAGCCAAAGAACAGGAGCAATTAACTTGTTTGCAATCATTTACAGTACATTCTTTACAAACTTATGGCTTGATTATAGCCCCAGAAAAAGTTCAAACTGTTGAACCTTGGAAATATTTAGGTCTCATTTTGTCTCAAGGACAAGTGAGACTTCAAAAGATACAATTACGGAAGAAAATTGAAAATTTAACTGATGTGCAAAAATTAATGGGATCAATTAATTGGATAAGACCTTATTTGGGACTTACCAATTCACAATTGCAACCACTTTTAGAAATGTTAGAGGGGTCGGAAAACCCTACTGATATCCGTGAGTTGACCCCAGAAGCTCTTTGTTCTTGAATTAGTTGAAAAAGCTTTGCATGAGAAATTTTTCTCTCGCATTGTCCTGGCACAAATAATACAACTATTTGTTTTTGTTGATAAAATGACTCCTTTTGAAATTCTTGTGCAATAGAGCGATCAGTGGAAAGATCCTTTACATATTTTAGAATGGTTATTTTTACCTTTTTGATCTACAAAAACTGCCCCTGGTCTTTTTTAATTAATTGCTGAAATTATTATTAAGTCTCGTAAATGATATGTTGAATTGACTGGTTGAGATCCTGAAAGAATTGTTTTTCTGTCCAGAACTGGTATTTTGAGTGGTGTCTTGCCAACAGTTATCAGTTACACGCTTCTATGGCTGCTTTTACAGGACAAGTGTCTTATCATTTACCAAGTCCCCCTTTATCGAAATTTTTTTGGGAAGTACCAGTTAGTCAAAAACTGTTAAGCAGGGAAAGACATGTAGATGAACCCACTGTGTTTACAAACAGCTCTGGAAAAACAGGAAAATATGCAGTTTCATGGAAAATCAATGGTAATTGGCAAAATGTGGTAAAATTTCAAACTGGTTCGCGGCAAATTGTTGATCTGAGAGCCATGACTACTGCATTTTAATTGTTCCCTCAAGCTGTAAATATTGCAACATATTCTGCCTATGTAGCAAATTTGACTCGAAAATTAGATAAAGTTTTTTTATATGAAATTGATTACTGAACTTTATTCAATGTGTTGCTGGAATTGTGGAATACAATCCAGCAATACACTGAATCATATTTTGTGATGCATAATTGTTATAAACAGTTAAAGTTAAATTTTCAATGAACTGTTAATTAAAGTTAATGAGTTGTTTATTAGGCAGTGAATTGTTTAGAGTTATACACATTGTTATGTTAAGAACTCTGTAAGATAAATAAGGGACTCTAGGGGGAGTCTTGCAGCATCACATCCTAATAACAGGAAGAACGTTCTGGTAAATTAAGTCATCGAGTCCCGGAGATACCTCGACCCTTGATTGGAGAGTGAGCTGTCCAACCAGAGACCAGAACGTAGAAAGGATTGGTGAGGGGCGCATCTCTCTAAAGACCAATCAACGGGCCAAGATTTGACCAATCGGGATGCGGATCCTAAGTGCCCCAATCAGCGTGCTGCAAGAGACTTTAAAAAGACTGAGACACTGAGCGTTGAGGTCTTTCTGTGGACTTTTGAGCCAAGGAAACACCCCCTGCCACATGTTTTTTTTTACTTTTTCTCGTTTTCCGCTTGAGTCCAAGCTTATCTTGGATTCTAGTCTTTAGCTGTTTTGTGATTTCAATAAACAGGCTTATTTGTTTTTAAATTATCCAGCCTTCCTCATTTTTTGTTAATTACCATTTGTCCTTTGGGCCTGTTTGTAACAGTTTCTGGGAGCTCGTCCGGTATTAGCCACACCCAAACGTGATCCTGGGGTAATGTTGCTATGAACATATTGTA
>VXAX01002966.1:29456-58357 GCA_013399835.1 Leptocoma aspasia | reverse complement strand
AAAAACAAACAAACAAAAGAAAACACCCCAAACAAACCCTACCAAAACCAAACTGGTTTGGATTTGGGGTTTCAGTGGTTTTCTTTTTCTCTATGGTGAAAACTTTTTTTAAGACAGCTTATAGTTGCTTTTGTCTTACCCCCCAGCTTTTGATAAACTTGAAAAACTCAAGACTTGCTCTCCATTTGTTAAGTGCTTGCATTTAGGGTGTTAGAATGGTCGGCATTTGAACATAAACATGGAACAGTTTTTTTTTTAAGCATGTGTTTTAAGAAGTTGTTGGTATGTATTTAGCACATTTATATTCAGAAAAATCACATAATTAAATACTCTGCTGAATTCTTAATCTGTTTATATATCTGTTTACATCTGTTTTGAAGCTTAATTTGCTTCTGTGTAATTAAAATTCTGATCTTTACCCAAACTACGTTTTTAATGAGCCTGAGAAACATTTGCTGAAAGAGAGATGAAACAAATAAAAGTAAAATGTAGACTATTCTGAAATGAAGCCTCAAATGCAAAGTCTGGTAATACCAGCGTCATCCAAGCGCAGTGCTGCAAAGATGGCTCTGTTGCTGCTGCTTAAGATTTCACATACCCACTCTGTGAGAAGTCCTTTAGCACTGAGTTTTCTCTAATGATCAAGCAGCACAGCTTCACAAGGGACCTGCTGCCCTTTGGGATAGAAATAGAATTATTTCAGCTAAAATGTATTCCTCAATGCCTGAGCCTTTGAATAGTGCTTTAGTGTTAATGCTATAGATGTTTATGTATAGCAGAGACATTAAATATAAAGTGCAGTAGATTTTTAATGTAGTTGCATATAATTATTCTTTTCCTAAATTGACCTGAACTAATTACACTGATCTCCGAGTTTTCATGTTGAGTTTACCTGGCTGTGTGACAGATACAATTTAACTCACGCTGTGTAGCAAAAATGGGGATTCCACACAAAATAATTAAACGAAAATGTCACTTAAAATGCTGAATTGGCTTACTTTAGGGAGGATAGTTGGCAAAGTAGGTCCCTCCCAAATGTATTCCCCATGTCTCTGCTACTTGTGTAACTTTATAGGAAATGCTCCTTAAGCCTAATTCTCCATGGGGCAGTGGTCCTGCTAATGTGCCTTTGCCATCAGGTAATTTCAGACTCTGTGTGGTGTGGAACACTCAAGGTTTTCAGTTCAGCCCAGTTCTTCCTTCTCCAGCAAAAGCCAAGCTCTATGTCTGCTGAGCAGGGTTTAATGCTAAGTTTTAATGGTGAAATTGGGACAAAGTGTACATGTTAAATACTTTAAATGATCTGTGCCTTTTAGTAGGGTCTCTCTCTAGGGGTTTTGCCATTATCCCACAGTGTGTTTCAGCTTTCCTGTCTGGGGAGGATGCAGCCTCTCGACTCTCCCCCCAGTCAGGGTGTCTGGCCTGTGTGCTTCAGGTGGCCAGGCCCAGGAGCATGGCCTAGAGTATCTGCTTATTGTCCCCTCGGTTCTGCCAGCCTAGTTGTTAGTGACATCCATGTGTTTTAGTTAAAATCATTGGTTTTCTGTGGAGAGCTGGGGATTAGTGCTCTCTGGCAAGGGCCTAAAGCAGGAAGCTGTGAGAAAACTGAGCATGGCAACTGCTAAACTACATCTGCCACAGTCCAACCAGGTCATCCTGCTCTTCTGTAATCCCTAAAGTTATCCTGCTCTTCTGTAATCCCTAAGGCAGAGCAGGGTCTATCTCAACACTGCCATTCCCACTTCAGCTCTACCCTTTCTTTGGGTGCAGCAGCTGAAGGTGTGAGGAGGACTCACCTCAGTGCTCATCTGTTTTAAATATTCTCTCCTGCCTTCCCTCTACATCTTTGGACCGGGATCAAATGCAAGTTTGGTTTTATCTCTTTGGTCTCCCAGACCATGGACTGGCACAAGTGGATAGGTGGGAAGAAGCAGAACAAAATTGTCAAACTGGCACTGTGGCAGGAATAATGTAGCCCATTGATTTATGCTTGGAGCAAGACACATTTGGATGTGCTGAGGGAATCAACCTCTTCCTGCTGAGTACTGCTGTGCTTTAGTCAAAGGGATACGGTCTAACTGCCACCACTTGGGGTTTTTTCTGTGGTGTGTTTTCCTTGTGAATTCGTAGACTGTGTCTTGTTTAGTAGGCTGACCACAGACAAGTCTTAGCTGTACAGTGGATGAGAGGTCTTTGCTTCTCTCCCTCCCCACAAGTACCTTTTGTGGTTAAGAAATGTTGGGATGAGTGGAATTCTTGTTTCTACTCTTGAAGCAAAGGTGTATAATGGTTTTATCTCCCTCCTCCTTTAGCATGAAATGAAGGATGCACAATTTTGAGTGCATAAAAACAGCAGTAAAAGTTCTTGCTGTTTGGCAAAAATTACATGACTTGTGGATGCAGACCCAGACAGTGGGGTTCTTGATCTTGCCAATTTCTTTCAATACCAAAGCCTAATTTTTTTGCTAACTTTTTTTTAGCTATCATCTTGTTTTGGTAAGGACAAATTCTTAGTTGGCAAAACTGACTTTTCTATTACTGTATCAAAAAATGCAGATTTTGGGGAGACTTAATGGGAGGCTTGGTGGAAGATGCTAAGTTGTTATATACTAGTATTATATAAAAACACCATTGTAGTTCCTGGGGATTTATGTAATGGACGCATAGCTATCTTTTTCTGAAAAATCTCATCTTTATTCCAATACCACCATGTTTATACACAGAGCACTAGATAGTGCCTCCTTTGGGTGGGCATATTATTTTATATTCATGTGTGTATAACATAGCCTTTGAAAAAAGGGCCCCTCCTGGAGTGCTTTTCCCTGAATTGTAGCAGTAGTTGTCTGCTCAGTGCAGACTTGGAGAGTGTTGGATTGCTGTAGGTCCTGCTGAGGGACAAGCTGCTGTGTCACCAGCCTGTCCAGACATGGATATGTTTTCCAGGCCATGCAGGTGTGCTCTAGGAAGAAGCCCTACTTGTCAGTGATGTGCATATTCAGGAAGTGTGTATGATGGATTTACAGAGTGGAGTAGTGGCATTTAGAGGTTTCTCCTTTTTTCTGATGCTGAACAATTTGTCTTTCTGACTGTTGTTATGCACCACATCCGTGTTTTCATGAGATTCCTGTGCAATGATAGAATAAGGTGTATGGCTAGAGGCTCTAAATTACCAGCAGTTGTTTTTATCTCATGCCTGACCTTACTTGTCTCACTATTATTTTTGAGTTTACCAGCAGAGATTCTTCAGCAACTTTATCATGTAGTCACTAAAGCAGAATACAGCGTTGGTTAAACATCTTCTGTTCTTGTCTGCTTGTTCCTGCTCACCTCTCTGCTGAATCTGCTAAAACCTGAACACTGATGTGGCCTGTATATCAGGGGAAAGGGATTATTACTTTTGCAGAGTTTAGTACATAGTTCATTGATCGGGCTTATAGCAGAGCCTAAGAGTTGGTGGAGGAGTTGTGAGGAAGCCTAAGCAGGAACTCCTCAAAATGGCTGTAGTGGAACTGCCTGAGGAGGCAGCAAATAGCAATTGCTTTGTGTTTGAGTGGGGATGGTATCTGAAAGTTTCTCTCTTATTCTTACAGGTGAACAAGAATTTTGCAATCGATTTGATAGCAGAGCAGCCTGTGAGTCAAGTTGAAAGCAGAGTGATATCATGCGATGGTGGTGGTGGAGCTTTGGGACATCCCAAAGTATACATAAACTTGGTAATGTCATTATTCTGCATATAGCATGTTTTGTCTGTGCATTCTTTTTTGTAAGATTATCTAGTTTCTGGAATGCTAGTTTAACAAAATAAAAGGAGTAACCACACTTGAGGTGCTCATTTTATTTGGTGTCTGATATAAGTGAGAAGAATTAGAGGGCTTCCATTTGAAGTTATAGAAATTCCTTTTTGAAATTTTGGTTTGTTTAGTAGGACAGTATTTTTTTTAAAAAGAAATCAGGCTAAGTAGTAAAAACAACCACTGAGAGCAGAAATTAACATGCTTGCTGCATTTTGGAACTCTTAGTCTAATTATTAAAATGCCACCATGTAGTTTGACGATACATTTGCAGTATTCTTAGGAATATGCAGTTTATTTTCAATCTTGCAAGTTCATGGGAAAAAAAAGGAGGAAAACCAAACAAACCAACTCCTCTTTCAGTCTTTGGGAATCTTGGTAGTTCTGAAGACTGAATATTTCAGTCATGGCCAGAGAATGAAGAATAAATGTTGTCTTATCCTCCTGTTGACAGTAGTGATAATTTCCAGTGTATTCTTGTTCTAGAGACTAAAAATATTGAGGCTACTCTCCTATGACCTTAGTTGATGCAGCTGTTGTTTAGGTACTGTTCTCAGGTAGAGCCTGATTGCAGATGTTTTAAAATCTTTGCCTGCTCACCTAAACTTTGACATTTCCTAATGCCTGAAAGAATGGTGGGGAAGAGCTGGTGTCCTTAAGTGTCAGTGTTTTTGTGGCTCCTTACTAGAATAATAAGCATTTCTATTTTTGACAAAGTAAGAATTTTGTAATAATCCATTTTACATTATTCAAAGTCAAATGTTTGGAGGTTCTGATTTGTAACCCTTAGGAAGGACTTCAGCCTTAACTTCTGTAGCGCACTCCTGACCTTTATGTTGATTTGTTTGATGTCTACCGTACTCTTGAAGAATGCTTTAGATTTTGTGGATTTTGAGAATTTTTTTTTGTGTTCACAGTTAAGTTACAATTTTTCTATAATTTAGTTCTTGAAAAATAAAGTCTGCACCAGAATGGTATTAGATTAACTTCTTTTCCCTGGTCCTAACAACTGAATCCAGGATTTTGGGAAAGGAGGGTAGTTTGGATTTTTCCATTCTAATCCTTTATTAAGGGAGTTTAACTTTGTTTCATGACTACAAGTAGTTATGTTGCTAAATAACAGAAGATCCCCAAGTATTTAGCTCTATTGTGTTTTGTCATGTTAGGAAGGACTGCAATGACACCTTGCAGTGAGTCACACTTCAGAATTCTAAAAAACACATGTATCTTCTGGAGAAAATAATGACATTTTATACAGCAGTAATTTCTCTTTTTCTCCAAAACACTTTCTTCCAGCATTTCTCATGGATTCCTACTGCAATTTCCTCCTTCCTACAACTAACTCTATTACTGACCAAAATTCCTGTCTAGGAAATGCCAAATCATATTCTGTATTAAAATAGTTGTGAAATGATCTTTTCAGAACATTGGAACAGATATGACCAAATGGCTTAAGATGTCCAGTTTAGTAAGAGGATATTATATTTCTGAAGAGATATCTCTTTGCTTGACTTGAAAAGTATATAGTTGAATTTAGGCCTGGTAGTTGAAAGTCTATAAGGGAAGCTATATAGGATACAGAAATAAAGCATGAACCTCACACCATCATCTTTGCTACCAGTGTGTTGAATAAGACTGAACTCTGTACTTTGGCAATATTGATTGGTTTTAAGATGGCACAAATAAATAAGAGAAAAATTGTAATTTCTTAAAGTTTTATAAAGTGAAACTAGCAACTGTTGTATTTTTATATTTTTGCAGGACAAAGAGACTAAGACCGGAACATGTGGCTACTGTGGACTTCAGTTTAAACAGAAGCATCACTGAATGATTATCCCTGTGTGCTTGCAGATTTCTGTTCAGATGTTAACCTTCAACTATAAATAAACAATATATTTAGAAAGCCAAGATTTGTATTTATCTTAACTATGGGAAGTCCGGTCTGTACATTTTTAAAACCCAGCTTATCAAGTATTTGAGAGCTGAATGGTATTACAATATCTGCTTTGTACTTAATTTAGTTTTCATGTTTGGCAGACTTCTTGCAGGTTTAGAATTGGTGTTTGGCTGTAGATAGGTTTGGTTTATACTGGGTAGATATGTATTCTTTTCAACACTGAATGGGCTGTAATTGTTTACTGGGTGATTAATTGTCCTAGGTGTTTGTCTTTTGTCACTGTGTGACACTCCTAATTGGTTCATGGTCCAGTATCTATAGCTAGATTCACAAATGGAAGTGCAAAGATATTATGATACTCAGCATTACAACACTCACTCCTGGAAGCAAGATTGTCAGCCCTGAATTAAGTAGCTGCTCTTGCTACCTGTTTAAAAGGAGCCACCAGTGCCTGGAATGGTAATCAGTGTGAGCTGGAGAACTACCTAAGCTGGCATGTGTGAAAGGTGAGGACATAACCATTTGCCCTTCATTTGAAGGGGTGAGAGTGTATCTGTTCTGCTTGGGATTCACACCTGAAGCCTCTCTAGGAAGTGGGTCTTGTCAGACACAAAAGTAGGCATTGCTCCATTACAGGTGGTAGCTTCTGCTCCTTTAATGTGGGTAATTTGACACTGAGAGCATCTACCCAGGCTGTGTGAGGCTGGTTGTGGGACATACCTACCCACTTGCTTAATTTCACTTAGGCAGCATTCTGTCATGTGAGCATGGCTTTCAAACAGGGCCTCTGTCTGGAGCAGAAGGGTCTGAGTTTGGTTTGGTCTTTGCTCCACAAAGCATTTTAATCTGTTGTCAGCAAATTATATTTTCTAAATGCTGGTGATGGGACATGGTCCCAGCGAGTAAATGCTGCTTTTCTAGAGTTTAACAGGGTAGGATTCTAAACCTGGAGTTTACATAGTTAGATTGATGTGGTTGTATAAAGTTGAACCAAATCATGTAGGCCTAAAGTTGCTTAACTTACTTGTGTCAATTTATAGACGAAGATGGACCAACTCAGGATTAAAGCAAGGTCTGAATGGTTCTCTCTGTAGAAGTCACGTGTTTAGAGGGTATACTGCATGTGAATAATTGCATGGACACCCGTCCTCTTTTTTCATTCACTCCACCTATCAAAGCTTTACCTCTCTTTCTGTCTCTTCCCCTTATTCTTCCCCCCACCTTTTCTCCTTTCCATTACTGCTGGTTTCAGTGGTCTTCTGGCCATCAATTTTTTCTTTGTAATGACCTAGATTTAGGAAATACTAATTAGAGTTTTGCATTGTTGTGCAGTGTAGGTTACTGAGCACTGATCTTTCTGTAAGGCCAGGCTCTGTTACGAAGGTTGTGATTTTGTAATGTTAGTGCAGTGGCCAGGTTAACATACGGTGTGTTTAGAGTAGCACCTGAGCACGTACAAAGATGGCAGCAGATCCTTCCATGCAACCCAGTAATTTGCAATCTGACCTTATGCAAATGATCTGTCAACTGAGCATAAATGGGATGTTATGAAGAGTCTTCTGTTAAGTCTTATGCTTGAACTATCAGTGTCTGTCTTGAAGCATAAATCAGGTTGCATTTTACTCTGGCTCTCTACCAGTTTGTAGGGTGTTTTGGCTGGCAGTTCTCTCATGGTGCAATCATCTCTACAAAGAGACCTGAAACAAATAATTGTATGCGGTCCTCTTCCTTGGACCTTTGATGTTCTAATGAATAATATATCTGCTTGGATCACTGCTGCTCATAATAAATTAACAATGTTTAAATTGGCACGGCATCTTCTGAGGACCCAGACAAATCCCATCCCACTGGTCTGAACTATGGAATGCTGTTCTTGGATGTTCTCCCTAACGTATTTGTGCTGTGTGAAGCTGTTGACACCCATGAAACGAAGGCTTCTGCTCAGGTGATCTCTACAGGAAGACTTTAGACTTTGCCTCATATCGGTTCCTGTGCGCTAAGCTCGTGTGTCTACTTGGGAACGACTGTTTATGTGAAGTCTTGCACTTTGAACTACACCATCCACTTAACTATGGAAAGGGCAGCCTTCATTTGCAGGAAAAAGAAGTGGGGAAAAGCAGGAATTAAACTTTACTGGTTGCCCCAAGCAGATGCATGTGGAAATGGATGTGTGAGGATAGACCAGAACACATCAGTATCAAAGTAAGGGTAGACTAAGCCAGGTAAGTATCAAAGCAGCTTTGCAGTTCTCAGGCCACAAATTCAGACTCAAAAATAATATGGAATAAAACTTTCAGACTTAGATTCCGCTAGTTACTGTTTTGTTCCTTGTAGATAATTCATCCCAGGCTGGAACTACAGTCTCTGATTAGCGGAGTACAAACCATAGTTTATGCTCTTGTCACTAGGGAAATGTGAAGTACCAAGACATGATAATGGTCACAACTTTATCTTATTTTACCTAGTAAAACCAGATAGGCTTTTTTCCCCTTTATTGCTGAATGTATTAAGGTTAGTGAAAATTACTATGTATTTAAACTTCCAAAATAAATGAGGCCCATCCAGCCTTTTCTCCACATTACTTGGTACCTCTCTGTCCTCTAATTAAAAATTAACTAAAATGTATTTACACGGCAAGTTCTGTTTACAAGAGCACAAATCATTACTATGACTATGGCACAATATGCAAAACTTTTTCTAGAATTTTTCAGTTATATGGGATATGCTTGTGCTCTGGAAGTTGCACTTGTAGAGGTCTCCAAATCAGCAAATACTAGCCCTAAATTTCTCACCCTCTGACCTGCCATTAATACCTGCCCTTTTTATTCAATGCTCTTGCAATTATCAGACAAAATACAGCATGCTGTAATAGCAATAGAAATGTTTGTTTTTGTAATATCCACATTGTTGGCATTGTTTAGCGTGTTCCCTGCTAGTGGCACACATTGTTTTGAGAGGCAATTCTTGTTGGCTTAGAGCCAGTGCTAAAGGAGGCTACATGGGTTGAAAACTTATCCCCGTGTTCGGTGGACAGCTAGGAGAGCTGTAAAGTTAAGTAATATGTATGTTGTAAATGAGAACAGAAGGCTGATAGTAAGCATAACTAAGGCTGATATGGAGCACTGAATTACTTCAGAATCAAGCAGATATGTTGCTCTAATGTGAGAAGGACATGGTGGGATTGTAACGTGGTGTAAGAAGATTGGCAAATGGAAAGATGTATGTGTTATATTATGTAATTGTATAATAGGGAGTCAATGCAATAATTTCCAGTAATAGGCACTCAAGGGGTTGCTCTTTAGTAGCAGCTAAATTTAGCCATTTTTAAATTGGTGTGCTCAGATAATGAGTTTCAACAGGGCTGTCCAATGAGCTTCCTGGAGCATTAATGCTGATTTTTTTATAAGATTTGAAATACTGGAGAAAGAGCACAGAAATGGCTAATGTGCCAACATTCAAAGAGGGTAAAAGGCATGACCTGGATAATTACATGTCTGTCAGTTTGACATCACTTCTGGGCAAAATAATAAGGGACCTAATTAATAATGAATTAAAGAAGTGTTGTATAATTAGTGCCAATCAACATGAGTTATAGGAAAGCCAGACCATGTCAAGTTAGCATGATGTATTTTTGATGAAATTAGAAAAAGTGGTTGATAAAGCTAAAAGTGTTAATGTAATATCCTCTTTGAAGATTAGGGTTAGTAGTCCATATTTTGATACAGAAAGGAAAGTCTTGTGTAATCAACCAGCAACACTTCACATATTTTACATGTGCTAAAGGGCAGATAATTCTTAGGTGTGTAACTGTCAGTGTAAAATGAGACTCCTTGCTGAAAGAATGCATTCCTCTTGGACCCCTCGTGGTGTCCTTTCTCAGCCCTATGGCACTTAGCTTCTTAGGAGTGTCCTAAAAAAACATGTAATAGCTACTGATGGTTTGCTGAGGATTGAAATGTTGAGGCATTGTTAAGGGAGAGGATTCAGCAGTGATTCTGTTCATTGCCACTTAAACAGCCAAGGCTGGCACAAAGCTGAATGTGTTTCAATGCAATGAATGGTACGGGGAAAATGAAATGCTGTCCATATTTATTGTAAAAAATGTATTTCTTTGAAGTCATAATTGTATCAGCCTGATCTGCAATTTATCCTGTGTGAGTAGCAGCCCTAATAACTTCAGGTTACAGGAAATACTGACTGCTGCGTTTGACTGGGGGACTTTGTTGATCATCAAATGCTATGAATTTCCAGTCTAATTCCGTGTCTTAAATAACTTTTATGAACTTGGGAGGAATAAATGGAGATGTGTTCGGCAGGCACATCTTTCTGAATTTTACATGAGTGCGTTTGTTAGTTGAATACCGAGTCCAGTTTGAAATCTGTGGTTCATTAATTAATATGGCTGAGTTAGTGAATGTTCAGAGAAAGCCATGGTACTAATTAAAAGAGTAGAAAATGTATTGTGTAGTGAAAGATCCAACAAGCTTTGTCTTTGCATTTCCTTATAAATGAGGTTAAGGGGATGACTTGATCAGGGTCTAGCAGTACAAATGCAGGGAACAAAACCTTGATAATGGGATCTTTAGTCTGGCTAAAAACTATGAGCTCTAGTGGCTGGAAGCTATAGACAAGCAGATTCAGACCAGGGGAAAGGAGGCTTCCCAGTGTGGGATTTACCAAACATTGCAGTAAATTCTGAAGCATTCCTGACTCTATTTTTAAGCTTGGTATTTTTCTAAAATGTGTATTAATTGAAACAAGACTGGAATCTGAAAACCATTGTGGACTGTGTTCCGAAGGTAATTATATCCCTGCAGTGGTCCATTCTCAATCTTTGAAATGAAATATGTATCAGGCCAGAGATAGTGGTTCCATTGAACAGTGATGCTGTTAAAAATGCCTTCTAGACCTTGTTCCGAATAAGATTCAGGAAGGACTTGAACTTTGTTTTCCCACAAAAAGTATTCTAGTGGGCTGAGTGATGGGGACTTGAACTTTGCTGTTGCAAAATAATATTTGGCTTTGTAGCAATGTGGAAAAAGACCAAACGTCAAATCCTGATATTAATCATGATGAAGAATTGTCATCATCTGCTCAGTGTCTAACAAAGCCAGACAAACTAAAATAAAAAAAAAGTCATTGCTTCAGGACATGGACAATTAGAGGACTTCAGATCTGTTCTCACTTTCTCATTTAAGAGAACATATGTGAGATCTGCACTACCTTTTGGGATGAAAGTGTAAAAGGATTGTTTCCATTCAAACTGAAGTCCCAGATTCCAAAGGTTTATTGTAATTTTATTTTTGGCAGTGTTGCTTTTGTGGTGCTCTTGATGCTTATACCAGATTCGGGGTTGAAGAGAGTTGTACTTCTCTAAGTTTTGCTTACCCATTTGAATGCAACTCTAGATTCCAGTGGCTTCTCACATTTTCCATGGCTTTGATGAAGTAGCTAGCATTTAGCATCTCCCGTGCTGGATAATAGCATCTTCCTCAAGAACAGCCATGGAATAAAGTGTTTACTGTTTAATCATGAAATGTCTGATTTTTATGCCAATTAGCATAAGTTAGACATCGGATTCAGACATTTTTGAGAAGCCTGAGACAATATTAGGAAAATCTGTACTTACTTGTAAAACATCACTCTATATTAATGCTAAGAACAATTGAAGGGATTTTAAAGCATATTAAAAACCAAAAATAAATCCCAACACTTCTTCTCACCTCCCCCCCCCCTAAAAAAACAGCCCCCAAACACCCCAAACAATGATCTTTGATAGTGGTTACAATAAAGAAATAGAAACCCCAGAAATTTTCAAAAGAGAGAAAATATTTAATTATGTCCAATGGGTTGGAAAAGAGCTGATACTTATATTAAACAGTGGTGGAATATGTTCTGTTCCAACAATAAATGGGAAGGATATTAGGCATATACTCCCAGCAAAGACCTTTAGACCTGCAGGACTGGATAACTTTGAAAATAGTTGGCTGAAATGCTTTTGCTCTTACCTTCATTGATAGATCTGACCCCTCGGAGCACAGGTGAGCATTCAGAAAACTGCAAGAAATATATTTATTACAGCAATATTTAAAGATGCTGTTGATGACAGCATCTTGCTGCTCATTCTGGCTGTTTCCTGCTCCATTAAAAGAGTGATTGCCATCTGTTACTTTACCTCCATGAAGATTTTTATACACTGTGTCCTGTAACCTTTGTTTACTTTTGCTAAGATGCACAGAACAGTTTGTATTTCTTCAGTGACTCAACCCTCAGCAATTTTTCAACACATTAGAATATTGCTAGCTGCGGTGAATATAATAACTTAGCATTAAGAACATTGCTGCTGCATGCAGAAATAAAATAGCAGGGAGGGAATCCCCTTTTCATTCAAGGGAATGCATTCACCTTCTTGCATAGCGTAGTGTTGGAAACTTACGCAGACTTGGTTGTCTGTTGTGTCCTCTAGACTTGTTGTGTCTCCTAAGCTACAGATTTGTTCTGGAAGCTGGTTCTGTTCCTTACTGTGTGACCTTGCACTTGAGTGGATGAGATTTCGTTGAGCTGGGGTGTGCTCAGCTGAGTGGTTCAAATCAAAGTGGTTTGTAAGCAGTTCTGTCTCTGTCTTTGACATTCCTCTGCAAATATTTGCATAACCAGACATGGTTTTGTATTTCTTTCTAATTCTGGGAAACAGTTTTTCTTGGTGTCAGGCCTTGCCTGATGAGAAACATGAGGAACCATGTTTGACAAGAATTTCCTCATTTGGAACAACCTTTTGTAATCTGACACCTACCTATTTCTAATTTCACCCAATGGTAAAAATATAACAATAGCGTAAAACTTTTCCTGAAACACACAAACATTTACAGGCCTTACATCTTACGGTATAGATTTTTTCTGATATCCTAGCTTCTATAAGTTGTAATAATTTTATGTATGTTCTGTATATTCCCTATTTTTTACTGGTTTTAATATTTTGCTTCAGTTCTTCTGGTATGATTGTATGCATCAATAGCTTATGCAGTCATTTGTGACTTTGATCTGCTATCCCCTCTTGAAGCAGGCTCTTACTGAAAGTTGTTAACTGACTAAAAAGTGCTGAAAACTTCAGAACAATAGCAACTTTCTGCGTCTTTTTTTTTCTTTGCAAATATTGGGATGAGTATGTTGTGTTTGTGGTGGAGGAATACCCAAGCCAGGAATTATTTATTTATTGAATTCATGAAAATTGAAACCCTTCATTTTCTAGCTTGTGATTAAGATTTTTGGTTCTCAAGGTCTGTTTGAAAAATATGTTGCAAAACAGGAGCATTTGGGGGAAAATAAGCCCCATTCCATTAAGAAAATTTTTCAACCTCTCATGTCTACTTTAAGAGTGTTTTATCAGTTCCAGTAACATTTCTGCTTATTATGTAACGAACAAAAAATGGTGGGTTAGCACTGTTCACCTTATTTGGTGAAGTTGATCACTTTCACATTTGAAGTTGCTGCTATGATCTCTGTAACTCTGTATTGCTGTTGGAACAGAAAAAAAAATTCTCTGAAATAAAATGTGTGAATCAAGTCTGCTGTGCTATACCCATTTGATTCAGAGAGCAATAAGCATGTCAGACTTTCTGTATTGAAATTGCTCATGCTTCATCTAAGGTCAGAATTATGAATAACCTGTCTTCTGATGACCTGTGTGGTCATAATCTATGACCTGTTTTCTTCTCCTTTCAAAAAGGATACAAAGCTTCATACTCCATGAAGTATTAAGCTCAAATTCTTGTGTTGCTCAAGCAGATCATCTTACTAGCCAATGACGCTTCCTTCTCATGTGGCTTATTGGTGTTTTAGTGAACTTTCATTTTATTTGCCTGTTTTTAAATTTTATATAAATCCTCTTTCTTAATTTTTATATAACCCAAGAAAAGTGTGTTTGGAAGCTGAAAAGAAGCTGATATAAAATTGTTATGGTCTGAATGCTGGTCTTTTTCTCCTTTTCTGTATTTCATAGAGTATCTCTGCTTAGTCTCCTCTTTTTGGGGTATTCCATACAATTACATGTATGCAGGTAATATGTCAGGTAATATGCACCTTTCACCTCTCAAATATGTAATAAGCAGGGCTGTGCTGCTGCCTGGGACCTCATGATGAGTGCCCATAAGGATGACCTCTCTTAAAAATTTGCAGAACCCCATAAGCAATTTAAGGCTAAATATTGAACCTGTGTCCACAGTCAAGAGAAAATGATGTGGGAATACATGCTGTGTGGAATAATCCAGTCTAAAGCTTTCATGGGTTTTGGTGTTGCTAGACTAGTTAAGGTTCTGTATATCTGGACCTCTGAAGAAGTGACCTTTCCTATGAATCATATTTGTGTGGATAGGAAAAAACCCCATAATTTGTAGGACATTCCCATTTTATTTAATTTTGCACTCTATCATCCATAGAATATTCTGCTCTCCAGACTGTCTGGTTTGGTGGAGGGGATTTTTCTGATTCATGAATCATCTAAAACAATAAGCAAAAATGTAAAGAAGCATGAACTAAGATCCTAATCCATTTTGCATCTAGCTGAGTCTTAAGAGACTCTTAAGCTAGCATCTGCTTTTTTCCTGTCTGTTTTCTTCTGGAGGCATGAATTTCTGCTGAGTTGATTAGTTGATGGCAAAATGTTAGCAGGATGGGCATGGCTGCTTCCCTACAGTTAGAGCACTCTTGTAGTAGTACAAGGGGCTGGTGGTGCAAACTTTTAAATAATGGGCACAAGCATCAGAACTTTGGTTAAAAGAAGTATATCATAAAATTCCTTTCTTCCTTTATGACTTCTTGATATAATTTAGAAGTTAGAGCTGGAGAGTCTGCAACAAAACCAAACTAGTCAGTGTGCGAGATAAACTTAGATTATTTCCCCTTTTTATCCCTACTTTTTGCTTTCTGAGGACTGCCTCAGTGAGTTGTATTCATCACACAAGGATTTCACTGAACTGATCTTTAAGATATTTTTGCAAATATATGGATGCCATTCCAATGTTGGTATATCTTAAATTAGTTACAGAGCAAATATGATGCAGTACTTCCTTCATTATGACAGGTAAGTGAACAGAGCCTCATGTCATTTGAGTAAAAATGTGCATGTGTGTATTAGGTAGTTGGAAAAATGTGGGGGGAAAAACAAAACCCATGATGATTTAATGCTTCTTTTTGATGGCTTGCCAGTGAAGCCAAGGAAAGTCACACTGTCAGCTCATCACTCTGAACCCCATGGTACTATCTGAAGTGCTTCATGTATCATTCATTACAGCAGGTAGAGGGACAGTGAAATGTGGTTCACTTTAGCAGGAAACTCCTTTAGGACTGTTTGGTTAAGTGACTTAATGGCTTATTCTTAATGTTCTTTTCTTTTATCTTGAGACCTTATAACTCAAAATGACCGAAAATAATTCAAATTCTTCTTGGCAGCAGGTCACCTGTGAAATATTTTCTGTCCAACTTTATTACTTTTGAATACAAAATGCCAAGAAAAACATGTGTGCATATCTGGGTATATGAAAAAACTTACAGATATATACATCTTATAGGTACATCTATGGCTCCTTTTCATCTTCTCTATGCTTATGTGGGCATTTACAATGGCAACAAAGAAAAAGTGTTTTAAATCAGGTAATCTGTACCTCATTATAACCTGCTCCATCTTAAAAGCACTTAAGTTTTGACATGAGCCACTGATAAGTGACATAAAAGCAGAAACAAAGGAGAATTAGAAGCAGTGGGACTTAATGGGAAAGATGTAGTGAAGCAAAGATGAGAGCTAGTGAGCATTTGGGGAAAAGAGGGGAATTCAGAGGCAGAAAACTGGTCTAAATTTTTTTTCTGAATTCTCTTTTTGTAATACAGAAAATATCTATATATATTACACAGAGGAATTTTTTAGAAATCATTCAATCCACGTACAAATAGAAGAACATGGAAACTCTTTAAAAATAAAATGCCTCAGAACCTCCTAGAAGGATAATTGCATTCATTCTCCATACATCTTTTAAATTTCATTATCAGAAGAGAAAAAATGGACAGTGAAAATGAACATTTTATGTAGATAGCATTTGCCCAGGAAAAAAAAATCCTTTCTTAGGTATACTGTGGTTTTGTGCAGATGTAGAAAAAATGACACTTTCAAGGTTAGTGATGTCTTGGGCTGTGATCAAAGAAATCACTGTTAACAGCCCCTCTCTGTAAGATATAAGCTGATATAAGCAGAACAAAACTGATTAAATACAAATCTGACAATAGGAAGTGAATCCAATGAATCCAAGCAACTCATACATAAGGTGTCAATAGCAAGTACCTGTTAAGTAACTCTTTTCCAGCTTAGGTTTTATAACTGGCCAAGCAAAATGGAACTTATTTATTAGCATTTTATGATCCATTAAGCAGTGAATGGGAGAGGTACCAGGCAGCTGCTAGAGGCAGAGAGGACTGCTGCTCTCCTCTTGTACTCCTCTTCCTTAAGGCACAAACCATCCTCACACAAACTAAAGGAAGCCTCCTACTTACATTTTAAAAACCTGACCAAACTAAAAACAGAGGCAATTTTGGTTTGTATCTGGTCTTCTTGGAATCTATGCATTTCTAACCTTCTACTTAAAAGAGATGATGTGTTAACTAATTTCTTTTAATAATAAAAGCTTGGACAGAAAGTCTTAACTGTGAGTCTACTGATGAGTCAAACATCCTTTTACTTCCTGATCTTTTTCAGTATAGCTGTAGAACTGCTTGTTGTTGCTTTTAATGTTCATTGTTAACAAAATCTTGCTTTGTGTCTTAACTTTCTGGCTTTCTGATACTCTCTAGACATGTTTATGCTCTTGCTGTATATTAATTTTTCATTACATATCCTTAACATCACTTCCTGTGTAAATCCTTTCACAGGACAGATTGTTTACTGAAGATTTCTGTAATTGGGGTACCACTACCAAAGTCTCCTACTGAGAGCTTCATGCAATGTAGCCATGTCTACTCAGGTGTAAAATATTTCTTGAAAACTGCTTCCAATGTTTTATTATCTTCAAAGCATCTTAAAACCAATATTTGTTCTAATCTTGAATTATAACTGCCTCCATGTAAGTTTACTTGGTTTAAATGAAACAAAACAGAATGTAATGTTGTGGCCTATTCCACACATGCACATCCAAAGATGTACCTTCTTAACAGACCATGGGAACAAGTAGATGGAAGTACCAGTTTTTGGCATTGTAGTGATGTAGAATTTTAAAGTGGGGGAGAAATATTTTCTTATTTCCAGGAAAACTATTTGACAGGTGCTTTCATTTTCTTGGCAGGCTGTACCTCAGTTACTATCAAGTCACTTTTAACACCGCCCCCCCACATCCCCCAAATAACGGCACACAGGAATGCTGATCTGTAGTTCTTAATCTTGGTTACATAATGCATAAGGCTTGTTAAAGAATTTAAGTGTTGGGTGTGAAAAGTCCCATCATTCAAAGACCCATCATTCCTCTCCAGCACTGGACACTTCTGGATGTCAACCCCTCTCCTTCTGCATTGTCTACTGAAACTACTGAAGCAGGCAAGCTGCCTGGAACCTGATCTTCCTGGGCATTTTGCACAGCTTTAAAAAAACCCAAAAAACCAAAAGCGAAACCCAAAGCAGAAGCCTCAGAGATTTTCCTTCCTGTGTCCTTTTCATAGCAGTAACCCCAATCAGTAATTGAAAGTGTGAAACTATTTAGGTGCTGTGTAGGGATGATCAGTGCCCCTCATTCCCCAAGACTTTCTTCATCATGACTTAAATCCATGTTAAAAACCAAAGAATAAGGTCATCATCTTATACCTAATATTTTTAAACTAATATTTAAAGTTCTAGGTCCTTTTGTTGTTTCTATATGCTTCCTTGAAACTTTCTAAGACCAAAGAGTCTTCAGAGTCTTGCAATAGTGAGCTCCTCAATCCACACACATATTTTATCGGAAAAAATTTTTGGGAGATTGTGTTTTCCATTTTTATATCTTGACTGCCTTGTTGTAATAGGTCCTGATAGATCTGCTGTATATGCTTTACCAAGAAGAATTGATCAATAGCCTGTATTTTAGGATAGCTATTCCTTGACATTTTAGAGATGGATTTTAAATATTCATCTGAAAATTATGTGTTGCTACTGTGTATGTGAAGTAAAGGGTTGGATATTTTTCATGTTGAAATGCTTTTGGGTGTAGAAGTGCCTTTTTAATTGTCCTGGAAATTTTTCTTCCTATACAGTGGTAAGATTCCCCTTTCATTTGCCCTTCTTAGGGATATCGAGTCTGTCAAAACCTGATGAACATCTGAAGAACCCAGGTTGTGCTACTGCCAAGGGAGTAACAGCTGCTGCTACAGCAGCCAAAACTGCATCTGCAGTGGCTACTTCTGTGCTGAAAATGCTGATGTGTTACTGTAGTAGGGCTTGGGGTAGTGGCTTCTGCTGCTGCAGTTCTACAGAGTACTCTCAAGTTTTGGTGGTGTTTTTTTAAAGGTTCAAACAAACAAATCAATTTTAAGAATTTTTTTTTAAGAATTATGTTAGAAAAATGTTTCTGTTGTAATCTTCTGAAGCACTCAGAATCTAGAACTGAGCCTTCAATCATCTGCATGCACTTCCTGTCTTTTCTGGATCTGCATTTATATTCTGAATTGGATGGTCATATACAATTTTTTTTCACATTAATCTTGCCTTATTTAGACTCCAGAGTAAAAACATCCAGGTGTGGAAAGGTGGTTGTGTGAGCAGCAGTGGAATTGCTTTTTTGAGTATTTCACTTCTCAGTGAGAGCCTCCTGATGTTGTCACTTGCATGCAAGTTGATGTGGTTGATTATGTGTGCCTTCTTATTCATCTGTTTGCTATTTTAGTGATTCCAGTCATGGAATCATAAGATGGCTTGGATTGAAAAGGCTCTTTAAAGATCATCTAGTTTCAATCCTCCATCAAAGGTCAGGAGGATCTTCCACTAGATCAGCCCCATCCAACCTGGCCATGAACACTTCTAGGTATGGGGAATTCACAACTTCTGTGGGCAACATGTGCCAGTGTCAAACCAATGTAATCATAAAAAGTTTTTTACTTATATCTGTTCTAAACCTACCCTCTTTCAATTTGAAACCATTTGCCCTTGTCTTTCACTACGGGCTCTGGTAAAAATAGCCTCTGTCTGTCTATCTATCTATCTATCTATCTATCTATCTATCTATCTATCTATCTATCTATCTATCTATCTATCTATCTATCTATCTATCTCTGTCATCTCCCTAAAAGCCCGCTTAAGTATTCCCAGGCCACAATAAGGTCTCTCCAGGTCCTTCTCTTCCTCATGCTGAACACCCTGACTCTCTCAGTCTGTCTTCACCAGACAGGTGTTCCAGCCCATCAGTCATTTTCCTGATCCTCCTTTGGACCCACCCCAACAGGCTCCCTGTACTGGGGACTCCAGAAATGGATGCAGTACTCTGGAAGGGCTTTCATGAGAGTGGAGTAAAGGGGAGGACCACCTCCCTTGACCTGCTGACCACACCTCTTTTTGTGCAGCCCAGGACATGGTTGGCTTTCTGGGATGCAAGAGCACATTGCTGGCTCATATAAAATTTTATAGCCACCAGTATCCCTACATCCTTCTCTTCAGCTCTACTTGCAGTCCATTCATCACTCAGCCTGTACTGGTGATTGCAGCCACACGAGTGCAAGGCTGCACATGGCCTTATTTAACCTCATGAGGTTCAGTGACCTACTTCTCAAACCTGTCAAAATCTTTCTGGATTGCATCCTTTTCCAATGCAAACAAGTTTATTTTTAAAAACTACTAGTCAGACCTCTTAATAGATAAATGTCTTTGGAAACAAGAATTTCCTAGGGTTCCATGGATTTTCTGATGATAATTTTACTCCATTTAAGAAACTATTATCAACTTGTTGATGTTACAGTCTGAAAAACACTGCCAAAGCACGAAGGTGGGCTTAGAAATGGAAAGTTTTCAGGAAGAGTCTCCTCTTCAAAGAGAGAGTTCAGGAGGAGACATGGGAGTGCAGAAGTTGTCAAAGTGCCAGAGAAAAGAGTGTGAAAGCATTTTTTTCCATTTGTTGTTTATTGTCCAGTGGTGAAGGGTCAGAGGCTTGGCCACCAGTAGGGAGCCAGACATACACTCCAGCAGGATGGGGGAGAGAATCAAAAGACTAAAAGTGAGAAAACTCATGGGTTGAGATAAAGAGAGCTTAATAGTGAAAGCAAAAGGTGCACACTCCAGGAAAGCAAAACAAGGCATTCATTCAGCATTTCCCACAGTCAGGCAGGGATTCAGCCATCTCCAGGCCTCATCACATGTCACAGTTGCTTGAAAAGACAAAACATCATTGCTCCAAATCTTCCCCATTTGTCCTTCTTCCCCTCACTTTGTATGTGGAGCATGACACCATATGCTGTGGGATATCCCTTTGGTTAGTTGGGGTTACCCATGTCCCAGCTGCGTCCCCTTTCAGCTCCTTGTGCAGGCCTCTGGATTGCTGAATTGGTTGTGTGGTCTTCTTATGTACTAATAACTGTCTAGAGGATGAGGGAAAAGTTATGTTTTTAAGAGATCAATTTTTGTGGCAGGATACATCAGAAACCTGTAATTGCATTCAGTGTATGCGTCCAGAAAAGAAGGAAAATTATTGTGAAAAACAATATGATACAAAATCATTGAGGACAGCATCAAGAATTCCAGAAGAATTCCAAGGTACATATTAACAGAATTGTAAAATGGTTTAAGAATTTAACATTGGTAAATAAAAAATATTACAGACAAAGGAAGAATATATACAAGGAAGAACTTGGCAGATAATTCTATTAAAATTTTGATTATGTGCTTAGTGATGCTAAGTAGGTAAATCTGAAAAGGATTAATTAAGGACTAGGAGGGAAAACTGAAATATCATTATGAACCCATATACAATGGATGCACTTGTCTCTGGAATACTGACAATAATTATTGTTACTCCCCATTTCCCTCTGAAATAAAGATGTAATAAAACTGGGGAAAGTAAAGAGTAAGACATAAAAATGTAGGAAGTGCCTGGATAGGACATACCAAAGACCTAGTAACCTGTTTCTCACAGCTGGGAATGGTGGGTGCCCGAGAGAGATGCTAGGCTGCATGTAGTGATGCTTCACTCACATAGATTAGCAAATTCCTGGTGTCATATCTTTGTAATTAGTAGCACTGAACAGATTTTTTCCCCTCACTGTGTTCAGTTCAGTTTTGATCCTGTAAAAGCTTGAACCATCTGCAGAACCCTGTACCAAGGCATCTCACAGCAGCACTGATCAGAGGTACAGAAGTTCCGCAGGAAGCAATACTAAACAGATTGACTCTTTGGCCTGGATGAAAGATGAGTGAGAGAAAACATGACAAGGCTACAGAAGTAGACAATCAACTGCTTGTTATGGAAGATAACTGAAAAACAAAGGGATTGGGAAAAGGCTAAAAAGCCTGAAGCACATAAAGAGGATATGGATGCCAGCAAAGACCTCCTGGAAGCACCTGGCACTGTAATCACCCAAGGTGGCAACAGGCATTGTTCACTGTTGCTTTGCCAGGAAACATCAGCCAGGACGTACACTGACCTGCTGGACTGAATCATGAAAGAAAGGGGTGCAAGTTCTTTGTGAGTCTGGTTTTACCCCTAGACCAAAACCAGTTTCTCCAAATGTGCTTTAGGATGTAGAAGAAAATGACTGATTTTTTCAGTGGAATAATGTGGCTGGTAGAGGGAGTCCTGGTGTTGTTGGTGAAGACTCAGATTCCATGACACCAATTTCCCACTAGGATGTTGTCTGTGTATGTGCAGTGTAACTTGTAATTGCAGGAGAGCAGGTAGCAGAGTGTGAAAGTGGTACAGCCCAGTGGGAGATGAGTATCCTGGGGCAGATGGGTAGTAAGATTTACAGATTTCCCTTGTGCTCAAAGAGTCAAAGGTGACCAAACAACTGGATTCCTGTTCTCGATAATGTCTATCAGGGTTTCTTCAGTACCAGGGAAAAGTTGTGTGTCTCTTGGGGAGTGTTGCCATGACCAAAGTTCTTATCTCTAATTCCCATGTGTACATTTTCAAATGGGATAATCTGGCATGTTTACTGTATTATGTGTATTATAATATGCATATTCCCGTGTGTACATTTTCAAATGGGATAATCTGATAACCAGGAGACCACAGATTCAGGGTAAGGATGGTAGAAACCCTGGCATTTCTAGCTGGTCTGTTCAGAGATGTCACTGCAAATATGGGCTCTGCCAGGCAGCAACATGTCACATGTGAGGCACACCATAGGAACAGATTCCCCTGTGTTCACAGGGAGACCAAGAAGAAAGAGGTGCATGGCCAGCATCAGGGCTGGGTGGAGCTGCATTGATGTGTTTGGTGTTGTATCCACAGCTTATGTCCCTGTTTTCCCATCACTCCATTCTGCTGGATGAGGGGACTGGAGCAAGTACAATGGTGAAGTCAACAGCAGATCTTCACTTGTCCAAATTTTTTCTCTGAACTGTCGGTGGTGGTGGTGATACTGATAGCTCCAATGGGGAGAATGCAGTCAAAGTGCATCTGTTTGCAAGGGAGGTGAAAACCACATTTTGGTAGGATCTGCTATGTGCTACAAGAGAGAAAGCAAAAGGAAACTGCTAAAGTGAGAAAAGAAGCTGTATGGGTTAAAAGGTGTTGGAGTGTAAGGCATTCATGCTAGAGAAGGAAGATAGATGCAGTAGGCATAGAGGAAGAGGGAGGGAAAATGAAAGAGAAATGTTGAAGTTATCAATGTCTGTAAAATTCTAAGAGGCTTGGTCTCTCAGTGAGAGTTAGAGGGACAGCAGTACAGACATTGTCATATCCTTTTAAGAATTCCTTGGGGCAAACATAATATTGGTGGATGTAAAGGTTTGGAAAGGCTTTTTCTCTGTGGCCAAGTGGTAGAAAGCTGTAGCTTTACACTAAGAACAAATAAAATTTCATTCAAACTTCCTGTTTCATAAAATGCTTAAAAAGAGAACAGAAATGTGATTTTGTTCATGCAGTATAGAATACAGCCTTCGAGCAGGAATCTGAATTAATGAAGTTTGCGTTAATGTACTGTTTTGATTTGGCATATCTGGTGGGGATTAGTAATTTCTTGGATGGAAAATTATTTTAACTCTAAAAAATGGCACATTACCCCTTTAAAAAAAGAGAAGTCTAACAAGTCGTTTTTGTGTGCCAGCACGTAGTAAAGTACAACTACTTTAGACAGATGTTGGTGTGTAGTATATGGGGTCATCAGTGATGTTAACAAACCACTTTGAGTTTAGTCTCAGTATTGGTCTAGAAGCATGTGGGGTTCAACTCACAGAAGCATCAGGAAAAAAAATCAGAAGGGATTAAGAAAATTAACACACCAGAGGTGAAACACATGACGTATGGAAAGCCAGCAGCAGATTTTCATTGTTAATCTTAGAAAAAATGAGCAAACATGAGATGTTTAAAGGTGGAAGCAAAATATTTTCATACACAATGTATAATGAACTTGTGGAAGTGCTCAATATATATTAAAGAATTAGAGGCAGAAGATCTTTTTTATAGAAACTACTCTTCATTCAGAAGTTGTTTTATTGGAAAAATGCAAATATTTATATATTAAATGCTTATATTTACTCCTCAAAAATATATATTGCTAAACTTTTTTCCTGGTCTTGTTTTTGTGTTGCCTTTTCAGTTCTTCCCCAGAACTGGTAGTTCCCTGAGTCCCTGCTAGATGGCATGGCAAGCCACCACAATAATAATAATGTGATAAGGCAGATGCGCTGGTTTGTTCTGCGCATAGCCAAGAGAACTGCTCAGCCAACATTTTTCCATTCCCTTTCCCTTCCTATATTTTCATCATGTTTTCTTACTTATATATGGGAGATCACAGCTAGGCTTTTAGTTTCTTAATTATTAAAGCAATTATAAGCAGAGGTAAAGTTCTTTTTCTCCTATATAGATGAAAGGAGATAAAATCAATACTGCTTGTAGTTGTATTTCATAAAGCACACTTGAGTCTTAATAGATGTTCTCTCTGCTTTTTCTGTGTTTCCTGCTGTAGAAATGGTGTGATCCAAGCTCTAGCAATGTGCCATTCCTTCCCTCACACCCAGCTGCAGGTGAAACTTTCTCCTTGGTCCCACAGGATCTTACGGATCACTATACACTGTCCTGCTGCACGTTTCACTTTGGCTTCACGAAGACTATGCTGGGGTGAGGGCATAATGTTTGAATGCTACCACTAACAAAGCAAAGATTCAGTTTTGCCTTCAGTGTTTTTTTCCCTCTGAGTGTGTTAAAGCTTGATTCAGAATGCCTGGTTCTCCTGCTACTCTGTTAAGGTGAAATTAAGAGTAATTCTAAACAACTCACTGAGGTGACACTGTTGTAACTGCAGTTAGCAAAAGCACAATTGGTGTGCAAATTATTTACATGGGAACATTTTTAAAATTACAGTCTTGAATGGATTTTAGAAAGTGATGTTTTAATAGCTGCTGCCTTACACAGTTACTGCTTTTAAAACTAATGATAGATGCAGTGGGGAAGGACCAAAGGTAGATGGTATAACTGCGGATTAGCTATGGGCATGTTATCTGTAGTAGAATTCAGGCAATATTTGCAGGTGCAGATTTACAGAAGGGGATAAGAGCACAGGAATCTTCATCTCCTAGTCCTTGCAACAGCACTGGGAGACTGGCTATACACAGCACCACGTTGCCATTTCTCCTTGGCATCTTTGTCACAGGAGGCAGATGTAGGTCACTGAAGGGCATCTGTGACTCCATGCAGCAGCTGGTGAGTGGGAGCCTTGTGCTGGGTGGGGGAAGAGGGATCATGCCTCAGCATGTGATCAGGTGTGCAAGGGGTAAAGCTCATCTCGTGCCCCACACGTCTCCTGGGGCACTGCACGTGGGCACTGCACTGGCCCCTGCTGCAGCTTGACTTGGCAAAGCACTCAGACACCAAAAAGAGAGGCTACAATATTAAAGAGGTTAATGTGTAAAGCTGTCATGCAAAAAAATCCATGCTCTCTTTTTACCAGGGTTTAATAGAAAAAGCTTTTCTTCACTGTAGAGTTAGTAATTCTGCACACACAGAGGGTGAACAGAACTAGTGAGTCTATTATAAATAGTGTTAAGTTTATCAGTTCTAATCTCATTTGTTTTCCTAAAGAAAAGGTAAGCATTAATGGACTCTTAACTTGTGATAAATTAATTCTCTTGCGCTGCATTTCAGGAAGGATCTAGCAATGGAAAACTCTGGGGAAACACCTGCTTAGTGTAGTATAACCAGCCTGTTTAAAGCCTGCACAAGTAATTTCAGCAGCGTTAGTGCTGAAAGTATTATGGAGAATGTGAGTAATGGATATGAAAATATGGTATTGCATTGTAGAAAATGCCCTGGAGAGGCAATATGTGATTATAGAGTCTGAAAGATCTTTTGTGTGAGACTTAATGTGAAATCTTTATGTTGTTCAAGTCAGTGGCAAGGGCTGTGTAATGACACCTGAAGGGAGAGGAGCACAGAGCCACTACACTGATTATTGATACTTTCATTAGAAAGTTATTTGAGGCAATGTATACCTCTGCAGGTAATCCTGTAGATAATAAGGGTTAGATGTGTGGAAAGACTTAAGCATCTATGTATTCTTTTTGGTGCACAGTTCTAGTCTTTAGGAAGCAGCAGGGATGTTAACGCTCTAGTTCAGTGTCTAATGGGCATGCCCAAACACATACCCACAGCCAACCCAGCCAGGATCCTTCTTCTTAATGACCTCAGCTGAATTCCTACCAGAATCAGTTTCCCTCATCTTAGCCCAAGGAAGAGTCTTCGAGGACTACCTTGCAGTGTCTATGGCTATTCCCCATGCACCTCTTCTCAGATTCATTACTCTGTGTGATTCAGAGAAGACTTGAACCTGTCTCTTCATCTGTGCCAGAAAGACTACTGTGACCTCTTGGCTGTCAGATATTCAGAGGGGAGGGGAAGAGGGAGGAGAGCTATCTCCTGTTAAAACTCTTCCAGTATATACAAATAATGACAATTCATTACAGCAGAGACAGAGATTGATGACATAGGCATATAATTAGGGCTATCACCTGGGAAGTGGGAGAGTCAGGTTCTGGTCCATGCTCCAATGAATATTTAATTATTAACATGAGACGGAACAGCTCTGTCAAGCCTGGGTAGGCTGCACCTGCAGTTCTTCAATGGTTTTCTGCTGCAGGCAGTCTCCTGGCTAGTAGGAGAACTGGACTGAGCCCCTTGTTTCCACATTAATAGGTCTCTCAGAGCAGATCTTTCACCTTTTGTGAGCACTCACCACTGAACAATTCTAGAAGATAGCAAGGATTTTGGTAGCTTTTATTTACTTTTGTGATGGGTCACATGTCTTAGGCATTTAATTTGAAAAGAGAATGAGAATTTTTAGAAAGCTCTCACATCTCCAGGATAGGCTCCTTTGTGTCCTACCAAGGTGGCCAGAAGTGAAGTGTGAGGACACAAGCAGTACATTCAATAATTTAGATGAACTCCTAAAGAGGAAGAAAGAAAACAGACATAAAATCTTCTTGGTCCTTTCCCAGATGAAAAACTGGGGAATCAAAATCTTGGTGTGTAAGGTTCAGTTTCAGTGAAGTCTCTGGAGAAAATCGATTTTCTGGTAGGAATGGAGTGGAAGGCAAACTACAGCCCCAGGCCTTAAAAAGAGATCCAGCTAAGGAATACTCAAGGAGGAGAGGGAGATTCAAATGCTGAAACAGAAGGGCCAAATATCACTTTTGGTGTTGGCTCTGACTATTTAAACCTGCCTGGCCTCCTGCTGGTTTGCAAGGGAGCAGATCTCCCTAAAGTCCTTCCTCAGACCTGCCAGCCACCTGCAGATATTGTGGCTGCCCATGGCATCTCAGATAGCTTGAGGTGACAATGTTTAGGCAACTGAATCCCACCTATCCTGTCTTGCAAAGATGGTCTTCTAGCCTTTGAATTTGTCTTGTCATTCTGCTTCACTACCAAGAAAAGTGACTACTAATGTGAAAATCTGTCTCAGTCTATGCAATGGCTAAAATTGTTCTGATCTTGCAAAAGGAAGGACAAAAAAAAATCAGTTTGAACCCTCTTGTCATGGAGTAGCTAGTCCAGTTTTTCACTGATACAAAGTATCACTCCTTCCTTTTTATTGCTTAAACGTAACTTCACAGTCTACAATACAACTTTTAAGACACGATTTGCAAAGGCTAGCTGAATTTTAAGAGACGTCTATTGGAAATTTGTAGTAGTTTTATTTGCTATTAGTATCTTCCTTACTGGTTTTATCAATATTTTTGTAATTAATTTTAGAAGGTTATTATGTAGTAAAAAAAATATGGCAAATTCAGTTCTAAGAGACCAAAAAAAGACTGAAATGTATCAATAATTTCCCACTGAAAAACAGTAAGACAAGAACAACACATGGAAGTTTGTAATGGAGAAAGACACAGATTAGGGACCTTCTGCAAGATGTTGTGTAATACAATGTGTGCCAGTAACAAGCAGTTTCTGTTTTCAAAGACATGCAGCTTTGCATCTTATATTGTTCTGATTTTTAATTCATTTTGATTGTCTTATATTTGAGATGCTCTTTGCCCTTAATATAATCAGATTTGGTAAGATTTGCTGTCTCACTGGATTTCACAGTCTGGGTTTCTTGACCTTGACTGACATATATCTGGATATCAATTACATTTTATTAAAAAATATACCCATTGTAATATAAGCATTTCCTCCCTCCTTCTTGGTTTGGTAATACTTACTGAGAATCAGGGGGAAAAATTTCAGGTCACACTGATACAAAAGGGCAAGACTGACTGAGCCTTTCTGCAAACAGTGTTCTACTAAGTGCTCTGCTTCTATTCAGTGTGAACATGGATTCAACACTGATTTTTTAAGAAGTTGTATGGAACCACTTGTTACCAGTAGTTCCTCTTGGAGATGCCACCTAAGCCTTTGGGCTTGTGTGCCAGCTCTCTTTTGGCTGTGTCTGTTGGCTGATGAGCTTGTTCCAGTCTGAGAATACTGCTGAGCACAAACCTTGCCTGTCCTTCTCAGCACCATTTTCAATGCTTGGCTGTCAGTTTGTGTTCCAAAATGCTGTGCAGTGAGCCAGCTAGTTGCACTGCAGGAGAAGGCCAAGTCTGGACACTGGCTGGCAATGAGCTTACACTCAAGTGCTGTCCTATGATCAGTACAGCTCTGACAGCTCAAGCCCTGCCTGCCCTCTTGCTGTTACAGTCCTTGTTTGGAAACTGGTTTTCTTTTCCAGGAAAACAGCCACAGGTGCACTAGGTGTACAGAGGAGGGCTCCAGTCTGGTGCTCTAAAGGAAAGAGAGTATTTATTAATACCTTGAAAAAATATTTTCTGACACAGAATTTAAGAAAGAAGCTTAGGAAGCTCATTGACAAATTGTCAAGAGAACAGTGGCAGATTATGGATTACTGCTAACCACTGCCAGCGTTCAGGAGAATAAAATATTGGTGTGCACTGGTGATGGCATCATGACAAGTTTTTGACTTTTGACATTAGAAGAGTAGAAGGGCCAGCTGCCTACCAACCATGGAGCTACTCATGTAATGGGACAAAGACAACCATCTTCCAGTGACCTACACAGAACCAAAAGCAAAAGCAAAAGTAAAAGCAAACAAAAATAAGGGAGCAGCACCATGAGTTTTGGATGACTCTGTGGGTGGCATGTGCCAACAGTACCATAGCCAGTAAACTACAGGACCACTGAAATGATGTTTTTACAAATATATTAATGGCAAAAGGAAGGGTAAGACCAACCTTTGTTCTCTACTGGGTGCAGGAGGGAACTTAGTAACTGAAGATGAGGAGAAGGCAGAAGTGCTTAGCGCCTTCTTTGCCTCAGTCTTTAGTGGGAAGACAGCTTGTCCTCAGGACAGCTGTCCTCCTGGGTTGGTAGATGGTGTCAGGGAGCAGAATGGTCCCCCTGTTATCCAGGAGGAGGCAGTCAGAGAACTGCTGAGATGCTTGGATATTCATACATCTATGGGACCAGATGGGATACATCCCAGGGTGGTGAGGGAGCTGGCAGATGAGCTTGCGAAGCCGCTCTCCATCATTTACCAACAGTCCTGGCTCACTGGTGAGGTTCCAG
>VXAX01002966.1:0-28423 GCA_013399835.1 Leptocoma aspasia | reverse complement strand
TGTTTAGCCTGGAGAAAAGGAGACTCAGGGGTGGCCTTATCACTCTCTACAACTTCCTGAAAGGTGGCTGTAGTCAGGTGGGGGCTGGTCTCTTTCTCCAGGCAGCAACTGACAGAACCAGAGGACACAGCCTTAAGCTGCACCAAGGGAAATATAGGTTGGATATTAGGAACATTTTTTTTAATGGAAAGAGTGATAAAGTAATGGAATTGTCTGCCGGGGTAGGTGGTGGAGTCACCAACCCTGGATGTGTTTAAAAAAAGATTGGATGTGGCTCTCAGTGCCATGGTTTAGTTGAGGTGTTAGGGCTGGGTTGGACTCGATGATCTTGAAGGTCTCTTCCAAACTTGTGATTCTGTGATTCTCTGATCATTAAATTTACCTTATCAAGGATGAACTAGTCATGATGGGAACGAGTCCAAGAACTTTTTCCTATCTTCTAAGAGGAATGTCAGCTACAGGAGTGCATCTTCTGGCACCATCACTGAATGGAAGGGCTTGAATAAGGATCATAGTAATTTTGCTCATGTAACTCTTGGAATAAGTTGTGTCTTCTTTGCAGAAACTCTCTTTTCTAGCAAGTAGGATAAAATGCTCTGACTCTATATGGACAATTTCAGACTGAAATGTTAAGACATTGACACAAATTATTGTTACTGAAAAATACTTTTATAATGAGAAGTATTCTGCAAAGGCGATGCCCCTTCTCTGCTTATTTAATTAAGAGTGATTGCAGAAAACAAGTCAGCTATAGGCTGTGAAACTAAAATGCTGTAGAGGGCCCTAAGTCCTCATATAAATCTGAAGTTTTTCTCATTATTGTACAGACTATTTAGAAAGGGAGTAAGAATCCAGGCAAGCGGTAGATTCTGGAGTCAGTGCAAAGGTGGGATTTCTTTCTGGGGTAACAAGATAAAAACTGCTGGTTTTGGGTTTTTTTCTGAAAATAAATGAAAATCTTTAATCAGTGATTGGAAACATAGAAAGATAAGAAAAGATAACTCTGTAGGCTAATAATTGATTTCATCTGTTTGAGAAGCCATCCAATGGGGTCTGAGTAGGAAAGAATATATTGACAGAATCTTTTCTACTTGCTTCTACTTTTTAACACATAATCAGAGACCTTATGCTCTGCAAACTATTCCGCTACTGATAATAAATCAGTACTTAGGTTTCAGAATAAACCCACAAACTGTGAATGAAAACTAGAAAAGGAAGAAAAAGCCAGCCTGGTGCAAGGCTTTTCTGTTTGTCTCCTGATTTTACACAATGGAACCTCTATGTGCAATTGTGTTGTGCATTTTTAGGGGAAATGGCAGTATGGAAAAGAATGCAGCTTGAAGAGTCAAACGTTAGTACAATATCATTTTACATAAGCAGATAGTATTTTTTATTCATTTACTTTTAATAATTTGTATATTTTTTCCTTACAATAAATAATCCAGTTTTCAAATTTTTGTATTTACAACCTTTCTAATATCCCAGTACTCCTTTACATATTGTTAATTAATTTCTCTCATTCCTAAGGATTCATAGTATTGAAATATTTATCAAGAATTAATGCTTCACCTTTATCATTACTTAGTCAGGGTAAGTAACTTTTTTTTTTAATTTTGTTTTGCAAGGAAATCCTTCCAGGTTCCTAATTTTAGTTCTTGCCCTCCTCTGGACTCCAAAAAATATGTTAGTGTATTTTTCTTCAGAGACAGGATTCTAGCCTGAAGATTGTCTTTGGAGTGAACAAAAAACCCCCAAACATTAATCCAAACAAGAGTTATGCAGTGCCAGTATGGAAAAAATGGTCTATAAACGTGGTGTTATTTTTTTGTTTCGTATCTCAGAGAATTAGTATCAACAGGTAATAAAAACATATAACTACAATACTTTCCCTGGAATATTTTCTCCCACATAGTTTAATTTATAAGAAAAATAGATTACCTCAGAAGAACATTTATTTATGCAGTCTTCTTTTCTATAATCTGTGTCATTTTTATGGGGTGTTTTGTTATTCCACCTCTAGAGAAAGCAGGATTTTTTTAAATCCCCTTCAGACTGAGAAATACTTTGCTTAGGTTGAAGGTCTTCTGGTTTGTCACTGGAAGGCCCCTTTACTTGCTGATTTCTACTCATTAAAGTGGTAGTTTATCCACCTTCAAATGTCTCTGCTCTGTGTCACAGACACTTATTTGTTCTCTAGCCATCAAAGTGTATTAAAATTAACAGCAGTCATCACATGAGTGGAGGGTAGCCATTCTCAGACGCACAGATAGTTATATACTCACAGCAGGAAACTTGCAATCAAATTCTAACAAAAGGTCACATTTGCAATAAGTAAAGGAAAATGCAGGTAATTGGTTATGGAATCAGTTAATATCTTTGCAGGCCTTGAAAGGCACTCTGACGGACTTGAAAGCTTTTTGTTCAAGTAATTAAAAGTGAGGTATTGTGATAGTATTAAAAAACTCGGGAAATTCTTGGTGTGCTGTAAAATGATGTCGCTACAATCGCAAACAAATTTAAGAGGGAAAATTATTTGTGGCTTGTTTGGAAAGAACTACAGACTTGGATCCTGTCTGAAATGCAGAAAAGGAATAAGGAGTGAAGTGCAGGAAAATATGGAGATTAGCCCTACAAAATATATTTTTATGCCTGGCTGCAAGACATGCCCACTCTTTCCCTCAGCTGATTTAGTTTCATGACTGGTTTAGAAATACCAGGCTGTGGTGTTTTCCCAGGCTTCCCACAGACTTCAGGATATCTGCTGATTTGGAAAGCAGTGACTGACTTTCTGAGGCTGCAAAGCATTTCAGTGGTGGCTGGAATTCTGCTTCTAGTGCTACAATGCAGTCCTGAGCCACATCTGCAGTTCAGCTGTGTGCTAGGTTGGGCAGGACCCTGAGCCTCCTGCCACAGAAGGCAAAGCACAAAGCAGGGACCTGTCAGGAGTCAGACTGTGGAAATGCACTGTTTTCTTAAAACACTCCTTTTCATGTAGTTCAAACCAGGAATTTCTGACAGTTTTTGGTGTGACTGGCGACAGAGTCTTTAGGGCATCTGGCATGATATGCTTCCTTTGCCTGTGGAAAATCGAAATTGGCACCTGAGAGCCCTCAGCAGGAGGCTGGGTGCTCCCGTGATCAGAGGGTGGTGCATCCCATAGCTTCCCATTTATGTTCTGTGATTTGAGCTGTGAAAAAAATATGTCTGCTGGATCAGATGGAAACAGTGTGGGGCCTGGGCATATTCCTGAATTTACGGGTTGGGACACTTGGCAAGAAGAGGGAAGGCATGCTTTAAAGCTTCTGCTTGAATAAAAATTTTAAATAACCAAACAGCCATTTAATATACTCAAGGAGTTCTTTTCTACCCACCAAGTGCTCTGACAGCAAAACTGGGCTGTCACACACCAACTCCTCTGTGTCTTAATCCAGATTTGATGGTACCACCGTTCAAATTTTGACCCCTTTTACGAATATGAGCTCAGGCTGGTTTTGCTCCAGAATAGCCCCAAGCTTGGCATTCGGGAAGCTTCCTGGTAGCTGAGGAAAAGCTGTCACTGAGCCTTGGTCTCTCCAACTATCAGTGAGTGCTCTCCTTGCTGAGAAAACAGAAGTTGGAACTGGCCCTACAAGAATTTAGTGGAGGAACTTCATGTAGCACAAGGCAACTTTGGGCCTCTCAGAGATTCCCAAAGTCCCAGGAGCTTTCTTAGCTATGGCTGGCAGCGGGGATAGAACCAGAGACCAGGATGAGATACCTGTGGGTTTTCAGGTTTCTTCCACACAATCCTGTGTGCCTGTGTTGTCCCAGATGACCAAGGGCTAGAGCATTGTAATTTTGACTCCCCTGACTGAAAATAAAGGCTCACCTAACAGGAAGCTTTTTCCTCCATTCAGCAATGCTCTCTGCAACAGTTCTGAAAGAATTGATAGTTGCCTACAGGAAAACTTAACCTCTTCTGTCTGTTTTATTTTCTAATAGCTAAATTATCCTAACAAAGACAAGACAGGCCTGATCTTGGAATGGTGTGTGTATTCTCCCAAGAAGAAATTTGGGAAGGGGAAGAGAACTTGAGGCAGAATCAAAACCTCATTAAAATAAATTAATTCAGAGGAAGACGACAGACTGTGCTTCCTGCAGGAAAAACTGTTTCAGTGTCACTCCCTCTCTCCAAGCTGTTTTCCACTTCCCACATGTCTATGGCTCACATTATCATACCTCTGCACTAGTTTTGGTGATTCTCCAACAAAGGTGAACCTGAGAATGGTCAAGTCTCCTTTTTCTGTGTTGTCCGAGCATAAGCAGACAAAGAAATCACTTTTAATTTTTTCCTTCCTTTTCTTTCCCACGCTGGTGTCTGAAGTGACCGTCACTGCTTAGACCAAAGCTGGCACGAAAAGTGGTCTGCCTTGTATTAGAAAGAGCGACAAGTGTCATCTCAAATATGTGCTCCTTAAGCTCTGCTGCTGTGCTAATGCTGCAGATAGGAGGAGGGAAAAGCTGGTTAAAGTTTTCTCACTGTCAGGTTTTGTTTGTGCCAGTTCTGACTGGACATCGTGTTAAACCAATTCAGCATTATAATGAAATTGTGAAAATTAGTGAGAACATTCAAAAGACTTTGAATTTTGAACACTGAGTATTCCAGAGAAGTGGGATGTAATCTGTAAACTGTATGAGTAAGGGAAGAAGGGGAAGAGCAACTCTCTACTAGCAATGCATCCATTTTATTTAAGGCTCTTTCCCCAGAGAGTTAGCAAGAAGGAAGATAATACAGCAGTTCCTGAATTGCTAGGTGAGACTATTTGCTCAGTTCTAATTGAAATTATTGTAGGAAACTCTTTGCAAATTTGCAAGTCTTTCAATTAATAGGAAGGGGGAAAATACCCAAACATCTTGTATTTAAGTAATCAATCATAGGTGGAAATTAGTAGTTTGAGTAAGACAGTATTTGGATCAATTATTGCAGTAGGTAAGTGCTACTTTATAGGTTGAAATACCTTTGCCTAAGCTATGTTACAAAATTTTAAATAACAAGCATTAAAAAAACCGAAATAGGTAGGGATCAAGTTGTTTCAATTAATTAATGAATTTATCCAAATGAAAGGCTAGAAAGTGGAAATGCTGAATAAAAGTAAGAACTTCTCAACCTTTTGCCTCTTTCTAGGCTAAACTGTGGTAAAAATATCTAGTCTAAAGCAGTTTTAATGAAAGTTATATTTTTATGTAGGGTTTTTTGGGAAACAGTGTGAACTTTTTTTAGTACATTCTCTTTCAAACTATTTGTCCATGTGAGATCAAAATATTCTAGCCCTGTGGTATGAGGCCTTCAGAGCTCATCTTGCTCAGCTTGATTGAAAGAAGATCAAGATGTAACCTGATCACTGGTAAAAGGAATTTCATAGTGGAAAAAAGGTCTGGCAGTAGGGGATTACAGTCTTGTTGACACAAACATCCAGAGATCCTACTGAAGCTAGATGGCATTTCTTGAAATACAATACTGTTTCCTTGCTGTGAGGGTAACAGAGCTTTTGTTGCATATACATCTAATCAGGTTCCCATCCTGGAAGTGTCTTGGTCTCTGCTGTCCTCTGCCTCTGATTGACTGAAATGTCACAGCCCCGGGGCTTGAGAAAAGGTATTTGATTGATTAAGGGTGTATGAAATTTAACTTCCCTGAGAAGATGATATGACAGTCCTTTCAAAGCCTATAAAAAGATACCAAAATATCTTGTTGAACAGGTTTGGGCTTGCTTGGGGTTTTTTTCATAAAATTTTGAATTAATGGTTTGTTCTTGGGTTTTGGAGGTTTTTTACTTGATGTAATTACTTTTCTGTGCTAAAATTCTATTTATTTTCTTTGTCTGCTTAACAAAATCCCCCAGGAGCATTCACACTGTGTTTCAAAACTGATCTCTGTCCTCTTATGAACCTGAAACATTAACTGTCTTATTTTTCACTTTCCTCCTGCAGCTGTTTTCCAGTGTTGTACTGGAAATGATGTTTCACCATCTGCAGATTGAGTCAGATATAGATTAAATATAGGGTTTTTTCTAACTGGGATTATTTTTGTAGGATTTGCCTTTGATATTCTCCTCATGCAAATTCCCCATCCATCTTTCAGTGACCAAAATACCTGGCTGGCATCCCAATAAACTTTGAAAAATAAAAAAAATTTAAGACTGTATGGTAAGTTTGAAGGCTGAGAGGCTAATTGTAGCATTGACTGGGCTGATATTTATACAGTTTCATGCTCTTAATCCAAGTCACACCTTCAGCTGCTCCTGCTGATTCCAGCCATGCCTGTACAATCTGTGCTTGTTTAAAGTACATGTGTGTAAGTAATAATTGTTCTCCTGAGCGAGGAGATCATATTTTGCAGAACAGAGCCTTGCACCCCCAGGTTATCTGGGTACTGCATGGTACAGGGCCCTGCTGGGAAGCCTGGTGGAGACAAAAGGCTTGGTGGGATCACATCAGTTTCTGGATGCTTCTAAGGGGTGTTAGGGCAGCAGCCACTTTAAGCAGTAAGCCAATCTCCTGGCCTGGTTTCTAACTCATTGGCTTTCTGGGGAAAAGATGGGGAAAAGGGTTTTCCTGGTCTTCCTGGTGTTACCCTGCAAGGAGGGGAGGGACAGTGCTGAGTGCTTGACAAAGGATCTTTTTCCTTTATGCATTTCCACAAAGAGAAGTGCGGAGGACATAGAAGGCTTGGTTCATGGTAGATAGAGCAGCTCATTGTATGTATTTTGTAAATATTAGAGGGTTCAGAGAACAGAATAATAACGCTTAGTGATAAAATATTTATAATTTATCTATTTATAAAGCTGATAAACAAGTAATATCATGAAACCAATTTAAATTGTCCTTTTATGTTTTTTAAATCTCAGATTGGTTCAGCTCTCAGGATAATTTCCACTGTAAATTTTATGTTGCATATTTAATACTATTTGGTTTTAAGTAATTATCTGTTTTAAATTTTACTATTGCAGTTTCCTTGTATGCCCTAGGGCAACTGTGTATAAAGTTATCAAAAAGATACTGTATTCAAAAAGAATAAAATATGTAAAGCTTTGTCATATTTTTACAATCCCATGTATATTTATCATAGTTTCTAATTATTCTTTTTGCTTTACTGCATATTATTAGTTTAATTGAACCATAAACTTTAGACTAATAACGCCAATTTGTCTTTCATTATACTTTGCTCTATTAACTTTTACAAATGGGTTCATCTCAGCCACTGATTGATGGGCTCACAGCAACTGTGCTAGATTTCTTTCCCAAGCAGCCACGTTGCATTTTCTCTTCTTGGAAGATGCTTTTTCTGTTTTCAATTTTTTTTTTCTTTCCTCCCTCCCCCAGATAGCAGATCTTATTCTTTATTCTTAGGGTTTAAATACAAGATATATTTTGTAACTTGCCTCTTCCAAACATTAGCCCTTCTGGCAGAAACCAACAGCAGAAAAAGAGATGGAGTTCTCAATTACTTTAAGAGATCCTTTTCAAAATAAAACGTTTGGTTCTAGTCTGGGACTAGAAAGCCCTATTCTTTTCAGAATCTGACGAATTTGAATCTCCTTGTGATCTTCATAGGCAGGCATTCTCTGATAAGTGGTCGGAGTTTAATGAAAATACAAAATCACATATCTTTTGGAAAAAAACCCTCATCACTATAAAATTACACAAAAATAACAAAAAACTGAAAAAAAAAAAGCAAACGTGAAAAGCTAATATAGGGCCACTTAGCAAATTCATAGTTTGGTTAGGGCCAAGACTTTTTAACAGCACAGCCTCCTATATATCCCCTTCTACTGTATTCACAAATCTAATTAATCTGCAGGGTGAAAAATTAGCATTGAAAGTAAGCTGGTCTATCCCAGCTGGGTCAACTCTTATCTCTCTAAGCTTCACACGCTTCGTGATGCTCTGCCTTGCACTGTCCTGTCACTGCAGGTCAATTCCTTGATCACTGCCCATGTCCTGTCAAGACTCCTGGTCCAACTGTCACATCTTTGAAAAATACAGAAGCAGGCAACTCCCTGTCTTTGCTATTGTTATTGAGGTTCTCAAATATCTTGCAACATACCTTTCCCTCACTCATGTTTTTCTTCCACTTAGAAAAACATTTTCTCTTACTTACTGTGTGTTCTGCTGCATTTATGCAGGCCTCAAATACAATTGTCTTTCCAAGATTCTTTCCAGGCAGAAAAAAAAGGAGGTCCAATCCATCTTTAGCCAGGCAGACAACATTTGCAGTGTCACCTAAACATGCAGGGAAAATGCAGCCACTGCCAAAGAGATCTTCTGGAGTCCAAGTGCCACAGAAAATTATGGGAGATATCAAGCAATTTGAATAAGGGAATACGTGTGACAAGTTGGAGGTACATGTAAAGTTAGCTGTGTATCACCACATGCATGATAAAATTAAGGTAAACTGAGGGAAAAAAAAAAGGTGGAGAATAGATGAAAACAATGACAGCTTGAGAGACAATAATGTAGAATGAGAAGAGCACAGGAACAGAGAGGAGACCTGCATGAGGAAATTGGGAAGGAAGAAGAAAGAGAATGAAAGTTAAGACACCTCAAAAAGATGTGAGAAGATGCAGGGGTGGAGAAGCAGAGTGAGCTGCAAGCCATGCAGTATTATGGCACCCAAAGATCCTATTCTGCAATAGAAATATTGCAGTTCCTTACTATGGAAATGCCTTTTTATGTGTCTTGGTCAGTAGAAAGTGAAGTGTGCTTATTCCAAAGCCATGGCACCCCAGGAGGAGTGTCCCTAAACAGCAGCCTTTCTGAGGGAAAAAGTTACCTTGGGAATTTGATAATCCAAACAGTAATATCCTACAGTAACATCCTGCTGAAAACCAGTGTCTCACCAGATAGGGAATTGTGACATGCTTTTCAATTCAGCTTTTACATGTTGTAGGGTACTAGCAGTTGTTAAAGATATGGGAAAGTGAGGTTGAAGCTGTAAATGTACAGCAAGAAATAGCAGAAAAGTAGTGTGGAAGGTTCTGCATCTTCCCATGTCTCCATCACAGTGTTTTAGTGTATTCAGATGTCTTCTTTTCTGCACAGCTCTTGCTAGAACCTGTCTGGAGTTCCAGAGTTTGAGCATTTCCAGTGGGTTTCCAGTGTTTCAAGGAAATGTTGTAATGACTGGGCTAATAATTAGAAAGGAACACATCTTCTCTCTTGTTGGATAGTGTTTTCTGTAGCTTCAAGCAGCATTAGTCTCAGTTTAGCACAAGGAAGGTAAGGATAATGAAGAGGAGGAGAGCAAGGGAGGGCTGTGTACTGCCTACAGTAATTGCTGTGGCACAGTAAAGCACGATAGTGGCATTTTATTAGGTTAATTTCTATGTCACTACACTCAGATATTCACATATGACGACCCAGGCTTGTAAAACAATTACATCATTAAATGAATTATGAGACTTGGTAATAAATAATGCATCTGGAGACTCTGCATTTGCCATCTGTGTTTTGAAAATACTCGTGAAATACTGTGAGGCTTCATTTTCAAGTACCTTCGGAAAAAACAAGTTTGGCTGCAATCTGCTTGTCTAAACAGAGGCAGAGATTCTCCAATAACCACGTATCTATAGGTCATGGCTTCAGAGTAAATTTCAACTCTATCACGGTTCTAGAGAAAGCTGTGATAGCTGTCAAGGTTTCTATCTCCCACAAAGCACCTTTTATGTGTATATGATCCATCTTCACTATTTTGTAGCCTCTGTTCAAATTTTGAAATCTAACACGTAATACTGAGATTTTAATGGATTCTTAAATTACCTTATATGCTTCTATTCTTTGGTGGCTTTTAATTAGGGAAACAGCTATAACTTTTATGAAGACAAAGAGGTTTCCTTTGTCTACAAAAGTCACCACACCCTGTATGTCACATAAAGGGACATCTAGTGAGTGTATAACCTTCTGCAACAAAACACATCCTTGCTGTATCATTGAGCACCAGACTGTGTGGTTTATCAAGCTACATTCGTATGTAGATAATCCTGTGATTATCTAATTTTTATGTAAAGAAATTATATCTTCACTACCTGCACACTGGAAATGGCAATAAACTTTTTACTAGGCAGTTCTTAACTTCTGGCCATGTTTTCAGTATCTATTTTTGAAAGGAAAACTGTGAATATTTTGTGAATATTTTTCAATAAATCAGTTAGCTATTTTTGATTATATCTACAGGATCTGCAAGTACAATTTACAGTAGAAAAATACAAGAATTTCTTCTTTCTCCTTTCTTGAAAGGAACTTTGTGTTTATGGTATGTCATAATATCCCTGTATTTTTCTGACACTCCTAATGTTGAATAAGTTCAGCTTTACCATATGTAAACTTTTATTCTCTTCCTAATCTTAACATATCAAAATAAAAATATTAAATGGGATAGAACACTCACTGTATCACTCTGAATTAACTGAAATCACTGTAAATTATTTATTTCCTTTTTTTTTTTTAAATTTCTCTTATTCTTTGCCTCAGTTTCTGTGTCATTCTTCCTGGTGGCAGTGGCAGAGGCAGAAAATGGAAAGTGTCATTTTGCTGGAACAGAACATACAATTTTCTGATTGAATTGCTCACTGCGGCCGTCCATGTCCTTATTAGTAAGTAATGTGAAGTTCTTACAAAAGCTTATTCTTAGTTTTTAAAAGGGCAATATGGGTAATCATAGTTAATAAACAGAATTTTGATCCATGCTATATTAAAGTGAGAAGGAGGAATTACGCATCAGGGAAAAAAACCCACATTATAATAAGTGAAATATATATGTCCTTAGTTCTTATTGAAATATATACTTAATTCCTATTCTTGTTGCTGAGCGTGTATTTGACCTGTCAATTATTTAAAGTGCTGGCAAAGTGTATTGCTGAATTTTCCCCCAAAAAATGTGTACCTATTGACTTTTAAGCTGGCACAAAGTTTTTCACATGTGTAATTAGGAGAGAGGTAGATTACTTTTTACCATGGAAAGAGCATTTTTACTATGCATCATTTAAACAATTATTTTTTGGACATAGGCTTTTTGACTCAAAAAATTCTGCAGCTTATGAAGTTGTTTGTTATTTTGCTGTGATTTTATACACAATGGAAGGGTGAGAAAAAGGTCAGCAATAACTCTGCTGTTGCATTTTCACTGGGAAAAACATAATATTGATCGATAAGAAAATGGAAAAAGCACAACTATTAGCGTCTTACTTGATCTTCTCCGACCTTTACCCTGCCATGTTGATTTTATTCTTAAATGTTATGTCTGTTGTTCCAAAGGTTTGTCCTGTTTAGTCTTTTATTTAATTAATACATGATCTTATTTACTCTTTCTAATGTTAAAACATGGAATTCATTTTTATTCCTTGTTGAACCATTGTCCTCTTTACACTCAGCAATCCACACTGGATAATAACTCTATGTAGAAATTGGCCTGCTTAAAACTACTCTTGAATCATAATCGATGGGTACTTAAGTTCACCAAACTGTTTTTCAGGTTCATAGGATAATTAGATTTAAGGATGTGTAAGCTCTTTAGAAAGAAAATTTAAATTTCATGCTCTGGATCTTCTTGGCTGTAGACTGACAAGCAGAATATATGGTATTGAAACTCAGAACTTTGCTAAATATCAATGTATCTGCTGGTAATGACTCCAAAATGTACTCAAGGAAGAATGAGCTTTACGTTATGAGGACAGTCTGCATACATTGCTATATTTGGTACATGTTTGGTAAAGTTTGGTACATGTACTTTGGTCAAGTACATACTTCTAGGGATGGGGTATCCACCACTTCTCTGAGCAACTTGTGCCAGGGTCACAGAGAATTTCTTCCTAATATCAAATCTAAATCTACCCTCTTTGCATTTAAACATGCAGATGTTGGGCCTTTTGGGTTGCACCCCTTGCTGAGGAGCAAGTTGTGGCAGCACAGATCTCACACTTGCTGGGAGCAGGGCACACTTGTGTCCCTGCACTGCCGGAAGATGGGCATTCTTGTCCCAGCCCCCTTCTTATCCTCACACTCCTTCAGACCGTGAAGCAACCATTGTGTTTGGCAATACTTGAAGAAATAAACAAAGCAAGCAAAACCTTGGATGGTGAACCTCACAGTATTTCTTCTTTCCCGCTCTCCTTGCACTTCTTCTGTAAAGGGACTGAACCCCAGCCCCAAACTGACCTGAGTCTGAGGGCATGCCTTTGTAGGTTCAAACAACAATATGGGGAATTCCATACGTCAGTAGGCGGGCTCATAGCTATGTGCTAAGTTGGGTTTATAACCTCTTACTTCAGGTGCTCTGTAACAGAAAAATTCCCTGGTCACAAAGTAATTTGCACTGTTAGAAATAAATGGCCTTCAGAAACAAGTTAAACATCTGTCACAAGGGCTTTTTACAAAGGAATCTTTATCATTTAAATCCAAGAGTTTTCAAATAATTTTGAAGGTTGTTCCTGGTAACATTTTAAAATTTCAGAATGGCAGGGAAATTCCAAAAGATGACAGGTGAATTTGTACTTTAAAATGATCTTTAGAATAAACCTGTAAAAATGACATGGAGTTTATATAACTCCATGTCATTTTTACAGGTTTATTCTAATGATATTCTAATGATTTTACAGGTTTATTCTCATGATATTCTAATTATAATTCTAATTCTAATTCTATATATCCAAAATAATAGGATAACTGATATGAAAAATAAAGGATAAGGTTGCAATTCCTTTCAGTTTACTTTTTTTTTTTTACATAAAACAGTTTTTGCTGGCCTCATTTCCTTTCATAAGAGATGATGAGCTGATTAAAGGTACCTTTATTATTCTGTTGAGGCTGAGTATCTGTACAGTTTTTCACATATTATCATGCAAATTTCCCACTATCATGAGACGATATGATATGTGATGTGTGAATGATAAATACCCAACAGAGTAATTACCAAAGTATCATAATCAAATATGCTTCCACTGAAATCTCACACAGACCAGTTCTTGCTCTAGTGCAGCCATAAACCATTGAAAAAAACACATAAGAAATATAATAGAATTGTTGATAAGGCTTCCAGGTGCGACAAAAACAGAACCTGTGGTAAAAAAAATCATGGTGCTGGGTTGTCGGTACATGATCCTCTTAATTGTTTAATACACTGGGAAAAAATAATACATATTTTAATATAATCAAATGTAAGACCCCCACACAGGGAAAAAAATGCAAGATTTAACATTAAGGAGAGAATACTTTGAGAAGCACTGAGCCTGGCAAGGTAATAATACTTTTTCAGTGGAAATATTTTCTCATCTGGTGCTACAGCCAAGAGGATTAGTGTAAGTCTGTGGATTTACAAACAAGAAATCATGAAACAAGGGAAGAGAGCTGTGTTCTGTCTGTCCACAAAGGTACTGACACCATTGCCAAAATGCAGTCTGATATCTATTCTTCAAAAAAGATTTTAAAATGTTTTCTGAGATTTTAAAATGTCTGAGCAGAGTGCTCAGACAATGCCTATCGGAATGATTTTACAGACAGAAAATTCCACTTTGCAACCAAACCTACAGGAAGCTTAAAGTTTTTAGCTTCTCTTAAAGAAACATAATCAAGAGATGTATGTGCCCCATATAAAGTTCTCTAACTACCAAAAGTATTTCCTTTCAGTAAGGCACTTGAATTCAGAAGACAAAAGTACTCACTCCAGTAATCAGAATATAAACTGATAACACTGTGTATAGAAAGATTATTTAATTTTTTTAATTTAAACTTGTACATCAAAATTGAATGTTGAGATTTTTTTCTCCTTCCTAAATGATGTTTTGCAGTCAGTCACAAGCCTTTAAACACAACACAATACTAGATGAAATTAAACAGATAAATCATAGAGAAAAACAGATGGTATTCTGTTTTTTAAAATCTATTAACCTCTATGAATCTTGCATACACCAACACTTCTCTGTAAAAGTCTTTGGCATTATGCCAGAATAAAGGGCTGAGCTTATAATCCATATTTGTTCACATTATTTTTTTTTCAAAGGTGAACTGTTGCTAAAGAAATACCACAGACTTTTTTTTTTGTAGAAGTGTACTCTTCTTTCATCATATCATTATTTCCCCAGCTCTCTCTTTTTAAGTGCTTGAAAGTTGCTATCAATTGCAAATTAGCCAGGGCAAAAAGGAGATGGGTTATGAGGTCTCTTTTTATGGAACACGTATCTGATTTTAGTGACCTGTCTACTCAGATGTTTGTTATAAATAAGGATTGTATAATAAAGGAAAGGTTGATAGAAATATTTGATCTAGTGCTGGTTATTCCTCATGAAGCCTGATTTGTTTTCCTCCAAGGTTTTGCATATTTCTTCCACTGTGTGAGGTTAGGAGGAAGAGCCACAGATAAGAAAGTATCTGGAAGACTCAACAAGTTATCTGCCTTGACCTTTGGAGAGCCTTAGAGGGAAGTGTTGTCACTCTGAGGAGATGTAGAGGTCATACTAGGCACAGAGCCAGCCTACAACTTTTTTTAGAGTGTGTCAGAGCCAGGGCAAAGTGAAGACAGACTAGACTTAATCCTTTAACCTAACCTGTCAAAACTGCATCAAGTCAGCACTGCCAAATCTGCAGCCACCTCATAACTCAAAAAGGTATGCATGAGTGCATTTATGAATTTGCTTTTGAAAAGCGGTTTTATGGTTTGGTATTCACAGCATTATGAAAGCTGGCCACATCACTGGGTATGCAAACATAAAGCTAAATGCTGCCAGCTGCATGAGCAATTCACCCCACTGAGGAGCAAGAAGATATGAAATAAGGTTATTGCAAAAGATGATTGTTTTTAAGAGATGTTTACTTCCAAATGTAAAAAATGCAGACTTCGAAGAAACCAGTTTTGTGTTGTTTTAACAAAAATGGTGAAAATAACCTATTTGTCAAATCCACAGTAATAGATAAAGCACACAGCACATTAACCTGATGTTTGATAATCACTGAGTGTGCAGAAAATACTGCTTCTGTGTAGTGATGATTCTCTAAAAGGAGAAGGGGATTTTAGTTATTTGGGAGAATTACCCATATGGATGTGTGCGTGTTGGCTTCTGTGTATGTATTTTCATGTGCATTTTGTGTGAACCTACAAATATTTATAAAAGGAAGCTTCCATGTGAAAAATAACAAAAATGCATGCAAAGCACAGGGCCATATCCTTACCACTGCAAACTAGCTTGGCTGACAATGGCACCACAGCCACGCTCAGACATGACACTTGTCACAGCTCTCTATATGTCTGTGAACTTTAAATCATGAATATATCATGATGCAAATGAAAAGTGCTAGAAAGCCCATTTAGTGCCAATAATCCTTGAGGTTTTTCCTTAGATGGGTAAAACATAGTAACAATTTTACCTCTCCTCAGGGAGAATGTTCTGAAAGCTATAGCCTGGGTACACAGGACTAAGGACTATAACCTTCTCTTGAAAGATAGGCTTGTAACCTGCAAAAAAAAAAAATCTAATTTTTTGGTCCTGTGTCTTACTCGTGCTGCAAGCCTACAACCAAGTGTAAGAAGGAGATCACCTTCCCTCCTTTATCCTTGAAGGCTTACATGGTCACTGCCAACAGAAGCACCCTGTAAGCCACAGCACAGGCTCCTTGTCTGACGCTGGGACAGGCCAGGGCTCCAGGCCATTCTCCAGTGTTTGTTTAAGACTTTACTGTTGGTTCCCTGCAGTGCAGCACCCAACTTGACCCACTGGAGTAGATGGAGCACCCAAGTGGACCTTGCCAGGTCCATCTGTTCCCTCCCAAATGCAACAGCTGCCAGGTGGAGGGCAATGCAACTCCTTCTTTCCCAGGGCTGATGGTTCAGCCAGCGTGGGGGTTTGTAGGGATCAAGGAGCCCTGAAGAGACGGTGTGTGTGTGTGTGTCTTGTGGGGAGCTGGTGCTATAAAGAGATCTGTGTCTGTGAGGGACAAGGACAGAGCATCTCTGCCTTAATGATCAATTAAATAGGAAATTGTCAAAAGGAAACACAAAAATGTCAAAAATTTGTTAATAGTCCTTGCTTTTGAGCTTGGAAACACTGTTAATGGCACTTTGAGATTTTTACGCTGGAAACATCAAAACTAGAATGTGGTCTTCCTTCCCCTCAGAAAACGAGTGTGCTCTCATCTTAATGAGTCACCTGAGCAATTCCAAGACAGGATAAAGAAATCCTGATATTTACTTTCCACATGGAACATGACAAATCTGGAAACCTGTGAAAAGTAAACCAAACAATGAAAAGAAAAAGAAAATATAATGCACTGTTGAAAAGAACAGGAATGTCTGAATTATGAATGAAGTAGAATAAAAAATTATCCTAAACACATGTGCCAGGGATTTTAATTCATATGTATCACTGATCTTGTGTGTAAACTCCATTGAGTAGTAAAGAATTCTGCTTTTAGAAGGAGAAATAGGTTGGCAGATGTTCCCCTCAGTCTGCCTGCTTTCCTGAGGAATGACTGTGACAGTCTATGTATGAGAGTACAATGATCATATTAGGCACAAATATTAACTTTTTAAAGTGGATACAAATTGAATAGACTAGCTGATTGCTAGCAGGAGGAAAACAAGAGCCTGTTGCCATCAAAACAGAATAGGATTGAAAAATACTCAGTATCACTGCTATTTCTAAGGAACAGAAAGTATATTGTTTCATGCCTAAATTATTGAGGATATTTAATAAAACATAGATAGAATAGATATACAGGGATATGAATCATAATGCTGCCATAAAACTGAAACCCGGATTATCTGCTACTACTGCTTTTGGATAGAAATCAGTCATTTCAGAAGAAATGTTTAGAAAAAGAGGTTTCCAACTTCAAATGCATACAAAGGACATATTTTGACCTAAAGTTTCAGACTTTACTGCAAGAAGGCCAGTCCAGGTCTCTGGGATCACTGGCAACACAACCCAGGCCATAACTCCTCAAGCCTCTAAAGACTTACAAATTGCCACAGACCTGAATTTATACTCACAGCTAAGGATTTCCATCATTCAAAAGATATTCTCCCTGTTTTTCTCATTCACCAAAGTCTTTATTCAGGCTTCTTTCTCATGCCTTTGGTAGAAAACAACTCCTCTTTAGTGAGAATTGGTGTTACAAAATTCTTATTTTGTTCAACAAGTGTTAAAGGGCCATATCACGTGTTTCACAAGCAATTCAGTAAGAATATCCTGTAAAAAGGCAGAAGTTTCCCCAGGACAGACATTGTGACTTTGGACAGTTTAGAACGTATATAGCCATATGTAAAATAATTCTATAGCTAATACTACTGGTGTAAGACAGTAAATTCATGGTGGGTGTGGATTAGAAAGCCAGCAGTAGCTGTACTTCAACGGCACCTCAGTATGAAAATTACTGGCTTTGTTACTTTGGAATGAAGAGTGGGAGAGATGGCCTTGCCATACTCCTGTTAAGTGTTTGGGTATCATCTAGTAACTTTAGAGTGATAAAGAAGAAAATTATTTTTTATGTGTCACACAACAATTGCATAATGAAAATGGAGCTCAAACTAGACTTCAGCCATGCAAACCTGTTTTAGTAAATGAAAAGTCAGAAGGGGCAAGTTTGCCATTTCTAACTTGTGGTCTTTTGACAGTTTTGTTGTTTTGTCTTGCCCAGATGCTCAAGTGACAATTGTCACTGGCAACTAAGCATAGAGTTCATACTATCTAAAGTATACAGGGCAAAGAACTATTTACAGGTATGACTCAAAATGTTGAATATGGTGCATGTTGTTCTACTGAGAAAGTTACACAGGAAAAGATATCAAGAGAAAACACGGGATGCTTATCAAACAGCTTTTTGTATGTAAATATATATTTGCTTTGGGTATTTAAAGCTTTTTAGCAGATACTCCTGCAACTGAAACAGAGAAAAAGCACAAGGTCTGGTGGCAGGAGGAGCAGGTATCTGTCATCCAGCACCATGGGGTGGTCTGTGCTGGCAGAGCATTGTGCTGTTCAGCTGGCAAAGGAAGAGGCATCGCCTGTGCCAGTGAGAGTTGTAAGGAGGAAAGCTCCTGCATGGGCAAAACTCCCAAACTCTGTCCCCTGTGTCTCAGGAAATAAGAGGTTATTCCAAGGATCTCGGTGGTGCAACTTAGGCCTTTGTTTTGAGGCCATTCCCAAGGGTGAGGTGGGTTCTTCATATTCGGAAGCTGGTGGGTTTACTTGACGTTATTCCAAGGAGACAAACTTTTTATTCTGATCAGACTCAGAAACACCCTCTTTCACCTCTGACAGGAGCCTGATTGCTCTAGTGCTTTAGATCTGACTTACTTAAAGATATCGAATGAAGCTGATCAGATGCTGAAGGGCTGCCAAGATTACAGGCCTCTCGTCCCTATCACTTTTGTTATTAATTATGATAAAGCTGTACAAGCTGCAACCCGGTCCGTTCAGTGCAGACACTGGGACAGCCTTCCTCCCTTATAGTCCTCTCTTTTCACTTCTCCAGCTATTCTTAGCTTGGGGAACAGTCCCTTGTGGGATGATTGTCATCTGGTGTATATACATTGCAGCAGCTGACTCAGATAACCAGGAAACTCTAACCAGCTCCCTCACTGTCCTGGGAACTCGGCAGCATCAGGGAGTCTGGCCCAATACCAGGAACAAGAATACAGCCATGGACTGCACTTTATAGAAGAAGAACACTTGTTTCTGATGCTTCATTACTTTTCAGACTGAGACCATAAAGACCTTTACACAGCAGTGAAATGTAGACAGATACCCAAATCGCAAAAATGAGACCTGGGTTTATAGACAAACAAAGAGGTGTCCTAAGGATCTTGATGCTATTTCTATGATTCCTGCCTTATGTCATCATTGGCAGGTGATGATACAAGAGGTCTCTGCCTCTATTTAAATTACAAACCCAGTATACCTTCTTTTGAAAGTCCTGCTAACTCCCCTACTGGCCATCTTTTATGATTCTATGATCTTCTGTCAGTGTGTCTGTTCATGGCAAAGCCAGCAGGGCAAAATTATTAAGTCATTAATAACCCCAGTTGCACAAGGTTATCACATCCACAAAACCCTTTTCTGAAAGTCTCTATTACTAAATTAGTTCTGATTTGATTTCTGAAAATTAGTCTTCCACAAAAATCCTGAAGGAAAGGAGCAGAAGGGTTACAAACAACTTTGTGGTAGGATCTCACAGAGATGCTGGGACCTTGAAGCTGGGAGATTTCCTTCTTGTGTCAGTGAACAATTCTATCAGCTTGAAATGTAACTTCACCCCAAGGCTTTAGTTTCACAGGCAGTTGAGCCCACAATGTCCTACTGCAGACAAAAGGAGGAAATCTGGTATACCCCATCCTGGCTTCCTATCCTCCTTCCCCTGTTCTTCCTCCATGTTTCATCTTCCAGCTGTAGATAGTCTGCCTGCTCTTTTTGGTTCCTTTGCTAATTCATATCAGCTCACTAAAAAAGAAAAAAAACTGGTTTTTTTTTTCCATGGGTTACTTTTTCACTGTTTTGGTGGACTAAGTTAGCTGATGCCAGAGCACCCTTGGCCCCTGTATTTTGACCCACAGAGACAGCTGAGTTAGAGCAACACACTTCTATCCCCCTGCAAAAGTGGGAGAAGAGGCTGGGGCAGTGTGCTCCCTGCTTCTTGTCCTTCCAGTGCCTAGCAAAGGTTTGGTTGCTCCTTCTGTTGCACCTGAAGGATGGGGGTAGGCTCAGCCCTTGTTTTATATAAAACTTTGAGCTGTATTTGAGCTTAAGGTCTTCTATCAGCCATTCTGAATGACAACACTGCTGTTTAAACAGAGCACTAGATGAAATTAGAGGAAGTGGTCAGGGCAGATTCATCACAGACCCCTGTGCAGGGACCCTTTTCCTGAAGACCTGATAGAGCTGTTCTTAGTGGACAATGAGCTGCAATTTCAGGCTACTCTTGACAGCAAATATTTCTGTCAGCTTTGCAAGTCTCTGCATCGTTCCATGACCTGTCATAGGAGTCATCCTGTCATTATTTCTGCTCTGGGATTCCTACAACTTTCTGTTTGCAAAGTAAAAATCTCTGGTACTAAACCTGACTTGGCCCTGGTACAGCCTTTTGCTCTCAGCTTTTGTTTGTTACTATCCAGCATTCAGCTAACTTCTGCTCCTTTTGAACTGACCTCACAAAGAAACCCTACATTTCAAGAAAGAGTTACAAGGCAGTCAACACACCAGGACTATTTGCCTTAAGACCCAAGTCTAGATTCCAGGGATCAATGAAGTTGTCTCCTCATATTCAGAGATCCCCCCACCAAGCTCTAGCCAATCTCCCAAAGCCTCAGTGCACAGATCTGTGCAGAACAAATGCAGCCTGTGGACAATAAGCAGCAGTGGGCAGCTGTTCACACTTAGAGGAGTAGGAGGCATGAAGCTGTCACAAGGGAGCATGGCCACTCAGGAGCTGGTAACAGGTTTTCCCACTTATCACTGCTTGCCTTCATCTGTCCTCAAGTCAGTTTCAAAATACCCCTTTTCCTCAGGTAGTGAACAGTAAAGATGTAGATTTTTTTTTTTCTTCTTTATTGTAGGGCCATTTGCAGGAAATTAGTTGTCTGAGAAGCCACCCTGAGCTTTGGGGAGCTATTTACAGCTACCACCGTTATGAGTGAATGGAATTTGGGGGGAAATAAGAAGTTGGAAATGAGGTTGAGGCAGGGACGTTTCTCTGGGTATAAGAGGAGGTAGAACAGTAACAGTGAGAAACTGAGAGAAGAAAGAACAACAGCGTACCTAGTGGGAACAGTGCCAGTCCAGAACTAGGATGAGTGATAAGGGGCATGGGAAAGGAGGGAGAAGAAGAAAGAGAAGATTATGATTCATGAAAGCAAGCCAATTCACCCTTCCTAATTCTGCGGCATGTTCCACTTTAAAACCTTTCGTGTGGTATCAAAGCAAAGACTGTATCACACAGCCTGAGCAGCCACCAGAGTTGCAAGTAGCAGGAAAGGGAAGAAGTAGCAGCATGCCAGTTAGGATTGCAGGATGCTGATAGCAGGCCTTGCAGGATGGAGAGGTATGCCAGCAATGTCTCCCTTATTTCAGTGAGTGTGAGGGGTATTTGGCTCCCAGCTTTACTTATGAAGATTAATGCTGCTCCCTCTTAACTATTGCTTTGTGGAAAGTCCAGATCAAAAGACACAAACCAGCTCAACAGAGAGTGCTGTTCAGGGAGAGGCAGAGAAGTGGCCACCATGTGTCCAGATTATTTCATACTTAGGTATTTTGCCTGAACCAGTGCTAAGAGCTCTGTGTTTGGGTTAAGAGAAGTTTGAGAGTGCTGCTGGAACAGCTGGGAGGAAGTTCCAGCCAGGCTGAGTTACCCATGGATGCTATGTCCTGGCCCCCATGTTAGGGCACCACACCTGAATGCTAAGATAAATCCCTGTTTCTTCTCTCCATCCTATTCTGCCCTTGAAGGAAAACTGAACAAGCAAGGAGGGAGTCAAGATCTGCTGCAGCAATCCCCTGCTGTGGGTAGTAAAGGGACTAGGACTGGGAGAGTGAAGGCACAAGACTTCAGTACAGACAAAGCTTCAGTGTCAGCAATTCTGCTGAGGTCTCCTGTACAGGTCAGCTCCTGGGACTTCCTTCAGAGTGTTATTAAAAAGAGTCTAAATAAACAAATCTGCATTGAACCAGACCAACATGTTAGAATCAAGCAACGGCCAGTGAGTAGGAAAGCCCTGGAAAGAACTTGCCTAAATTCACAGCAAGCCCCTGAGTGGGATTCCTCTAACCCATTGTGGATACTGGGGATCAGAGGACCTACCATAGGAAGCATCTCTTTCCACTGGCTGTAGAGTAAGTTGAAGTTGATTAGGAGAAAGAGCTTATTTTTTTTACTTGTCTGCGAGTGGTTTCTCCACGCTTCTCATTATGCAGGAATAAATTATCTGTGGGGCACAATGAGAAAGCTGAAATTTTAAAAGTAAGAATCTAAGATGAGGCAGTGAGCCACATACTTCGTTTGGCTTAGGATGAGACACTTTAGTTACTGCAAAGAAACCCAAGACTTTTGAAATGTTTAAAATCCTGTATTTCTGTTGACTTTGATGTGTTAAAAAAACCCTACAAACTATTTGTTAATCTTCTGTCTGAGTGTAATCCTTTGAAAAAGGAAAATTTTTGAAACAATAACAGGAAAAGCACAAGCTGTCCTAATTTTCCTGTGTCTACTGACTTTTTCTGCTTAAAGCACTCTCTGCTTTCCCTTAAAATTTCAAAGCCTTTGATATATTTTTTGCTTTGCTCCTATTTATAAGGAGTATCCAGAGAACAGGCTGGGGTTATGGGTTTACATGATCAGTCATACATAGCAGAAGATGCAGCTCTACATTCAAAGACAAACCATAGCCTGACATTTGTTCACATAAATGATATGATGAATAATTATGAAAAATGATCCAATTTGTGAAAATTACAATCAGGTCATGTACATTACAGGGAAAAGAACCAAATTAATTATGTATAGTATATAACTGTCAAATACCAAAATATCTGTAATGAAAAGTCAACAGTATATGAGGTTCCAGCTGATTTCTAAAATTTTTTCTGGATGTTCATGTTCCTTGGATTCCCAGAGTCCTGTACCTCAGATTATCAAGCTGTATTTGTAAAATTTTGGGCCAGGATTTCCAAGAATGTTTTAATGAGGACTTTTGTTCTGTAGAATCAAAACCATAGTCTGGCTACCCATGGCTGCACCCTCCTATGAAGTTGGGTTGCAGGGCTCAGCAAAACTCCTACCAAAACTGCAGGCTATTACTGAGTTCCCAATTTTGGAAGTCAAACTTATTGTGACAAATAGGCTAACTATGAATCACTTGTACACTTGAAAAGGTCTAAAGAGTAAATGATCTTTAAGAATTTTGGCCAGTGTTGCATCATCAATCCCTTAAATTATAATAGTGGATTCACAGATATTGCTGGTCCACTGTAAAATTGATTTTGTGATAAAATTCTGTGAATCTTTACTGTATTTATTTATTTGCTTTATAATTAAACTATTTAAGGCTTTTTAGTTTTACTCTCTTTCCTAGAGGCTTTAAAACCATCCCTGTATCTGAATTGTGCTAATAATTAAAACATGAGCAGTAATGAATTAAAAATTGCTAAAAATGGCAGCATAAAAGCCCATCTGTTTTTTTATTGTTTTACATACTCAAAGAAATCTAAAAACAGAAGCAAGGGTGTTAACTGTGAAAAGTGAGAGCCTCAACTTTCAGTTAAATTAGCTGATATCTTATCCTTAGGTGGGACTACTGTGGCTGAATTCAAATTGTATTCCAGTCATAACTTTGGAAGTTGCTAATAGAAAAATAATTACTGTTTTAGGTACCTGATCCTAAATTTGGAAGTAGGAATTTTTACTCCAACTCTGTTTTCAAAAACAATAATCTTATGACTCAATGTGTACATTTACTTTAAAATGGAAAGCACACATTTTGTACAAAATGCAGATTAGGAAGAATAAAACTCCATTTCAGTATAGACTGGGTGTTCACAACAGACTCACTGAGGAGTTTGATCTTATGGTCAATGACCATTTATTTCCATCTGCTTAGTTTTTCTTATGTGATTACCTTAAAAGAATTCTTGCCATATGTCATTTAAATTCTTTCGGGCCTTTGAAAGAAAATGAGAAGACGACTTAAGCGAGGTTTGTAAATACACATGTCTGTCCATATGTATTAAAGTATACAGATAATTTTTATCTTATGACATACTTAAATTTATTAAAAATTAATTAAATGTACTGAATTTTGTTAAAGCTAAAGTATGCAGCTTATATAGTTTATTTCATTTAGCTTTTGCTGACATGTATCTGTTAGGGAACAAGCTCAAATATTTATTTTAAAAGAATGAGAAAAAAATTCAGAAGTACGCTCATCAGAAACATTTCTTTTTCCACTTACAGAGATATATTCATGCAAATATCTGACACAATTCAAGTAGGGTTTTTTTTTATTTATGTAATCAATGTGAATAATTGTGATATCAAGAAATTGATATTATTAAACTAGACAAGGTTATATGAAGTACTATGCATGAATTATCATGCAGCTTTCCTAGTGCACAGCAATCCCACCCTGAATTACTTGTTCACTTCTTTCCTAACCTGTAGTCCTAATATTGTCAAACTGCACTAAACAACATAGATCATGATTGGCATTTATGTATCTACCTGGTGGGCAAGTTCAGTCCAGTTCAGTTAAAGCAAATTACATGTATGATGGGTCACAGTGAGAGAGCAGATTCTGTGATCCTTGTTTCTTTCTGTGCACTTCAAAGGGGCAGGGCCAAGACCCAGTGGGAAGATACAAAAGATAGAAATCTGCATTCAAGAGAAACAAAATACTGAGCTTCCAGGCTTTTAAAGCAAATTTAATATCAATATGGTCTTTGTAATTGCCAATTTCTTCAACCAGAATCTTCAGGACCTTGCAGAGGAAGAAAGGAGGGATGGGATGCCCTAGTCTGGTCTGAGCAAAGCTTTTTCATCAGTATTATTTATGCAAGTGTCAAAGCCCAGATCTAGAAGGATAATGAACCTGCTTAACCACTTCGCAGTTCAGCAGCAGCATAGAATGAAACGTGCTGCAGAAACAGCTCTGAAGTGAAGGTAGCAAACTGGTCCAAAGTGATTAACTCCCACTTCTCAGAGAATTGCCCAGCCTTTAATCAAAACCCCCAACACATGTGGCAGCCTGCCATTGCTGAAGCTGTTAGATAATGTGTTACTGATTAAGAGCATATATTGTGTTTTTGCAGAGTGTAGTCACTGAACATATTCAGTCTTAAATTAGTCTTACTGTTGCCACAAAAAGATTTGGTGACATGGGGTACACACTAAAGTACCTTCGGTTTTTATCATACACTTCAATCTGCATGTGGAGTGGATTCAGTCTCTTTGCTCTGGCTCTGAAGAAGGAGGCATGCTTTCTGGAAGCTGGATGCAATAATCATGGCCACACATCCCTCTTCAGTTCAGGAAGTCTCACTGGTGAGAAATGTGCCAAAGCCTGCCTTTAAGACTGCATTATCTTAACTCAATTTTGGTAACATATGCAAAGTCAGGAACTTATCCTTTTCCAGATCACAAACAATTAATATATTATTTCCTTCTGGCAGAGCATTAATCAGGATAAGTCAAGAGGAAGGCTGAGAATCTTGTCTCCTTACATCTCAGTGCCTGAAGAATTTATAGTAGTTAAAGGCAATGGAATGAAAATAAAACACTTCCTTACATCCTTTTCTTAATGTTGTCCTATTTGTAGAGCTATCTGTCTACCAGTCAGCTACTTCAGTGACAGCAGCTATCACACTCTGTTACAATACTTCCTATCCCATTCTCCTGGCCATCTACAGTGCCAGCTGCTTAAAAACAACACCCCCAGGGTCATTGCAGCTGAAATGAGGTATGGAGGGTTCTCTGCAGCTATCTTTGCAAGAATCCTTCTTCATCTGTACCTCTCCCATGCACATAGCCTCACATGACTTCCACCCACTGGGAAAAACAAGCTGCTCTTATTTCTTGGTCTGCAGAATCTCTTCCGGTGCTCAGCTGACTTTGTATCAAATTTGAGAACATGCTTCCAGTGAACAGAACATTGTGTTTCACCACTCTCCTGTAAGTGATGCATCACAAAATGAAATGTCCCTGATCCACTCTGTCCCTGTGTGCCCTGCCACTGGGACTCGAGAGAGGAGGATGTCAGCAGTTGCCCACAGTCTGTCAAGAGTCAGCTGCATCCTTTCTCAAGCAATCCTGGCAGCAGCACTGAGAAGACTTCAAGACACATCACACTGTCCCCACCCTGTGGGTCCCTCACACTCAGGAGTAACATTCTTCATTCTTCAGCACCCAGGCCCAAAGTTAGGTTGTGAAGAGCTTGGGATGTTTGCAAAGGGTTGGGATATTGATGTAGCTACACTCAGCTTGGGAGATAACTCCGAAAGGCAGACCACAGGGCTAAAACTCAGCCCAAACCATCCCTTTACAAGGCTGATCAGAGAGAACAGTAAGTAAATAGGCTGATTCTCCCATGCATTGTGACTCTGGTTTTCAGACTGATATTAAAGTACTGTTTGCATGGATTAAAAACTGGGCATTTTCAGTGATATCATTGGCTCAGTTATGCTCTTCAGGATTAAGAAACTATAGCTTTGAAATAGTTGAAGCTGTAAATTAGTTCTACATGGATCATGTTCTATATGTATAATTTTTTTTAATTGTTATCAATTGGAGAAGGATGGCAAGAAGGAATAATCTATCCATAGTTAATTAAAGTCCTTCCAAAAGCAGGAGTTTGGTGTTTGCAGGAAGCACTGATGGATATGTTTCAAGAGGCTGAAACATTATCAGCTTATTGTTTGCTTTCTTCCTACTCATACTACATGTGTACAGTCCTATTCTCCCAGATTTCTATCAGTCACTTCCAGCAACTAGGAAATTTTATTTTCTTGATGTACAACTCAGTTTCTGTCTTGTTTGTTTGCTTTTCAGCTTTTTTTTTTTTTTTTTTTTTTTTTTGTAATGGAGATTCACAATGGAATGAGATGAGATATGGTGTGCATCGTGTTCATTCGTTGATTTGGGATCAGGACTTGGTGTTTGTACCCTTTTGTTTTGCTCTTACCATGGAACAAGGCTCATTTCTCAGAATCAGCTGAGTATTTTAAGTTACTTCCTCTTCAGTCAACTCGCAAAATTGGCTCTTTCTCTTGATATTTTTTTTTAGTAAATTATAATTTGAGTTTTTTATGTCTTTCATTTTAATTCAAAAGTCTTACTTCAGGATCTTGGCAAAGTTTATTTCATTAAATGTAGTGAATGTGTGAAATGGATGTGTTGTGGCTATTTCCAGGATTACCTTTGTTTTACATGGTTGCTCAAAATTGCAGAATTCAGCCCATAACTGACAACGCCTCCCATCCACAGTGGTAGGCACAAGCTTGCATCTGTGAGTACAGGTTCAAGTGAAGGACATTTTTTCCTACCTGATTTTCATTCTTTTTCATCACTTCTCCTAAGAAAGAAAAAAATCAAGCAAAGGAAGGGCAGCAGTAAAGATTTGTGTGTAGCAAGAGAATAGCTGTATTTGAAGACCTCTTATAGACTAGGTTGTGTGGCAGCAGAGAGGAGAAGAGCAGTTCTGTCAACCAAGAGAGGCTTTGCATTCCTTCAGATGGGAAGATGAAGAGAAAACTTGTTGTTTATTGTGTCACTGTCAGAGGAAAGGGGCTTAGTGGAAACTTTTGACACTAAACCTAGAAATAAGTTTGGCCTCCACATTTGTTGATTCTGTTTGCTTCAATTTAATACAGAAGTAACATAACATGAACTGGCCAGCTTCATGAAAGCACTCCATTTATATATGTAAAATCCTTAATCTAAACCAGTTACATACTCTGAGGTTCCACACATATACTTTGTGGGTGTTGTTAACCCCCAAATTTACATGGAGGAACTGTGTCAGCAGGGGTCTACCCTTCACACACAAGGATCCTTCCTGGTGTCTGACATGGTATCATAAATATGGAGAAGCTCCAATGAAGCTGGTCTGAGTTAAAGCTGACTAAGTCTGGTGTAAATGAGGGCAGAAATCAGTACTGGGTTGACTTATGGATTTAAAACTCCTTCAATTCCTATCACAGTAATTTCCCATCCCACGCTCCTTTTCCTCCAGCCTTCTGGCATGGTGGAATTTTCTCACCTTACTTCCCCAGTAAAGTCAACGTGGATACATTATTTTTTTGGTTCTTATTTATTTCAGCTACTGTATGCCAAACCCACCTGCAGTAAACAGACTAGAAGACTGTCCAGGCTTATTCAGATCTGGTTTACCTTTACCTGTAAGGTTATGAGATTGCTCCTTTAAGTGAGCAGATTTCTATTTGTTTCTCTCTGAAGGCTGTAACCAAAGAATTAAGTCATGTACACTGGAGTTTGTGGCAAATAAGTCTCCAAAAAATAATGTTATCAATACTTGATCAGATATTTGACATTGGACTAGAAGACAACATCTCCCAGCTTGTATCTCCTTTGCTGAGTTGGTGGGAGTATGGTGCCAGTAACAGCAAGATTGTGGCTTCGATGCTGTATGGGTCATTCACTTAAGAGTTGGACTTGATGACCATTATGGATTCCTTCCAACTCCAAATATTCTGTGATCCTGTGGTTTGTCAGCCATTTGTGTCACAAGGTCAGGAAGAAGATGATGGTACGTCCAAAAAGACGGTAACCTAATGGCACGAAGGCTCAAAAGCAAAGCATTCTGTTCCCAAGGCTACCAACAACCAATGTCATGAGGGCTGAGGTATGTGACATCACCTTCACATACAGCATTCCTGTGAGCTGTAATCTAACCAGGACA
>VXAX01002965.1:41992-53568 GCA_013399835.1 Leptocoma aspasia | reverse complement strand
TTTCTTAACACACAGCATACAACGTTTCAGCATCTAACCACATCAGCTGTCTCTGGCATTCACACACTCTGGACACAATCAAAATAACAGCACACATTCAAATAGCAAAAAAATTAAAATTATTCACTGGATCTGGTGATTTACTGGATTCACAAACTCCCAGAGGTCAAGCCCAAACCACTGAGGCAGTGGAATGTCCTGAGTTAGTCTAGCCACAGTTAAAACATTAAAACACACTACGTGTTCTCACTTTCACTTCTCTGCTTGCTCTGCTCCTCCCCAGCTGTCTCCCTACAGGATGCTCTCTGCCCCCACAGCCCCCAGCCAGTGCCCCGAGCCTCACTTGGCCGCCTCAGCCACGGGTAGAGTCTCCCCCCAACACCATGGATACACTCATTCGCTCATTCACTCTCCCTTTCATATAACTGGGCCCACAAAGCCACTCACTCACACAATTACAAACACATTAACGTTAACTACAGTGTCCGGACACCACAAACACGCAATAGCAGTAAGTGAAACAGCAGCAATAGGGTCCCCCAGGTTCACTCGATTCACCCCCAGAATCGCTAGCCGTCACTCCATTGAACAGTGAACCCCTTCACTTGCCGCTCTATCAGCAAGCGGACCCTTCCCCTCTCCCGCCAGCCATGCTCGGTCGGCGGCTGCTTACAAGCCCCAAACCTTTACTCATGCAGGGACTGTGCTGTGCGCCAGACGCCTCTGAGTGGCTTACCAGCAACCCTTTTGGCTAAGGCTCCTTTTAAGCTTGATACATACAATTTATCTCCGCACACTAGCAGGCCATTGTCTGTCCTCGCAGGGAGTGAGCCAGGACACGGAGCCCCTCCAGGGAAAAGTCCCCTGGGGTGCTCCAAGGAGGTCCGCCTCCCTGCCCTGCTGCTGTGGGGTACAGAGACGATCTCCTGCCTGGCTTCACCAAATGATTAGCGGGAAAAACTCCATGACTCCACAACTTGTAAAAGTTTGGAAGTAGGTATGTATCTTTATTCAACACTGGGCGCATATGGAGTATTCTCCTAAAAGATATGCGCACCCCCGAAAATTCCCGAGTCTCTTTTATCCCCCTTATTTGTGCATATGCATAGGATTTCACAATAGGTTCGTGCATATTCGTTTTACTAGTTACAATTAGTTATCAGTCCTTGTACAGAGGGTCATCTTGACCATCTCTTGCAGCCTCAGCTTTGGCTCTATCTTGCATCTCCTGCAGCTTCAACTTTGGCTTTATCTTGCTCCAAGGTTCAGGGGGGGGCCTTCGTATCTCCTGTTTAGCTTGGAAGTTCACATTCCTTTCTTAAGCAGCCTTGAATCTTCTCTGTGCTTTTGGTTGGCCTTTGTGCACAGCAACTTTTAAACAGCACACTTCGGCTAAATCCAAAATTGGTTTCTACCCCAAGTCAAATTTCTAACGCTGTTTCATGGGGATGGAATGTGTGTTCTCAGTGGGGCCTGAGACTTGGAACAGATTTTTAATTGGGGTCATTGGGTGATGCAACACTACCCCCAAATTGACATGGAAGACCAACAAACCTGTATGGGTAAACAAATGGCCCCTGCCTAAAGATAAAATCGTCACATTTGAGTCTCTGGTCCAGCAACAACTTGAGAAGGGACACATCACGCCTACAACCAGCCCATGGAATGTACCAGTTTTTGTGGTCCAGAAACGTAACACCAACAAGTGGCACCTGCTACAGTATTTCAAGAAAATTAACAAGATCATTGAGCACATGGGCTCATTACAATCCAGCCTACCATCGCCAGTCATGATCCCCAAAGACTGGAAATGATCAATTATCGATCTCGAAGACTGTTTGTTTGATATATTCCTTCACCCTTTGTCATCAGATTATGTCTTTCAATTTGTGTTTTCCATCCCCAGCACCAATTAGCAAGCCTCACTCCAATGTTACCACTGGACAGTCCTTCCACAAGGTATGAAGAACTCTCCCACCATCTGCCAGTTGGGCATGGCCAAAGTCCTGGCACCCATTTGCAGGGAACATCCACAGTCCATAATCTATTACTACATGGATGATATTCTTGTTGCAGCAGAGACTGATTCCACTGTAAATACTACACTGCGAGCCACCATTGCAGCTGTTCTATCAGCAGGGGTCACCATTGCCAAGGAGAGGATACAATAAACATCACTTTGGACATATCTAGGTTTTAATATCCTCTCACGAACTATTCAACCACAACCAATAAAACTGGATGATGACCTGAGGACATTGCATGAGTTACAGAGACTACTGGAGACTATTAATTGGGTAAGACCTCTGCTCAGAATCTCCAATGAAGACCTATCCTTATTATTCAAGCTATTAAAAGGAGAATCTATTCTGAATTCACCTCAGCAGAAGCACAGAAGACTGACTGCAGAAGCAAGAGGAGCTCTGAACAAAGTGTCTGCTGCCATCAAAAACTGTCAGATTTTTGCACAGGATGAACCCTACAGTACCTTTTCTGTTGGCCATCTTAGGAAAGGGACCCCAACCTTATGCTCCAATTTTTCAATGGGACCTTGAGTTGCCAGATCCCTTATTAATTTTAGAGTGGATTTTCTTACTCCATCAGCCTGGAAGACCATCATCATACAATCAGAAATGTTATCACAACTCATCATGAGAGCTTGATCCTACCTGATTTCTCTTTCAGGAAAAGACTTTTACATCATATTCCTGGCCCTAACTACCACCTTTGAGCTGGTTGTTCCAACAAACTGAACACTTGCAAATTGCATTAGAGAACTACCCTAAGAATAAGTTATTACATTCCAACCTTAATCTAATTCCTAAGGCCCTCCTGAGTGACACATCTAGATCCCCTCACTGTCGTTACAGATAGGTAAGGGAGTTCTCACAAGTCTGTTATAACTTGGCAGGACCCTGTAACACCTAATTAGGAATAAGACATTGAATCATGGAAGGTTCTCCCCAAACCATCGAGCTGGTGGCTGTTAGACCTTTTTCAAAATTTCCTTGTGCTTTTAATTTAATTACCGATTCTGCTTATGTTGCAGGTATTATTCAGAAAGCCGAGAATTCATTTTTAAGGGCTGTTTCCAATGATCAGTTATATATGTTTCTTAAAAACTTAATTTTTATTCCTTCACAAAGGCAGCACCCCTATTACATCATGCACATACGTTCCCACGCTTTGCTACCCAGACCTTTGACACAAGTTAACAAACGAGCTGATACATTAGCTATGACAACACAGATAACATTGCCCACCATTTTTGAGCAGGCTAAGCTTAGCCATGCATTTTTTCATCAAAATGCTCATGTGTTATGTTGGATGTTCAATATAACAAAAGACCAGGCTAAGGCAATTGTTACACTACGCTCAACTGGGGCAGGAGTAAACCTTAGAGGGCTCCACAGTTTACAAATCTGGCAGACAGACGTTACGCACTACACGCCTTTTGCAAAATGTCAATGTTTACATGTGTCAATTGACACTTCTTCTGGTGCAATATTTGCCTCCGCACATGCTGGAGAAACAGCAAAGGACACTATTAAGCACTTTTTGCAGGCCTTTGCAACCCTGAGTGTTCCTCAGGAAGTTAAAACAGATTACAGGTCTGCATACACCTCCTACAAATTGCAGCAATTTTTAAATCTGTGGGGTATTAAACACTCCACAGGCATTCCCATTCCCCCACAGGGCAATCAATAGTTGAAAGGGCTCATGGTTCTCTTAAAAGGCTTCTTGAACAACAGAAAGGGGGAGTAGAAACCCTATGCATTACAGAAAGACTCAGAAAAGCCATATATGTCTTTAATTTTTAAAATAATTCCTTCATGGCACCTAATCATCCAATTCTAAGACATTTCTCTAACTCTTCTCAAGCCCAGCTAAAGGAAAAGCCACCAGACTTAATTAGAGATCCAGAAACTAATCAAATCCTAGGGCTATTCCCATTGATTACCTTGGGGAGGAGGTATGCTTGTATTTCAACAGATAGAGGACCCTGCTGGATACCAGCAAGAAACATCAATATCTTCAGCCACTGCAGGACTGTCAACAAGAATAACACTGAGAAGACCAGGGAGAAAAAGACCAAGGAGAGAAGACACCCTAAATCCCACAGATAACCATTCCCTACTGCATCAACTGTACCACTCCCTGTCTAATTTAGACACTCACTGTCTAATTTTTTCAGCCTTTAACAAAATGTTTAAGCTTCTAATGAGTTTTTAAGCACCATAACAATTTTTCTAGTCTCATTCACAGATCACCTCATTAAACATGTGTCCCAAGCATCCTCTACTCCTCATGCTCAGACTGCTGATGCTCCACCTGGCTGATGGTTGGGTTGTCCCACAGCCAAAACAGAATGTCTGGGTTACCTTGCTGAAGGCAATACAACAAGACACCCTGTGCCTGTCGGTTGCTAGCCCTGACAACCCCTTTCCCACCTGCCCAGTGGGGTTACCTACTAATGTCTGGCCATCTACGAGGATGCCATCTGTAGGATGCAAAGTGATCGTCCCAATGGCACATGGAAGCACAACCCTGTTGATGCCTGGGACTACCAGGCACAGAAACTCCCGCATGCACCACTTGACCCCAGGAGCTAGACCTCCTTGGCTCGGTGAAAATGGATTATTGTATCAAATTTCATTACATGAAAAGGGTTCTAGCATTTGGAAAAGAGGGTGGTAAACCTTGAATCGTAAATTTGAAAGATGATAAAATCATTAGATGGGATGTTTCCCTATACCACCCCGCATATAGGAACCAGAGCTGGAGGTGTAATTACATGTCTCCCGTCATTTCCTGGTCCAGTAGCCACCCTTTACAACTGCCTCAGGGGGTGTTTCTCATTTGTGGGGACAGAGCATGGCCTGGCATACCATCACACATTAAAGGAGGGCTGTGTAGCTTGGGGAGGTTTATTCTGCTTACACCCAATGTTACCATGATTCATAATCGGAAGGCCAAAACCAAAAGGTCAACCCAATTTGAAGCAAATTGTAATGATGATACTGGAGCAAAAGCAAAAGAATCACAGCCTTGCTATTGGTGCCATGGGTGGCTGCAGCCAAAGCTTTAGGGCAATTAGGATACCTTGGGTGTTTGCTGAGTAAAGCAAACTAATGCTACCTCCCTTGCCTTAAGCACCCTGCTCACAGATGTGGATTCTATCAGATATGCCACCTTGCAAAACAGGGCAGTAATAGGTTTCCTGCTGCTGGCACAAAGTCACGGTTGTGAGAAATTCAACTGTATGTTTTGTATGCACTTGTCCAACCACAGCAATCAGAGCATCCAGCCGTTATAAAATGAAGTCAAGATGAGAGAAGAGGATGGCCTGGACTGGTTCTCAGGACTCCAGAAGCTGGAGGTTGAAGGGATGGTTATCATATCTAGTTAAAACAGGATTGTTAATTGTTGTTATAGTTGTTGTTGTGTTACCGGTTTTTCTGTGTTTGGTGGGGTGTTTATGTAGATATTTTAAGGAAGGTTTTATTGTTAAACAGAAAGAAGATGTGGAGACCCAGTGGTCTAGTCCAGCTAGTGAGCTGGCCTTAGCCGAAGTCATCCCTAGGCCGTGGAGAACCTCATCCTAAGTTCAGAGACATTGTTTCAAGTTATGGAGAGTTACATTTACAGTTCATTTGCAAGGGATCACAGGGATTATTATATTAATATGGGTTACATGTATGTTATTGGTTAGAATGTTTTCAGAACATTCGTTACTTAGTCTATATAAGTTGTAGTCCTCCATTGCTCGGGGTCTTTGTGTGCCTACATTTGGGAACATCTGTGCTGTCGCTGTCACATGTAATAAAGGACCCTCGGATTTCACCGAAGAGCCATCACCCACTTTTCATTTCTGCAGCTGACCCATTGCATTACCACCTGTTCTCATGGGCAGTGTGCAGCATGGCGTGACAAATATGATTTTTACATTTCATATTGTAGCACGTAACACAAAGAAGATCTGTATTCTGCTACTAGTTAGCAAATTAAGTGAACGGGTTTTAAGATTTTAGCATTCTCCATTTCTATGCATTATATTTCATTGATTAGAACTGAAACATGGAACAGAACTTCTAAGAAGAAAAAACTTCCATGCTGCCATTTGCATGAGAAATTACTTAATTTCTTTAATCTTGATAGAGTCATGCATGTGCTATAAATAATTCAGTTGCTGATCTCATTTTAAGTCAGATTCCCTGTGAGAAAGAAGTGTTTCTTTCACACTTACTTGATGGTTCTTATTAATAAGGTAATTCTATTTTTAGAGTTCTAACTTTTCTCTAGACTACCTTATTTTAGGGGATCATCTCATTATGTTTCATTGATTTTCTGTTTTTTCCTTAGTGTTACAATTCAGGCTCTAACTGAAATAAATCTTTGTTTTGAGTTCTTACTGCAAGGAGAAAAGAAAATTCAAAATCCTCTCGTCATTGTATGTTATTTTTCTACAATAATTCTCATCACCCAGTAGAAATTTAAGATGGATTACTTAAGAAATCTTCCAATTCCTTCTTCTAGTGTTTATACGTTTCATCTTTATTACCTGCGTGTACTATGTCTGCATATACTCACATGTCTAATAGCTCACGTTATCAGACCTGCAATATTATTGGTCTACCTTCTATCTTCTTTCAAATGTTTCTCCTATTTTTTTTTCCTTCTGAGGCTATATCACAGCAAAAAGTCTTTAAAATGACTAATAACCAGTACATCTTTTTCCGGTACAAACAAAGGAAGGCCAAACACTCTACTGATTAAATGACTCTTCAGATCTACTTCACCTTGATTTCAGTGTCATAGCAAGTCATTAATTTTCAGATATTATAGTACACTGTAATGATGCAGATAAAAAACTGAAATAATGTGTTTGTAACCTTTGGGGGCTTAATGGATCTATCCTTGTTTTGACTGCCATTGAGTCTCTTCCAGGACTACTCATCTCACTTATATATTTCTAATTAAGGTTTTTATGGAGACTTTGGATTGCAGAATATTCAAATATAACATTACTAAAAAAGGAGAACTAAGATGAACCATGATTTCCAGATTTCTTGTGACATAATTTTCTTCTTAAATTTTTTGTCTTTTCAAAACCCATTTAATTCTTTCTCACATGGTATAAAACACTACCTGAAAAAGACAGCTTTAGGAAAAATTGTGATGTAAAAGCCAAGAAAGCCATTTAAAAAATATGATTCAATAACCGTGGCTGGGGTAAAAGCTGATACTTCTACTTACTCTTTGGCAAGTAAGTTGCATGTAGTGGTTGGTTTCCCAAATCTTTGTTTCAGTAAATTCAGTTGTTTCGGGTCACACTGCCAAATGACCTATTATTAGCTAATATTCTTTCTTGCTTCTATTATTTAATATTATACCTTGCTCCCATCTGTCATAGCTCACTTCCTCTCAGAATTGATGGAATGAATAGAAGAAGTAAAATTTTCCGGTAAAAATCAGAGTCCTGCTTATAATCAGACAATCAGGATGTGGAAAAATTAAAGTTAGTGGCATATGTATAAAGTGCCCAGTATTATCTACAATTTTCATCTGCTGAATCATTGAAGTGTCTATCATTTATTGATGTGGGTTGCCGTCAACCAAAGCAACAGGTGATACATCGTGAAAGCAGCTCTAAATAAAAAAGGTTATTTCTTGTACCATTGGCAAAGTCACAGTCACCTTTGAAAAATCCTGAGCCTAATGCAGCAGGATTCTCATGCAGATGGTATCAAGAATGGAGAGCTAAAGGCCTGGAGCTCTGAGAGCTGAAGCACCCACTGAATGCTACCTACTTCTGACACCAAAGTGGTGTCTCAAACAGGAGTCTACATCCTAGCTGTTTTCCTCATCAAGACCACACAGAACTGAGCTCTTGAAAGCTACAATTCTCTGTGTTTTAGGCTCTGGTAGTAATACTCTGCCCTGTGCCTGACAATACTGCAGTAGTGTGCTAACAATAGAGTTTCGGGTGATTTCCTTAATTTACACAGTGAGTTCCATGGCCAGGTTTTTTCTTTGAAATTATTCAGTGTGGTCCTTTCTGTCCCTTGCCTGTAACTGTAAGGACTTAAAGAATGCAGTTGTCTGCCTCAGAATACTGTCAAGGCCATAAAGGAATTTGCTATAAGATAAGCCACCACAATGGAACTTGAGATAAGCACAGATGGCACAGCTAAGTGCCTAAGTTCAGTTAGCATCCAGACAAAAAATTCCCACCATAGCAAATTGTGAGAAAGAAAAAAAGTACTTACACACATGCCACCACAAGTTATGGTAATGGCATATATGTGCCCGTGGATACCTGGAATTTGGACTGTATAAAAGTGAAACCCCAGAAGAATGACTTGGGGACCTCCCCAACACTGGGAAGACCAAGGTGAATAGGGATCATTGGGATGCCACAGAACACACACAGTGACGGTGTCTTTCTACTTATGTCTCTCTTTCTCTTTCTTCATCCTTCATCCTTCACCCCCACCCTCCCATTTCTTTCTATCTCTCTCCTTCATATTTACTGTTAAATAAAATCTGCCTACTGTATTGGGGAGCTGCCCAATAAACTGAGATGGGGTTTCGGCTGGACTTGCTCTGTATCGAGGTGCTGGCCAGGCGGCTGCTGCTGAGGGGTTTGTCCCCAGAGGAACCATGGTTGGCTAGGGTGCTCAGGCAGCCACGTGCAGGCAAGTCCGGACCTGAGCGGAGCCCTGGGGAAGCAGAAAGATAGAGCTGCCCCTGCAGGGGTCTGCACCTCAGTTTACCTTAGCTGAGACCTCTAGAGTTGTGAAGAAGGATGAGCCAGATCCAGGGAGAGGTTTTTCAGTCTTTATTCCAGTTCCATGCGGTGTCACCAGCCTCTCCCTGATGTCTCCCTAATGATGACTCTGTTCTGACTCCCTGGGCGATGTGCTCGCCAGCATTTTATACTGGGGGAAGGGGCTTGGGAAGGCACAGGTAACCACCCAACCAGGTGCAGAGAAGGGTGGGCTTTAGGGGAAGATGGACACATGGGGAGACCTGTCCCTTTTGGGGCATTCTTTGAATCCTGACCAATTACACGATGCCTTTCAAGATAAGGGGAACAATGGACAGCCAGGGATCTGAAGATAAACCTGATATCTGGGCAGGGAGAGGGGGAAGGGGAGAACCACATATTACAACACTACTGACTTCGGCAGTTGGTTGTTGCAGCCTGGGCTAGCTGCTAATAAGGTCCAGGGTAAGGAAGCAAGAGAGGCCTTTGCAAGGTATCCACAGATGTTTAATTCAGCCACACGGTCAGATGTTCAGGGTCCCCAAGCTCCAGCTTGTGGGGAGAGACCAGGTTTTGTCTCTCGAGAGTCCAGGGCTGACTCAAGGGCATGGGGGCAGTACAAAGGTGAAGGGCCAATGGGGGAATACGGAGGGAGTGGCTGACAGACATAGGAACAAGGGGAAGGAACCCAGGGAATGCCTCTCAGGATCTCCACAGGTGGTCTGTTTTGCACCTTAATTCAAGCAGAGGCATCTCTTCTAATTAGATCTTAACAGTAACATTTTTTCTGCCCAAAACTATAAGCTGCCCGAAAATCCTGTAGAGAGTCTGTAATGTCAATTGTGACTCCCCACTGGGCCATCAGGTATCTCCCCAACAAGAGCTCTGGATAATCTAAAACAAACGGACGTAGATTTGCCAATTGTCAGTTTGGCCCCGCAACTTGGACGATGCCCTTAGATTGTCTCACCAATTGCATCCCCCTATACCTTGCACGTGACCAGCCATGTTTTGCAAAGCCCAGTGTGATGGCCAATCCTGCGCTGGGATTATCATGCAGTCCGCGCCTGTGCCTAAGAGCATCTCAATGCGTTTTGACTACCCACTCCCTCTGACATTACACCTGATTTTGGGTTTGTCCTTCCCGATAGCTTGGACCCAGGCAGCTGTGGGTCCTTGTGTCGGCAGTGTCGGCACTGCGATAGCTTGTGCTATGATTTGTCCTTTGGGAAGAAATAGGGGTGGGTGGAAACAGTGCAGCCAAAGAACTAATTGCTCAGGATCTCATGTTAACATTCCTGGAGCAATTTCAATCTCTTGTGGTGTGTGTTTGGTGTCCCCAATGACAATGTACTTATGGCCAATTCTGTGCTAAGTACCCTGCTGTTGTGGGTCCACAACAGACAAAATGCCACTCAGTGTCTTTCAGGTGGAGTGGTTCCATCAGCTGTAACCTGAAAGGCTCATTGACAGAAATAGTAGTTAGAATAAGTTTGCTTAAGTCATAGTAAAGGTTATTTGGTGTCATGTCCGGTGGTGGACCAGCAGAAGTGGTATTTGAAGCATCTGCTTCACTTAGAGAAATTGGGATGTTATCGTGCGCTTGGTCTTTCTCACTTCCCTCATTCCCTTGGCCTGCTCTTTTTGTGTCTGCGTGCCTGGCAGGATGACACTCTCCCTTTAGTTTTTTTGTTGTTGACTCTCTGGGAGTGCTTCTAGTTTTTTTTTCCCTGCTATTTTTAAATTCATCAAGTTGCTTTTTCAGGGGACACTGGTTAGCCCAGTGCTCAAGGTTCTTACAAAGCAGGCATGGCTTTGTGTGGTCAACCATTGCTAGTCTTCGCTGCTGCCCAGTGTGCTGCTGTGCTGATGGAATGGGCACTGGGCTGGCAACGGCAGCTCTCTGTGGTGGTCTTGGCAGCAGCTTTGGTCTGGGGTCCTGAGCCACACTCATCAGAGGAACTTTCCTGTTACAAACTAGAAGCATATTTTCTAGTGTAGGAGGGCATTCTAAAGGCAAACTTAAAATTGCTTTACACTGTTCATTAGCATTAGCTTTACACTGTCCATTAGCATTAGCAAATGCCATTTCCTCTAAAACGTATTCCATTGCATTCTCTTTTTTAACTTGGATTTCAATAACTCTAGTCAAGCTTTCTACAAATTTCAAAAAAGGCTCCAATGGTAGCTGTTTGATCTCACTATATGGCTCAAGAGGGCCATCAGGTTGAAGAGGCAAAGAAGGCTTTTTCAGCTGCTTCTTTGACTTTCTCAAGGACTTCTACAGGGGTTACTGCTGCTTGAGTTGGGGCCAAAGACCATTGGCCCTCACCAGAGAGATGGTCAATGGTACTTGGAGAACCATTGGCATAATTTGCTGTTTATGAATCACCATGCAAGTCTGGGAGAGCCTTATTCAGCAGTTTTTTCCATGCCAGTTCCCATAGTTTGAATTCTGTAGAAGTCATGAGGCACGAAAAAAGCTGTTTCAAGTCATATGGGACTGCTACAGTCCCAGCCAGATCAGCATTCAAAAGGTCACGGAAGTATGGGCTCTCGGCCATACTCCTTGTGTGCCTTGCAAAGATCTTTACTTTATTTGTTGTGAAAAAGCTTTCCAGTTAGCATTTGTGGCTCCTCCCCCTCACCTTGCACACTGATATGTAACTGGGGCGAGTGAGAAAATGGGGCCTTGTATTGGGTCTGTGGTTCCCTGCTCATCATCTGAATTGGAAGCACTGGGATCCATTGCAGGGCTATAGGGACCAGCCGTGGGCGTGTCCACACTGTGGGAACCTGGGGGGGG
>VXAX01002965.1:15245-41942 GCA_013399835.1 Leptocoma aspasia | reverse complement strand
GAGGGGGGTGGCCGGGGGGCGGGGACACCTGGTGACATCACATCGGTAGACGCCCCTTGGTGGGGATAGAGGGGCAGAGCTGAGGGAGTGATAGGCAGGGTCAGGGGAAGGAGGGTATCACGAGGATCAGGGGGGTGAAGGGTAATGCTTTTTGAATGCTGAAGGGAATCATGGGAAGGAGGCGAGCAGGCAGGGCACAATGCCACAAGGCATCCTCCGTTTTGGCGGTCACTGCTCTCAGAAAAACTAACACGTGCTCAGGGTTGCTGAGCTGGGGAGAAAGGGGGTCAGGGAGAATTCCATGCACTCTGGCCAGGACCTCGTGGGTAGGAGGTCTTGGACACTTTAAAAGGCTGAGGGTGCTGGCTTCTCTGTGCATGAGCAGAGTCTGCTCTCTTTAAAATGCAGAGTTTTGGGGTAGAAGGTTTAGGACTGGAGTGGGGAGAAACAGGGAGAGCAGAGGTACATCTATTGTGATTTGGCTTTCCCTTCACTTCCCTTTGTTTGAGTAAGGCTGACCAAACTTGCAAACTCCAAAACACAAATTTAGCTGAAGAAGTGTCTCCAGACTTTCCTAATTTTATCAATTCGTGTCCAACAGTGTCCCAAAACTGGGTGCTGTGGACTTGCTTGTGTGTGTGGACTTGTGGGAGAAACTTGCGGGAAGTGTAGAAAAAGCCATCGTATGAATTTCTCCAATTTTCCCTTAGAAAACAATACATTTCCACCAACTAAAATCCCTATGATCTGATAGTGCACTCCTTTTTGTGCCGTGCTTAGTTTAGCCCCCATTTTAGATGTAAAACACACGGCACAATCTCATGCCAACCAAAAACAAACCAGAACTCACTACTGAATTCCAAAAACCACGGGTAGAAAGCGAAAACAACTGGCTTTTAGCCCTGCACAATGCAGCCTGCTAGTCTGTGCCAAGGGAGGGGCAGGCAGAGCCTGCCACTCTCTCTCAGTGCCGCTGCTGCCACTGCAGCCATCACGTGGCTTTTAAAAAGGGCAGACCTGCGCCGCACAGGACTATGCTGGTCGCGCTTTCGCTCCCATTTTTGCGGGGCTGCGCAGCCTTGCCATGCTCTAAGAAGAGAGAAAGAGAAGGAATCCCTTGTCAGGGATTGCTGTTGAGCCTACCACCCCTCCAATGGAGTGAGGATACTCACCCAGTCAGTGCGACTGGCATCCTGATCGGCGGGGTTTTCTTCACCTGAACAGGACTTCCCAGGGCTGGAGAAGCTGCCCTGTCCTCCCTCTTGGGAAGTTTAACTCCCCAAAAAGGGGCTTCACTTCCCAGAGGCACAGAACGTCCACAAGGCTTGTTGTAGGATAAGTCCAAAAGTCTCTGCTGGTGAGCTGGTGAAATCAAAGCTCTACCTGCGGATGCTAAGTTGTCTTAGAAGTCTCTCCGTGGTCTTGTGAGGTCTGGTGGCTCCATGGGTGTTCCGTCGGGTGACAGGGTCAAATCTGCCTCATGTTGGGTGCCAGCTATTGGTGTTATCAATAGAACGGGATGGAACTTGCCTGGGCTTGCCTGAAATCCAGTGGCTGAGCCAGGTAGCAGAAGCTGCAGAGTTTGTCCCCAGAAGTGCTCTTGGCTAGCCAGATGCTGCAGGCAGCAGAGCTGGGCGTGTGGCAGCAAGCCCAGACCTGCCCAGAGCCTCGGCAGCAGCAGGTTGGAGCCGCCTCTTGCAGAGGGTCCACTCTCCCTCAGGTGACTCTCTCTGTTGGAGAGTCTTTTTAGACGGATGGTGAAGAAAGGAGTCGGTTCTGGTGGGGGGTTTCAATACAGAACTTTATTGTAGCTTGAAGGCTTCTCCATTCAGCAACTGCCCCACCAGACTCCCCTGGCCACGGAGCCAGCTTTTATCTGGCTGGAGGGGGGATGGGAAGGGGCAGGAAACTCACCAGCCAGGTAGGGGAGGGGAGATTTCAAGGGAAGAAGCACACCTGGATAGCCCAATACCTTTAGAAGAGAGAGCATCCTTTGAATCTAACCAATCACTCAACGCCCTTTTTGGAATTCCCCCAGGATAAGGGGAAGGTTGACAGACAGGGCTCTGGAGATTGGAAGGAGTCTGGGTGGGGAGAGGAGGAAGGATTGACACAGGAGAAACCCAGGGGAAAAACCAGGGGTTCCGGGATAAACCGTAAAAACACACTGCTACACATTAGGTATTGGTGAGCTGAGATACTATTTGTTGTAGACATGCTGCATAGCCTTATTCCAGGGCTGCCATAATTTAAACTCATTGTCTCTTTCCAAAAGGACAGGCAAAACTTACATGGAGGGTTCATAAATTGGATTACTTTAGATACATTTTTTGTTCAGTTTCAAAAATCCTGCAAAAATTCTGACTTCCCAAACCAAATCTTGTATTCTTCACCAGGTAACAGCCACAGGTTCTTCATGACCTCCCAAGTCTATTCTTACTCCTTTTAGCTCAACTGTACATGAATAAAACTCTGTGAAACAAGAATGACTTTTTGGTCCAGACCTGATGAATACTATAGAAAAAGAATGTTCCTTCTGATTTCCAGTTTGGCTATTGGTTAGAGCCATCCTGTCCCAGAAGCCAGTACAGCAAATACCACAGACAAATGAAGGAAAAACTGAGCTTCTATCATGCTAGATTATCCTGTGATGTAGTGCAACAGTATGAAGAAGAACACAAAATCCACAGGTCATAGAGAAATATTTCTCCCCTTTCTCTCTCCCACATCAGAATTTACACCCTGAGTGGCAGGGAGGGATAAATATACATGGTTGTTTTTTGTTTTTTTTTTCGCTTCCTCAATAGGCCTGCAGGAAGCAAACCCCACTTATGGTCTGATCCATCTTCCTGTGCTGTAATCACTGAATTACAGTGAAATGCCAATCACACTGTGTATCATCTCTCTTCCCAGATTTCTTTCTCAGCAGTGTCTCCTTCTGAAAAGTTCTTTATCTTGGGAATACTTTTGCTTATGTCAGTTGAACAATTTAAAATATAATGAAAGCATATATGATGTTGCCAACTTCGCATGAAAATATTCTTGACAAAAACTGGCGTTTACTTCCTTTTAAGATGCATTGTTATTACAAGCCTCTCAGCTATAGGTTTTGTAATTTACTAATCTTGAATGGATTTTGATTTATGTTTAGCCAAGAAAAATTATTTTAAATTGTGCTCAGGGAACTATTGGTGTGAACATTCCAGCAGTGTGTGATTGCTTTTAGTTAAAAAGTGGAAAGTAGCTAAATGCATGCCATGTCATGAAACTGGATTCAGTAACAATTTTCATCACCAAGCCATCAAATGATATAAGATTATTTTATAAAGCAAGGTAGAAAAATGTCACTATTTTAAATAATGCAAAATATTAATCTGAATTTTCTCCACTGAAAGGCATATGCATGGAGGTTTTCTTATTTTTCTTTGGGTTTTTTGAAGTGATCTTTCTTACAGGTTTTAATGAATTAGACTTTGTGATATTATAGTAAAAAAAAATAATTTTCTTTTTTTAATTTCAAAGTGAGATTACATCTACTTTGTTAAGTTGGAATCTACCTAAATAGATGAAAAACAAAACCTGTTGAAGAATGTATTTGAACTTTCCTTTGTGAATCTTGATTGAAAACCATACATATATATAAAATTATTTTTACATAGATATAAAAGTTATATATAAACTTTTGATGAGGAGTTACCTACCTTTAACCTAGTTCTAGAAAATATATAATTGTGCAGCCAAGTTTTCCATACACAGGCAGATTTTGATTTACACTAAAGAGGATTTTATTTTTGTTTTTGTGTTGTTGGGGGTTTTTTTTGGTGTTTTGGTTTGTTTTTTTTTAACCTGTCAGGTAAAATCAAGAGACCCTTAGGAAAGTAAAAATGTTTTAGAATACAAAAATTGCATTATTAGTAAATATATTATCATTAAATGAATAAAAAGAACAAATTTCCAGGGAATCAAAAGTAAATTTCCTTGTAAAAGTAAATATACAGCAATTTCAATATTAAAGATTTCAATGACTCATAGCAGATAGTTCTTTAACTGTACTTTTTAGTAATTTAAATTTACACTATCATAAGAAAAATTGAATTTTTATGAAATTATTTAGAAAGACTTTATAAGGAAGATTCATCAAGGAAATCATAGTACTCCCTATGCAGAAAAAAAGTTTTCAACTTTCTACAAGACGAAATATGTCTCCCTTTCTGAGTTATTATGTTTTTAATGTGTAAAATTATTTGTTTAAAAGTGAGCCAAGGTAAAATACTTCAGCACTACAGAAGAAATTTTTTCAAATTAGAAGTACCTCAAAAATCCAAGCCTAAACACTGCAATCATTTTATAACATCTCTGCACGTCATTCTTCTTAGTAATTTCCAGCCTCATAATCCTAGTACTAAGATTTTCTTCTCATCTTTGCTCTTTTAAAGTTAAGATTTTATGTGATTTATTCTTTCTTGCAAAGTTATGTTGCCTAAATGTAAGCTGTGGGAAATATAGCCAGGTACTTTATGGAAGGAAGTATGAAAAACATTTCTAATAAGGTTTGTTGTGAATCCTTATAGTACAGCAGAACAAATATGTTAATTTTCTGAAATGCATTTTCTTCACAGTTTTGATCATGTTAAGTTTGCATTGATCAATAAAAAGGTTATCTGAAAAACTTGTTTGTTTTGTTTGTTTGGGGTTTTTTTAGAAAATGCTGCCAATTTTGTACTTTTCTTTATTCCAATATTTGGCGCTGTCCTGAGGTTTGTTAGATACTATTACAATTAGAAATTTCAGTCTATGCTAGGCTATAGCAATGGTCCTCAAAAATGCACTGTTATTCTGCTGACTGAGAGCCCATAACCTTTTTGTATGGTTGTGCTTCCTATAGAGATTGCCTAAAAATTCTGTAACCAAGTAGTGCAGGCAGTGTTACTCCAGTCATAGAAAAACAATGGAAAATATGGAAAGTTCTGGTCTTTGACCTCTGAAACAAGTTTGAGCTCAATTTTACTTTCATTTTTAGTGAACATTAGGTCAAAAGCAAAACTAATCAAGCATCTGAGCACAATGTAGCACACAAGAATGCAGAGCACTTATCATTGTCATCTATCTTCGCAGTGATGGAAGAAAAACGCAGGAAGGGAATTTAAGGTTAAAGATTATTAGCTCCTTTTTGTAGAGCTAATGGAGAAATAATCACTCCTGTGAATTAAAAAATAACTTTTAACCCCAGCCTAGCAGTAAATTTCACCAATTATTGTATCAGGTTTGACTTCTTATGTCAGAGTTCAAATGTGAAACATCTGTAACATTTTTAATTCCAATATTTTCTAGCTCCTAAAATTTTGACCCTTCCTCAATTATGTATGACATATGATAAAAAAATTCTACTACTAGAGAAGAATTTACATTGAAATTTAGTAATATATCTTATAAATTAAAACCCTGAAATACGTCTAACATTTCTCTGCCTTTTTTTCACTTCCATGTCCCTAAGTGCCTCTTTCCTCTTCCGTTATGGTGAACATGTGGTTTTAAACATATTCTCCTATTACATAAAAATGTGGGGGTTTGTTTTGGTTTTTTTCAAGCTGGCGTGGAGAAATTTTTGCTCAGTTAGAGCATCATCTTTTTATAATTCAAAGCATCATCTAGAGGTAACCTTGGATGGTTTATGTGGGGTAGGGCCTTTGTTCTGAAGCATAATAAGTTTGCTGTTATGTGGTTTAAATACATATAAAAGTCCTTCAAAACCTTATATTTGGATCCCTCAGCTCATATGATCTTTATAAGTTGTATTTTATGGAACAATAGTCCATTGTCTTCAAGAAAGCTTGAAGCTCAAAATGGCTTCAAGAAAGGTCAACAAATACACAGAGATAAAATTTAAATATGTGTTTATTTAATAGATAAATAAATAAATAAATAAATAAAATTTGTGCCCTGTGCAGCTAAAGGAACAGTACTGTAAGTTTCTTTTCTGTGGTACCAACTTCATCATCCTAACAAAACCTTGCTGCACATCAGGTTCCCCATGTGGAATAACTTTTGGTTTTATTATTCTCTATCATATTGAACTATCAAACTGAATGAAATAAACAAGACAAACTACAACAAATTCAGATTTTTTTAGCCTAAAACCACTTTTTTATGGCTGTCCTCAAACAGATATATACATGTGTCACATGTCAAGGTAGTCATTAGCACTCAGATTGCTTTGCGTAAAAGAGCAAACAGTATTCTTGTTCTGTCATTCTCTCATCCTTTGTATTTTGGTCGTCTGCACTTCAATAAAATACTGCCTGGAATTTCTCTTGAATTTTTGAAAAAAGAATGCTTTCTTTTTGCCCTACAAATTACTTTTCCCCCCCAATATTTAAATGAAGGAAAATGTAACTTTGTGAATAGTGACGTTAGAATGTCCATTGAATTATCAAAATATAGCAAAAGAGAAACACCTATTTTCCAAATGGCTTTTAAAAACCACGTTACTGTGATATCTCAGAACAAGAGAAAACCTGGGCACTGCTGGCATAACAGTCATTCAGTTAATTTTCACTTTTTACTTGCAACATCTCCACTTTCCTGTGTTCATAGATATTAAAAAAATTAAATGAAACAGGTCAGATTAGCACTATACTGAAGACTTAGTTTCAAGTTAGTGTATTCTTCCCAGAAGAATGCTATGAGTAGAGCTGACATAGAGCTGAGTAGAAATGACATGATATCCAAAATGAAAACTGAAATGAAAAATGGTATAGTTTTTGGCACAATATGTTGACAAGAAGCATGGTGTAGCTTTAGAATAAGCTGAAGTGTCAGTTATGAGGTCTTATGAAATCATAATGCAAAGGTTTCCAAAAAAAAAAAAAAAACCCACCCCAAAATGGACATATTTAATCAAAGACAGAATCAATTAAGTTAAAAAAGACGTTAGAAAAGACCTCTGAGATCATGCAGTTGAATACTGCCGTATCAACTACACCATGGCTCTAAATGCCACATACAGACTTTCCTTAAACATCTCCGGGGATGATGACTTCATCACCTCCCTGGGCAGACCATTCTGATGTCTAGTCTCCCTTTCTGTGAAGAAATGCTTCCTAATGTCCAACCTAAACCTACCCTGGAGCAGCTTAAGACTGTCCCCTTGTCCTTTTGTTTGCTCCCTGGGAGAAGACATCAACCCCCACCTGGCTTACAACCTTCTTCTAGGCAGTTGTAGAAAGCAATATGGTCCCTCCTAGGCCTCCTTTCCTCCAGGCTGAACGCTCCCAACCTCCTGAGCTGCTTCTCATCAGACTTGTGCTTCAGACCCTTCACCAGCTCCATTGCCCTTCTCTGGGCATGCTAGACATCTCAATAGCTTTGCTGTCACAAGGTGCCCAAAACTGAACACAGGATTCAAGGTGAGACCTCAGAAGTGTCCAGCACAGAGGGAAGGCCTTTGCCCTGCTCCTGCTGCCCCACTGTTGCTGATAAAGGCCAGGTGCTGTTGGTCTTCCTGGCCACCTGGGCACAGCTGGTTCATGTTCAGCTGCTGTTGAGCATGATCCCCAGAGTCCTTTTCTGTTAGGCCACTTTCCAGCCGCTGTGTCCCGAGCCAACTTCTTTTGGCTTCCATTATGATCTGACTGAAATGTGACCTAAATGGTTATGTTGAGAGTGGTTTTGGAATGCCACTTTTCATGTCTCAGTAGCTCCCTATAGCTTGAAAAAATATGAGCCTTCGAAGAATTTGTGAAGCCTTGCAATCACATGATGAATATTAGTTAGTGGTTAAGATTTTTGACTGCATGACAGGTTAGCATTATACTGTGGGGAAAGATCCCAGAAAAAAGAAACAGTTGAATTTATAACTGTACCCAGGTTAAGGATAAAAAAGTATGTTACACCCTCCTGAATTCCTTGTGAATCAGTAAATTGACCAGAAAAGAATGGGAAGATAAGTTCAGGGGAAAATGTATGTGGCAATGCTGACANCAGGTGTTTGAGAGCCTTAATGTGCTATCTCTACGACCAGCAGAATGAAGACCACTCTCCACCAGCATTCTTACTTATTTTAGAGATTCCTCCAAAGTTTTAAAGGACCATCTGGTTGTAAACAAGTCTTTCAGTAAGTGTGAACACATGAGCTATAACTCCTGATGTTTGTGTGGAAAGACGTTTAACATGCAAAATTATTAATAGAATGTTGGACTTCGAATGTTTCAGTTATGTCTGGCTGCTATAAATTATGAGATAGTACTCAAAAGTCATAAAAACATGAAACCCCTATGACTGTTCAAGCTCCAGAGGAACCCATGATAGCTCAGATGCTGATTTAAAGTCATATACAGAACTTTCACTTATGCTTAGCTGCAGGCATTCCCCCATTTAACAAATATTGTCTGTGACATTACAGCAAGTATACAAACATGATATTCCCAAAGACACAATGAGTTAGTGCTTGCATGAAAGAATGGCAGAATGGCATATGGCTGAGCTAACAGGAAATATGAAAAGTGTAGAATATTCTCTAAAGAGAAACACTCTGAAGAAGAAGGCAGTTTTCATTTTAGAATGGAAAAAAACCCAAATAATTAAGGTTAACTCTCTGGTCATTTTAGAAGAAAGTTTCCAACCCAACTTAGGCTACCGACTTGGAGGAGGGACGTCTAAGTGGAAATAATTTTTTGAGGTGCTGGAATGTGTCCAGAGAAGGAAACAGAGCTGGGGAAGGGGCTGGAGCACAAGCCCGGCGAGAAACAGATGAGGGAGCCGGGCACGTGTAGCCTGCAGGAAAGGAGTAACGGGGGGCCCTTGTTGTTCTCCACAGTGAATTTTAAAAAGGTTGTAGCAAGGTGGGGGTCAGCCCCTTTTCCCAAGAAACTAATGACAAGATGACAGGAAATGGCCTCAAGTAGCACCAGTGAAGGTTTAAATTAGATATTAGGAAAAAAAGTAACGGAGTGGACTGTAAAGCAACAGAACAGGTTACCCAGGGAAGTGGTGAAGTGGTGAAGACACCACCCCTGGAAGCATTCAAAAAAATATTTGGGTATGGCACTTGAGGATATGGTGAACATGGTCATAGTCCTGGGTTGATGGTTGTTNAATTTTAAAAAGGTTGTAGCAAGGTGGGGGTCAGCCCCTTTTCCCAAGAAACTAATGACAAGATGACAGGAAATGGCCTCAAGTAGCACCAGTGAAGGTTTAAATTAGATATTAGGAAAAAAAGTAACGGAGTGGACTGTAAAGCAACAGAACAGGTTACCCAGGGAAGTGGTGAAGTGGTGAAGACACCACCCCTGGAAGCATTCAAAAAAATATTTGGGTATGGCACTTGAGGATATGGTGAACATGGTCATAGTCCTGGGTTGATGGTTGTTCTTGATGGTCTTAAAGGTCTTTTCTAACCTGAATTATTCCATAAATCTATGGATTTTTGAATGTTTGTATTCAATGTGAGAGAAAGATTTCTTAATATTAACATTTCTTGCTGTAAGAGCAGGAATACTGCCTAATACACATGACTTGCAGAATTCAGTCTTTGACTCAGACATCCAGCAGCTTTTCAAACTCATAAAAATGTTTCCTGCATGGTCAAAGGAACATCAGCAGTAGCTGAGGCATGGGTTGGAAAGAGACAAGTAACATAAGCCTTTCACCTGTGGGCCACTAGTTCAAATTCAGGTGTTGTTAATATCAACTAAAAGTAATTAGATGACTATAAGATATGTTATTGACTTCTGACTTCATCAGAAAAGTGATCCACACAGACAATTTTTTTGTTAAAGTTAGTTTCTTAGTCATTAAATGAGCCATACCTGCAGAAATGGTGTGTCAGTGTTGAGACCTGTGGGCAGACATCTTGAGGAAACATGTTTCAGCTCCTTATGTGGATAGAAGGAAAATCTACTCTCCAGAGGTCTTAGGGGCACTTTTCATAAGCACTAAATTGATCAAAATTATATGTTGTTTGTCTTCCATACACACATACACAACACTTAATTTAGTGGATTTTGCTTGTTTGTTTCTCTTCAAGTGGAGAAACTTTCAGGTTTCATGTTAATAGATTTTGATGCAGGTGTGGTGTTATGTTGTTGTTGATGATGTTAGGTTCTTTTATTTCTATGTTTTCTTTTTTTGCCTCTTGTGTATTTTGTCATAGATAGAACAACAGATGAAACAGCGCTGAGTCCAAGCAAAAATTCTGCATATTGAAAGACTGTTACAAAATACTGTGGGGTTTTCTGTGTTTTGAGGGGTTTTTTGGAGCATGGGGGTGTTGATATATTTTGAACTTCTGCGTAACAGGATCTGAAGCTATATTTAATCTTCAAAAATTTTGCTGAACAACAATTAGATTATTTGGCAGAATATACTTACTCTAGCAGAACAAATAAATATGAAGCAATAATCTTATTTCTGTGATTCCTTTGAAAATATCTAACTTCTTAATTATTTGATTTACATTCTTCTTCATATATCATAAAAATGTGGGCAAATTGCAGCCTCATCTATACAGCCTTGAAAATATGGTGGAGATAGAAGACAAAGGTGTAAAAGCAACTAACAAAATAAGTAACCTATGCTACATTTTTACAATCTTTTACATCATATATTTTCAGTCTAGACCAATGACAGTGAGGTGAGCTAAAAACTGGCTGAACTGCCTGTCTCAGGCAGCTGTGATCAGCAGCACAAAATCCCTAGTACCCTAGTGATCGGTACTTGAGGGCAATACGGTTAACCTTTTCATTAATGAGCTGAATAATAGGATAGAGTGCACCTTCAAGGATTTTGCAGATGACACAAAACTGGGAGTAGCTTATGCACCTGAAAGTCATATTACCACCTAGACTGTTGAAAAATGGGCTGACAGGAACCTCGTGCAGCTCAATGAGGAGATGTGAAGAGTCCTGCACCAGGAAGGAGCAAGCTGACACCAGCAGAGGCTGGGAGCTACCCAGCTGAAAAGCAGCTTGGCAGAAAAATGACCTGAGGGTCCTAATGGGCAACAAGTTGACCATGAGGCAGCAACATACCCTTTTGGTTCCCTCTGAAGATCAGGAAGCCCTATTTTATTCTGTGGGTGACTGAGCACTGGCACAGGTTGCCCAGAGAAGCTGTGAAATCTTCCGCCTTAGAAATGTTAAAAATGTTAATGTACATAATCCTGGGAAGTCTGCTCTAGGTATCTCCCTGTTTTAAACAGGGATTCAGATTATTTGTTCTTCAGAGGGGCCTGCCAATATCATCTGTTCTGTGATACTGATTTCATACCATAATATGTGTGTTGATATACATATGGGTGAAACTGTTCATGCTATATTGTTTGCCAATCCCATATTTTCTGTGTTTGTTCTGACATTTCTGTACAACTGAAATATCCAGGATCTTTCCCTAGGTTGGTTGTTAAACATCTCCTGTATCAAAGAAATCTGTCTAGAGATATCCCTGCCAGGATTTAGACCTCTTCCTACCTAAGTTATATACTACAGCATAGGATGGGCTCAGCTTCTACAAACCAAAGAAATAGACAGAAAGAAAAAAAAAGTCCAGGAAAAAAAACAAATTAACAAGAAACACTGCTAGCAGAAGAAAGGCAACTATCTGAATAAAAATTTATTCTGTACCTACAATAAGAAAAGTTACAGTAACTTATTTTTAATTCATTACAGTCAAACTGTGCTCAGTGTTTAGACTTGTGTCTTTTAATGGTCATTGCAACTGTTCTGTGGAGATAGTATTCATGTCTTCACCCTTTTTCTCCTCTCTTTTTCTGATTTGCTGAAAGAACTCATTCTGCTTGTGTCTGTATGTCTAACTACTTACCTATCTACCTACTTATATTTTCTTTGACAGCATGAGAGTAGGTGAGAGGTTATTTTTTCTGAACCCCTGGGGAAAACATGCATAATTTTGTCTTACGCATGCTGTATTTTCTCTGCTGAATACATGCTTTATTTTTTAACTTTGTGATATGTCATTATCTTCTGACACGGTTGTGGTGGATGCTTCAAAATGCTTTGAAGAAGTGCAAGAGAAATGAGTAAATCTATGTGCAAGGCAAAAGTGAGAGGGGTGTGGGTAAGATAGTTATGTCATAGAAAGAGTACTGAGCTTTCCATGTGATCGCAAAAGATTCTGTGTGACGTGTTGTCCTGGGTTGAGTTTATGAGGCTCGTTATCCTCATTCGTCTGTGTAGCTTAGAAAATAAGTTTTTGCACCTTTAAGATTCATTCTGAGAGCAAAGAGGGGGGACGATGAAGCCCGCCGTTTGTTTTCACACTTTGTTCTCTCCTCCACATGCCTTCTTCTGTGGATGCACAGTGTGTCTGCAGCAGGACAGAGCTCTTCTTCGCTTTTTAGTTAGTTTTAGCTAGCTGAGGCAGAGAAGTTCTTTGGACTGTGGTTCTTTCTTTTTCTTTGGACCTGTTTAAACCTGCTCTGGACTGAACATCCAGAAGAGGACCAGGAGTTCACACACCTGTAGCATGCCAGGCCAGGCCTGGGCCGCAGCATTTGCCGTGCCAGATGAACTGACAACAGCCTGGGACTGAGTTCTTCATCTCTTCTGGAGCAGCAAGAGAGTTTTATTGTTTAATATTGTTCAATTTTTTTTTTTTTTTTTTTTTTTTTTGTTGATTGGTTNTTCTGGAGTGGCAAGAGTTTTATTGTTTAATATCATTCATTTTTTGCTGGTGAATGGTTTTGCCTGTTAAATAAACAGGTTTTTTCCACTTTTCACCAAGGAAACTTTTTTTCCCTGAACCAGCTGGGGGAGGGGCCGCTTGAATTTGCTTTCTAGAGGAAAACCCTTTAGGGGATTTTCTCCCAAACTGACCCTAAACCAGGACACTTGTCTTGCTCGTGGTTGATAATTAGGGTAGACATCACACATAGGAACAATCAGCTATATTTAAACTGAGACAATTATGTAATGACTAAATACATCATGATGTAGTTTAGGAAAAGTGCTTACCCAGACAATGATTGCCAGAGCAAAGCATGACAAATTCCAGCACTAACTTGGGCTTTTTAATGTTATGGTGTTTGGGTTTGGGGCTTTCTTAAATTAAAGTCACACATCTAGATGCATTTTTTCCATAAATCTTAAAATCAGGCTTCTCGTAAATTCTAAAAGTAATTGGAAAGTAAATATATTCACTTGCACACTGGTTAACCCTCACAGAGTGCTTATGTCTGTAATGCTGCTCTTTCAGTTCTTTTCAGTTCACTTGTCCTTCTTTTTTCTCCAAAAAGCAGTAATAGTCTCCTCCTACTTGAATATATACTATTTGACAAAAGTACTGGGAGACAGAGTAGGCACCCAAATTTCCACAACTAAAGGAACAGTGAGATAATCATTAGAATGATTAGCAAAACTATTTGATTTACAAGAAAAATGCAAAGATAAAGGGAAAGGAAAAGGAAATAAAAAGAAAAAGGAAAAAGGAAAAAAGAGACAACACTGTTATTACTGATAGATATGTTAATTGCAAATTGATTTGTGAATTTAAATTGGAATTTATTAAATCTGTCAGGTACAAGCTTTATTTTCACAAGAAGGGAGAAATGTCTCTCTATCCCCTGTCTGCAATGATGAATACACAATTTGTATCCTATGGGATCACATGGAGTGCAATTGTGAGCTTTCCATCTCCTTAAAGAAATACAGAAATATTTATTAAATAGAGTGGAACACTAAATTTTTAATATCAGCCCAAATATTAATAATTGTCATCATTCTTTATGATTTGACATATTATGCCACAGAGAAGATCTAATGTCTCTTGGCAGAACTATTCTACAGTTTCAGCTCAATATACAGTGCAGCTTTGTGCTTAAAGCATTAACAGGAGAGGTAGTGAAGACAACTTTAAATCCCATGTCTGTAGGATTTATAAACAGAAATTGGAAATATCATCTCTTAACTCTTGGGGGTACCCTAAGATGTATAAGGCCATTGACTATTCAGAAGCAGAATTCCCTTCACATTCCTTATGTTGAAAAAAATACACTTTATAGAAAATATTTTAATAGTAACAGATACCAAGGGCATAGATAGCGAGGGAGAGACAGTAAACCCCAACCTGGTAGGAGACCATGAGGTGGGGTACCTATTTCAGGCCTTGCTGGTATTCATTAAAAGGCATTTGAATACAGAATTATGGACTAATCTGAACTACAAATGTATGTAGGACAATAATAAAGTTTTTACAATAGTGTGATTAACATTGCCTTTGAAATTTACTTCTCTAAGTAGATCAGAAGAAAGGAATGGTGTAGAGTACTTTCTGCAAAAAAAGAGGCAATGTATTAAAAAAGGAGTAATTTATATTAGATATAAAAATTAAAAAAGGAGTAATTTATATTAGACTAGGAATGTACAAAACATTCAAACCACTATGTTAGTTTTTGTGGGGTTTTAGGTTGGTGATTATTTTTGGAATGGTTGACCTTTATGTTAATGAAGATTCCAGAAAAAAAACTGAAGAAATTTCTAATCCATCTCAGGAAAAACAAATAAGTAACTAAGTAAATAAGCAAATAAGCAAATATATAAATAAATAATGTAAATGTTTTATGTGTGAAAATGAATTGGGGGGGGTGAATAAACACATAATTTTTGGTTAGGAGGTGAATAAATATTGAATTACTTTGGTTTTTGCACAATTTTTTCCATAGTAAGTACTTCATGAGTTTTTTTAATTGAAAGAAATATGAGAAGAAACCAGTAATCCAGAATCTCCTTTGATTAACTATTTAGGATGTAAAAAAGTATACTTCCACTTAACTTACTCTAAATTTATCCTTTATCAAAAAATTCTGCTGGGGAAAAATTTTTCTTTGGGTAGTTGTTTTGGTTTGCGAATTTGAGATTTCTTGGCTAATGCACCAATTAATGTGGTGGGTTTCAGTGCAGGCTAAACACTAGTGCACCCACTAGAATATACGTACTCATTTCTTACTGTGAGATAGGATTAGGAGGAAGGCAAAGCAGGCTCAAAACTTTAAAAGGGTAGAAAGAAAAGTTTATTAACAGAAACTAAAATAATAAGAATCAGAATAAAACTTTTAAAACACTGCTCCCCCCCTATAACTTTTTTTCTCATTAACAACATACAGAAAAAAATCAGTCCGTTTATTACTTCCAGAACAGTCTTTCTTCAGTTCACTTAGGGAGAGGAGTCCCTCTTGTTAATTTATGGAGACTTCTCCACAAGAAAACAATTCTCTCATGGCTTTTAATTTCCACAAATAACAGCTGCCTAGAAAATACGCAATCGTGAAGTTCGTCGCATTTTCATAGCTCTTTCTACAGCTGTGTGTATGGGCCATGTCAACTAATGGGGTACTATTTTAAAGATTAGTTGTTTTAAGAGCAAAGGTTTTCTTTATTTAGCTCTGAGAACAAAGGTTTTCTTCTTTTCCTAAGGCAAAGGGTCTTCATCACTCTCCTCTCTCTCTGTTCAAACTCCTCATAGGATCACAACTACCTTAACATCTGCTTCCTTTAGCTTTACTCATATCTACAATTTGAACACTTCATCTCTCCATAGTTTTATGAGTTACAGGGAAAAAGAGCCTGATGTATCAATTACATTCTTCTCCAAAGCTTTACAAGAGGTTTTCAGTTCCAAAATCAAGGCGTCTTCTCATCCCTTCTATCTGGGACTTGGCTCTTTTCTTCACTGACCTTTGGTGAAGGTTGTTCACCTATGTGTTCTTCTTGTTGTTCTTCTATGTGTTCTTCATGTTGTTCTTCTATGTGTTCTCATTCTGTCCTTTTCTCTCACTTAAGAGAGAATTGATGTTTGTGGGTCTCATCTGTGCATGGAGCTAATATCTCACCCAAGCCTACAAATGGTCATGTGATTTCTACCAAGTGGTGGTGAAGTTGTTTATGGCAGATTTCTTCAGCCGCTTCGCTGCAGAGGGAGGCTAGAATCTCAGTAGCCGGGCTAGAACACAGCAGCAGCATGCCAGGAGCTGATGCCTTCTCCTCCCCCTGCCTGTTTGGTTGCAGACAAACCTCAAAGGTAGCAGAATCTTGGGTGAGCTGGCCCAGCCTCGGCTGCTTCTGGTGCTCGGTAAACCCTGGCTCGGCCTGGGCTGGTGGCGGGACAGGGCTTAGTAGCAGCAAGATATTAGCAGCCACAGCCACGGCCCGGCTTGGCCTCAGCCCGCCGGCCTCCCCTCCTCCACCTGGCCACCGATGGGGGCCCGGCCTCATGGCAGAGCCTGCCCAGCCCGGCCCAGCTGAGACAGGGGCGTCTGGGTCGGCCTTGTTACCTGCTCTCAGGCCAGAAGAGAAAGAGAGACTTTCCAAGATTTTGGGTTTTAACATGTGTGTTCAGAGAGGTGTTGTCCTCGATTGTAAGATAAGTGTGTATTCTATTTGCCATCTGTTAAAAGTGGGGCAGTTAACTTCAGTTAATTAGACAGTTTTCTTTATCTTTTCCACAACCAATCCTCCCATCTGGGGAGATATCTTCTGTTAATGGACCATTGAGCCTCAATGCATTGAGCCTCAATGCATGGCTGATAAAATTACATCATCCCATTGTAAGATGCTCCACCCAAGAGGAGAAGCCAAGCCAACCCAAGAAGCCATTATATCCTACCCAGATATAATCAGAAATTTTGAAACACCGGAGCAGGCTTTTCCCACTGGATTCCCAGAAGAGCAGCTGTCTTCTCCACTGGATTCCCAGAGGAAGACTAGGCCCATCTACACCACCACCAGACCTTCAGAGGAAAACTATACCCTTCCACAACATCACTGCTTCAGCAAAACCACATCTGTCACTCCAGGAGGACTGCAGCCACCATTCAATCAGACAATTAACCAACACCCTAACCCACAAAATGTGTAGTTGTATTCTGACTCTGTCAGTAGTTTTTGTTTGTACTAATTGCATTTGTATTTTCAGTTTCTCTAGTAAAGAACTGTTATTCCTATTTCCATATCTTTGCCTAAAATCCTTTTAATTTCAAAATTGTGGTAATTCAGAGAGAGGGTTTTCCTTTTCCATTTAAAGAGAAGCTCCTGCCTTCCTTAACAGACACCTCTTTTCAAACCAAGACAGATTTTGATTCCCAATGTGCAGCTCAAGGACATCAAGAGGAAAAAAAGGTGAAAAGGGAATACCAGTTCTTGGGTAATCTAATTTTTGTGTGCTGATATAGAAACATCATTAAGTGTCACCATGTGGTCTAGCTTGCCCTGGTTTGGGTGGCATGTGGTCGTGGCTGTATTTCTCCCATTTACAGGCCCTTATCTAAACATGGGCCCTATAACTAAGGCCACTGTGGCTATTTATCCAGTGTGGTTTATGGGTTAATAAAGTGAGGAATTCATGGATCTTTTAACTTCCTCTGGAAGGCAGGCACATGGATTCAGAGCTATCACACAGTAACTGTATGTTTTTGGAGTTACTTTAGTAATGGTACCTACTGTGAAGAAATGACACCAGGGGAAATTTTCTCCCAACCTCTTAAACCACCTCTTTGGGTCTGCCCCACCAGTTTTCAAAGGGTTCAGATCCACTCTAAATGCTAATGATGTCATACAATAGTTGGTGTTACTGATAAGCCTGTTATATTTAGCATTCAGAGATAAAGGAAGATTAACCTAGATAACCACCCTGACACCTACACCAGAGACTAGGGATGCTGCCACAGAACCTGACACTTCCCTGGGGACTAGGGATGCTGCTACCCCAGAACCTGACCCTGCCTCAGAGCCCACCTCAGAAATGAACCACCTGGATTGGGTGGGAGCTCTGGTGAAGGAGATATGCAAGATGGGTCAGATGCTGAAGGAGTACATTTCCCCAGCTAGTGAGAAACCCTCCCCCTGCCTCAAAGAAGGACAATCTAATAGTGCAGCAGTAGAACCCACAAACGTTACAACAATCCAGGTTCCACCTGAACCACTGAGGCAGTCACAGCCAGCAGCAGTCGCTGCTGTCGAAACAAGGAGGTCTAAGATGAAATCAGAGCGCTCAGATAAGGATAAGAATGGAGGGCCTTCACAACCTACATGGAAGCCAGAGGTTGTGGTCATCACCGAGTCCCTGACATACGAAAGTCTCCATAATCTGCACAAAGACATTGCACGGCAGAGGCCTGAGGCTTATACAACCTGGTTAACTGTGGGTCCGGTACCTTATAGGTACAGGCATACAACTGGATGGTGGTGAGGCAAGGAAGTTGAGACCCTTGACCCAGGACTCAGGTATGAATCAGATTTTTGTAAGGGAGCCAGAGTCCCTTTCCCTCTGGGAGTGGCTTTTAATGAGTGTCAGAGAGGTGTGTCCACAGAGAAAGAATGCAGGAGTACCATCATGGAATGCACTGTAAGACCCTTGAGGAAGGGATCCAACGGCTAGAGAAGTGGTGGTATTAGAAGTACTTTTTGGGAGGGATGGACAGCATAATAATGACCCTGACAAAGTCAGGTGGACAGAGCAAATGTTGTGGAGTCTGGCAAATCTAAGGCCATGTCAATACACCACTCTCATTGCAACAATTAATGCTGATACCAACCGAGAGACAGTGGGTTCTGTTGCCAACGAGCTTAGAAATTATGAGAGTATGATCAATGGCCCAATGCAAGCTCATGTCTCTGCTGTAATTAAAGAGTTCAAAGAAGAGATGAGAGAGATGAGAGAGGAGATGAAGAAGGTTAATGCAACACCTATGCAAATCACAGGCCTCAAAGTCAGAGCCAAACATCCCCCAGCTAGAGAGAGAGGGTACACCCCAAAGGCTGACCTGTGGTTCTTCCTGCGTGACCACGGGGAAGACATGGGAAGGTGGGATGGGAAGCCCACTTCTGTCTGGGAGCATGGGTGCATCAACTCAAGGAGGGAAACAGTAATGGTAAGAGTTCCACTAAAGTGAAGGTAGCCTCAACCTCCCATGACCGAGCTACCGGTTGTCATCTGTCAGATCCCCTTGAAGGAACCTTTAGTATGTATGCCCAGGAAAGGAATAATAACCAGGGTTAGAGGGGCCCTGCCTCTAGCCAGGAAGAGGCACGAGAAAACCAGATCTTTTGGATGGTGTGGATCCGATGGCCTGGCACATCAGAGCCACAAAAATATGACGCTTTAGTTGATTCTTGTGTGCAGTGTACACTAATGCCATCAGGACATGCGGGGGCAGAACCTGTTTCCTTTGCTGGGATAGTGGGGGGATCGCAGCAATTGACCCTCTTGGAAGCCGAGGTGAGCCTGACTGAAAAAGAGTAGAAGAAACATCCTATAGTGACCAGCCCAGAGGCCCCGTGTATTCTGGGCATAGACTTCCTCTGGAATGGCTACTACAAAACCCCAAAAAGACTCAAGTAAGCTTTTAGAATAGCTGCTGTAGAAACAGAAAACATTAAGTAGTTGAACACCTTGCCTAAACTATCAGAAAACCCGTCTAAAGTAAGACTCCTGAAAGTAGAACAAGTTCCAATTGCCACCTCAACAGTGGACCGCCGACAGTATCGAACAAATTGAGATGCTGTGATTCCCATCCACAAAATAATCTGTGAGCTAGAGAGCCAAGGGGTGGTCAGTAAAGCCTACTCACCCTTCAACAGTCCCATTTAGCCTGTGCACAAGTCTGACAAAGAATACAGATTAACTGTAGACTATTGTACCTTAAATGAAGTCACTCCACTGCCAAGCACTGCTGTGCCCAACATGCTGGAACTCCAGTACTGAGCTGGAGTCAAGGAGGCAGCAAAATGGTACGCCACTATTAACATTGCTAACACGTTTTTCTCCATTCCTCTGGCAGCAGAGTGCAAGACTTGGTTTACTTTCACCTGGAGGGGTGTGCAGTACACCTAGGACCAACTACGCCAGGGGTGGAAACACAGTCCCACCATCTGCCATGAACTGATCCAAGCTACACTAAAAAAAGTAAAACTCCAGGACACCTGCATTACATCAATGACATCACTGTGTGGGAGAACACAGCAATCGAAGTATTTGGGAAAAGTGAGAGGATCACCCAGATTCTGCTGGAAGCCGGCTTCACCATCAAAAAGAGGAAAGTCAAGGGACCTACCCAAGAGATCCAGTTCCTGAGAGTAAAGTGGCAAGACAGACGGCACCAGATTCCCACTAAGGTCATCAACAAGATCACCGCGATGTCTCCACTAACCAGAAAGGAAAAACCACAAGCTTTCCTTGGTGCCATAAATTTTTAGACAATGCACATTCCTGAGTATAGCCAGATTGTGAGCCCTCTCTACCTGGTCACCCACAAAAAGAACGATTTCCACTGGGGTCCTGAACAGCATGTGGTAGCCCTTAGCCCAGTCAGGATGAGACCAAAAGTAAAGAATGTACTCTACTCCGCAACTGAGAACAATAGCTTGTCCTGGAGCCTTTGGCAGAAGGTGCCTAGTGAGACTCAAAACTGACTCCTGAAATTCTAGAGCAGAAGTTACAGAGGGTCCAAAGCCAACTACAGTCCCACCAAAAAAAAAAAAAATCTTAACCGCCTATGAAAGAGTTCAAGTTGCCTCAGAGGTAATTAGCACAGAAACACAACTCCTCCTAACACCCCAACTACCAGTACTAAGGTAGATGTTCAAAGGAGAAGTTCCCACTACCTACCATGGTGTCACTGTTGAGCTAGGAATGAGAATGAAGGACTCGATTCATCAGAAAGAGAAAAAAGAGATTTAATGAAAATCGTGTGCACCTTTTTATAACAAGAATCGCTAAGGTAAGACCTTACTGGTCTTAGAGAAAGCACCTCTCACCCCACTGGTAAATGAAGAATAACACACTCCAAGGACACCTATCACAAACAATGGCTACAGAGAAAAAGATAACAATAGTTTATAAATTCCTTTCTTCTAAATTCCCAGGCTAAGTTATCTCTTTTCCTTCTTTGACTGAACTGAGAATATCCACACCATGGAGCAGATAGATTACCCTCATCACATAGCTCACCCATATCAGAAACCTAAATTACCCTAAGATTTTAGAAATAATTACAAACTAACCAGAAAGTAAAAACTTCAGTCTCACTAACAAAAATGAACAAGAACAAACAAGAGCTAAAAAAGCTTTACCATACAACCAGTTACCAGCAGAGGAAACACAGTATGCTCTTTTCACTGATAGTTCCTGTCATATCGTAGAAATAAACCAGAAGTAGAAAATAGCCATGTAGAGCCCTACACAACAAGTTGCACAAGCTACCAAAAAAAAAGTAGATCAAGTCAACTTACTAAACTCAAGACCGTTCAGCTGGCCCTAGACATTATAGAAAAAGAGGAGTGGCCAAAGCTCTACCTTTATACTGATTCATAGATAGTAACCAATACTCTGTGGGGCTGGCTAGAAAAGTAAAAAAAAGCCAGCTGGCAGTGTAAAAGAAAACCAATCTAAGCTACTGATGAGTAGAAAAACATTACCTTTCAAGTAGAAAAGCTACCTGTGAAAGTCCGTCACGTAGATACCCATGTCCCCAAGAGTCGGGCTAATGGAGAACACCAAAACAACGAGCAAGTAGATAAAGCAACAAAAATAGAAGTGTCAAAAATAAACTTAAATTAGCAACATAAAGGAGAGTCATTCCTAGCTCGATAGGTCCATGATGCCTCAGACCATCAGAGCAGATATACTACCTATAAGTGAGCACAAAACAGAGAAGTAGATTTATCTATAAACAGTATTTCTCATGTTATCCATAACTGTGAAATGTTTACTGCAATCAAACAAGCCAAGCGAGTAAAACCCCTGTAATATAGTGAGCAGTAGTCCAAATATAAGTATGGAGAGGCCTAGCAAATTAACTACATCACACTACTCCAGACACACCAAAACAAGTGCTATGTGCTGACCACAGTAGAAGCCACCACTAGATAGCTAAAGGCCTACACTGTACCTCAGGCTACTACCCAAAATATCATCTTAAACCTAAAAAACCAAGTCCTTTAGAGACATGGCACCCCTAAGAAAATTAAGTCAGACAAGAAGACCCATGTCAAAAACAACCTTACAAACACCTAAACCAAAGAACATAGTATTAAATAGATATATCCCACCACCAAATCATGCACCAGCTACCAAAAAAGTTAAACAATACAACAAACTACTTGAAACTACCCTAAAAACACTTAGCAAGAGAACCTTCAAAAACTGAAAAATGAACTTGGCAAAAACAACCTAGATAGTCAACGCCCAAGAATCCATCAATTGAGCTAGTCCTACTCAGTCTAAACCCTTACACACAGTAAATAAAGTACCTGTAGTACATATAAAAAGTATTTTAGGAAAGACTGTTTAGATTAATCCCACCTCAAGCAAAAACAAACCCATCCATGAAATTGTTTTTGCTCAAAGACCTAGTTACATTTAGTAAGTAATACAGAAAGGTAGAAAAACCTATTGTGTACCACAGAGAAACCTAGTCTTAAGTAAGAACTAGGTGTAAAGTTTCATTGTGATACAGATAAAAATAAAGGAGTAAATAATGAGTTGTTAAAAACTGAGGCTCATGGACAGAAACTGTCTAACTAATTAAAGTTAGACAGTGGTATGTATTTATTGGCACTGGTGGATGGCACAGGAGTAGTCTCTGAAAGGCGTGACTGCGCTGTACAAGGTTCTTTGCTTTCTATTTATTTCACAAAATAATACACATGCATAACCCCAATACCTCCCATCCCTGCTTTGTATTAAAATGAGGTTATTAATCCTTCACACGTGTGCAATTCTTCTCTTGAATTGGGTCAGTGGTCTTGAATTGGGTCAGTGGTCCAGGGATAAAGTCAGGAAGGTCTTCGTCAGGTCTCTTTGACTCTCTGGCAGGATCCAAGGCTCCCTGCTTCATGATGGATTAACATAGAGTCCAGGTGCTGGGCATTGTTTTACTGGTTTTAGTATGTTCTTATGAAGGTTCACTTGCTCCACTTCCCTCTACAAGGGAAGTTATTATACAAATAAGCTCATAATATAACTTATTATTATACAAATAAGCTCATATTATAACAATTAGCTTTAGCTTAAGTGTTTAATAATCATTAACCTATTGTTGGTGTATCTAACTTTAATATAAATTGGTTCTAATCCCCAGCTAAAATCTTAACCCTATAAAATCATGATTCAATAATGTCCTAAACTGTAAGATAAGTGTGTATTCTATTTGCCATCTGTTAAAAGTAAGGCAGTTATCTTCTGTTAATTAGACAGTTTTCTTTATCTTTTCCACAACCAATCCTCCCTCCGGGTAGACATCTTCTGATAATAGGTCATTAAACCTCACTGCATAACTAATAAAATTACATCATCCCATTGTAAGATGCTCTGCCCAAGAAGAATCAAGCATTCCTACCCAGATATAATCAGAAATTTTGAAACACCAAAGCAAGCTTTTCCTTGTCTTCTCCACTGGATTCCCAGAGGAAGACTAGGCCCATCTACACCACCACCAGACCTTCAGAGGAAAACTATACCCTTCCACAAGATCACTGCCTCAGCAAAACCACATCTGTCACTCCAGGAGGACTGCAGCCACCATTCAATCAGATTATTATCAACACCCTAACCCACAAAATGTCAAGTCATATTCTGACTCTGTCTATAGTTTTTGTTTGTACGAATTAAATTTGTATTTTCAGTTTCTCTAGTAAAGAACTGTTATTCCTATTTCCATATCTTTGCCTGATAGCCTTTCAATTTCAAAATTGTAGTAATTCAGAAAAAGAGGGCTTTCCTTTTCCATTTCAAGAGAAGATCCTACCTTCCTTAACAAACACCTATCTTTTCAAACCAGGACAGGTATATTTAGCTTTTTAGTGGTTTAACAAAGTGCCAATATTCAAAATGACTCACTGATTAGTTTTAGCACACTTCCTAGTTTAGCACACAGGAAGTTCTCAGCAGCTTCTCTAAAAAACCTCACTTCTTTGGTGGCTCCAATGATAAAACCAGCACAGTAGTTCTTATACTATGTATTTCACACTCTTCCAAAAATAAAATCTAAAATAATCTTATCTTCACACAGAAAATCTTGTGTGTTAAGTTAAAGAACATCATAATATATTACTCCTATAGAGACTGTCTGTGTGTATATCCAGATATACGTAAATAAAATCACTTTCTCCTTCAAAGTTATGCTTTAAGAAAATCTTCATTTATTGTGGGCAATGTAGTTTTGTAAAGGACCTTAATCTACCAGGACTGCTGAAAACAGAAATGTTGCTGTAAGCTGTGTTGATTTCAGGTGGCTACAGCTTTCATTTGATGTGCTGGAATTTGAAATAAAATTACTTTTGTTTACAGTGATAAAATTCCATGTTGACATACAATTTGCAAAACCAATGTCTGATGAAAAGTATAGAAATAGCAAATCTTATGCAAATCAAATTGTTAGTCAAAATTTATTTAAAGACAGTAAAAATCTAACAGAAGTATCCTTGATGGGCTATATATCTGTCCAAAGTTTTCTTGTAGGTTGAGTGGTTTCACAATTTTTTTACTTATGTAATACCAGGCTGCATGTTAATTGCATTCACCTATTTAGAAGCATAAATGACCATTTTGCATTTATTTAATGTAGTTTATATGGATTTAGTAGTATTTTAATTTATTTTCTATGTAATTTTTAAAAGTGCCAGGACTTGTAGTCCTAGCAACAAATAAATACACTGTGCCTATTCATTGTTGCTGTTGGTTTTTATTATTCCCAATATTGAATGGAAGAGGTGAATAATCCCAGCTGCTTTTAGTTAACATGAAACTGCTTGATCTTCATCTGCTGCATAGAAGTTCCCAGTTAACTTGTCAGGTAATCCTAAACAAAACTTCTCGGTGCATACAGTACCACATAAAAGCAGTGCAAACATGCAGCATGTCTTTATCTAAAAGATAGTTATGAGACATAAGACCAAATCAACATTCTATTTGCAGCTAAATAGCTAACATATAGTAAAAAATCACTACAGTTACAGAAGCAATGCCTGTTTTGCTGACCTTAAATTACCTCTAGCATTAAACACCAATTTTACTTAAATAGAACTTAATGCTTTCAGGTTTAACACTGAGAATTTCTCAAAATCTGACAGGTTGGTAACATGACATGAATTATCAGAAACACTATTCCTCAAGACATCATCTATTATGATTATTGCCATCTCACCTGATGGGGTCCTGCATCTAACTAGAACCTCCAGATAATTTTATTATTGCAAACATTTAAAGTAATGGATCTTAAGACTAAAATGCATTTTAATATAGTAAAATATAAGACAAGACCTCTAAATGCAATGTGTAGTAACAGAAGCATGCTATTTCTTCTTTTGAGATTGTTATGCCACCTACCACCTGTATGAGGACTTCTTAGACTTTTGGAACAAATGAGTTTGAAGATACAAAATACAGTATATTGTTTATAAAATAAGAAAATTGGTTAGTTAACTTCATCATCTAAGGTATGACAAAGTTAAGCCTTCTTAATTCACACTGCTTTTTAATTTTTTCAAAAGATATTTTCTATTTTATCAACTTCATAGAAAGACTGTTACTGTTTTCCAAGAGAAGTTTCAATTTTATACTGACAAGGATGTTTTCAGATTATTAGAGCTATTACTGAGAAGAAGATCAGAGATGAAATAACAGAAAGCCAAGAACTATTCATGGCAGAAACTTAGATGATTATGGCCCAAAACATCTTACAATAGAAAAATTGCATTAATCAGTTTTCTTGAAGCTCTTATTTATATACAATAATAAGAATTGTAAAGGTAATAAGAGGAAGTCAAATGCAACATTACTGATGTTTAACTTGTCACATTAAAACATATTTGATTTACATGAGACTAGGAGATTGCTTGAGTGAAATATCCTACTATCTTTCCTTGCACTGCCTTAGGCATTGATTCCTTAACTGCTTGCCTGAAATGAGACATAGATTTATATCTCTGAAGTTCATAAAGACAAGATAACCATTGGTGTGGCTCATTTGGGCCATTCATATACTTCTTTGAGCCAAATACAATTGAATTAAAAATACATCCAGCTGAAAAGATTGGTTACATCTGAGCAGAACTAGAAATTGTGAAATTTTGAGAAAATTCATACAATGAGAAAATTAATATAATTCCTCCCTGTGTTGAAAAAGAAAAGGAAAATTGAATCACAGATTCAAAAAGGAACAAAGAATCAGGAAATGTAAAAGAAGTAGTTGATTTTTCCTGTTCTGGGTTCTTTTCCTTAGCAGTTGCTTTGTTTTGTTGTTGTTCTTGCAGTCCAGAACGTGGTCATTTAATTAAACAATTTCATTAGACAGGGTCATTTAATTAGATGGAATTAAATATAAAAATTGAATACTAACAACATGGTTAAGAGAGAATGTAAAAACACTATGCCACCTAGACGAACAAAGTCACTTTCATACAACATCTTTTGATATGCTGTGTTAAAAATACAGCAAACTCCATTTTCAGTATAAAATCTACAATATATGCATTATAAGGTATACAGAATGTGTTATAAGATCGAAGCCTTGCCAATGAAGAGGAATGGCCCATGTTTCTGTACATAGCCCAGAGGCTATATACAGAAACAAAAATATAACACAGCTGATTAGTATAAAATCAAAACCAACTGGGCATTCAGATTTTTTTTCTGTGGTCCAAGCTGCATAATTATCATTTATATTATAAATATAAAATAAACAAATAAATA
>VXAX01002965.1:0-14707 GCA_013399835.1 Leptocoma aspasia | reverse complement strand
TACATAAAATAAATAAATACAATAAATAAATAAATACATTATAAATATAATGGGCAAGCAGGTATATGACTCCTACTAGCACAAGATTTTGATCTGGGTGGGAGATTGAGTGAAATGTCAAGCTGGGAAGTACAATTCCAAGTTATCTTCCAACTGTGTGCTGCCTAAATGTGCTTTTCTTTCATGAATTCCTAAATAGTATACCTCAAAAAAATAATTAAAGGGAAAAAACCCCAGAACTCTAATTGGTCTGCTTAGAGGAGATTGAACACAGACTGAACTGAATGTAGATTTTCAAAGCTGTTGTTTCAGTCAACAGTAATAGCATTCAGCTCAGGTAACTGGAGAGTTTTGCCAAAAATCCCAAATGCTGCTAGAAAACTTTATCATAAACAATTGCAACACAGAGAACTATTAAGAAGAAATTTAAACCTAAGAGATTCAAACTATGCAACTGCGCTGGTTTCAGTTCAGAAACTGGGCAGAAACACCAATTTCATGTTGTGGTTTTGGTTCGCCAATTCTAGAATTTCCCAATTTTGAATTTTTTCCCAATCAATGCACTGAGTGTGGTGGGTTCAGTGCTGGCCAATCGCCAGTGCACTCATTTTCTGCTGTGAGACAGGATTAGGAGGAAGGCAAAGCAGGCTCAAACCTTCAAGAAAACATAAAGAAAGTTTATTAAGAATAACTAGAAGAAAGAGGGAAAAAATAAAAATAAAAACAAACCGTTCAGAACACATCTCCTCCCCCTTACAAACCATTTCTTTCCCACTGTCAATGCAAAGGAACAAAACCCAAAAAATTCCAGTCAGTTCACCACCCATAAAATAGTCTTTCCTCAACTTTCTCAGGGAGACAAGTCTTCTTGTTCATGTCATGGAAAACTTCTCCACAAGACAAAAAAACCAGTTCTCTTGTGGCTCTCTATGTCTTTCCGAGCACCCGCCTGGGGAAAACCTGCTTTGTGAAGCCCTTCCCATTTCCACAGCCTTCCCAGAGCTGTGTTATGGGACACGTCCACTTTAGGGTTTCTGGTTTAAAAATGAGTTGTTCAGAAGAGCGAAGGTTCTCATTATCTTTTCAGAGGATCACCCCAGGGGAACAGAGGTCATCTTCTTCTCTCCCAGGGTCACAGGATCTCCTCTTCTCTCCTTCTCTATTCCAGCTTCTCATGGGATCATAGCTACATCACCATCTGCTGACTCCAACATGGAGCCTCCTCCTTGCCCAAATTGAACTTTTCATCTCTCCACAGTCTCATGTGTTACATAAAAACAAGAGTCTTTTCTTTTCCATAACTCACAAAAGGTTTCCAGCATTCTCCTCCTCCCTCCCATCTGGGCTTGACTTCTTCCCTCACTGACCTCGATGTCTCATTTCGCTCCTTCACATTAGCTCTCGTCTGGTTCCTTTCTCTCACTGGAGGGAGGATTGCAGCACTGAAGGGGTTAACATCTTGCCCAGGGCTGGTAGGTGGTCATGTGACCCCTGCAGCGGGAACTGCGGCTCTAGGGCCACTCTGTCTCAGCTGCGTGATCTCCATGGCAGCTTCCGTGGGGGTATAAATCCCCCGCGCCGTCTCTGGGATACTTCTGGGGGGGCCCAGCGGGGCTCGGCTGGGCCGCCGCCGGGTGGGGGTGGGGTGGAAAAATCAGCCCGATGTTCACAAGGCTCTCCCTCCTTTCGGCGCCCCACAGCATGCACCCTCCCCCGTCTCCATGGCAGCTTCCGTGGGGGTATAAATCCCCCGCGCCGTCTCTGGGCTACTTCTGGGGGGGCCCAGCGGGGCTCGGCTGGGCCGCCGCCGGGTGGGGGTGGGGTGGAAAAATCAGCCCGATGTTCACAAGGCTCTCCCTCCTTTCGGCGCCCCACAGCATGCACCCTCCCCCGTCTCTCTCTCCCTGCCTGGCTACCGATGGGATGTCCAGGTTGCCGGCAGAAAGCCCAGGGTAGGGGGGAAGGGCCCGGCAGGGCCTGGCCTCCTGGCAAGGCCTCCAGGCCCGGGAAGGGTCAGGCTGGACCTACCTTTCTGCTGCCCACAGAGAAAGAGGAAATTCCCAGGTTTTTTCCCTGCTTAACATGTGTGTTTCACAGAGGCGTGTCCATGTTCATCACTTCCGTGAAAACCCTCCCATTTCAAACTGGGACAGCAACCAAAGTTCTATACATTCCTTAAAAAAAATACAACCGAAATATTTACCAAAAAAGAAAAAAAGGCATCCTTTTTAAAAAAATAAACTGCCAATTTCTTATGTAGGAAGCAGGATACGTTGGATTTCTCTTTTAACAACTCAAGAAAAGATAAGATTTGGGGCTTTTATGTATTTAGCTGGAAAATTATACAAAGCAGGTATACAAAATCATGCTTTGTATAGTACATTGTTTAATATAAGTTTTTCCATAAATACTGGACAGAATAAAACTCAATAAAATAAATAAAGCTGCTATAAACTCAACCCATTTGTGCACAGTCAGCTGTTGCATCACAAATTTGGAAATGCAAGAAAAATTACCATATCGAGTAATAATCAATTTTTTAAGATTGTGGAAAAATTTACCTTGCAGAACTTGTAATTATTCTTTTAACATTACTAGATCATTACATCAAACATGAATTTAGTTGTTTCTTTGTAAATAAACTTAAATCATTGTAATTGCAGTTTTAATACTTTGCAAATAATGACATACATTCCTTTGAATTCATATATCACAGTTTACAGTGATTAATCTTCTAAACATTAAATTTGACAGTTTTGTTTTTTCATTAAGTATACCCTGTGTTGTACTATTTAAATTTAAATCCAGAAAACAAGCCATTTTAAACCACGTTCCTTATAAAGAAACACTTGTACCATCATGATATGACATAAAATAACATTGCCTAAGCCCCCATCTATTTATGCCAGTTGTTAGAAGGTGTCCATTCATAAGAAACACACTTCTGATAAATATAATGTGTCCAATGAACGAAGACCTATGCAATAAGATAGTAGCTTCATCAGTTTGTGGAAGTGGTTATAGGATGTTGTTATCTCAAATCAGAGAAGCTAGACTTGATGACCTGGAATAGCCAAGTTCCACTAAAGTGCAAGAAATTAGTATGACTAAATGGTAGTAGAGAAATTTCTAGAAATTCTAAATGAAGATTTAATCCTGTTATCATATATATCCCATTGATGAAATTATTGCAAATCCTGCAAGATTTTCTCCTAAGGAGAAACATGCTCCTTAGGGTAGCATGTTTTCATGCTACCCTAAGTGAAGCATGAAAACAAAATGTAAAAGTTTTAATTATTAAAGCTTTCATATCAGAGAAGAAGCACAAACACTGCACTAAAGCAGTTCTAGAACAGAGCTTTGCTGTATTTTTTCCCCTCTATTTTAGCCTTTCATGTCCGGTTGTCAGTTTTTTTCTTATTATTTATCTAGCTAAAAATAAAAGTGTCAGGAATGAAACAGCTTTTAAGCAGTGTGAAGAAGGAGAACAGGACACGTGGGTAGACCACCCTGCAGTTTAGATAGAAATACATAGCTGGGTGCTGTTCTGTTAGGATCCAAAACAGGTGATTGGTAGTTAAAACAACACTTTGTGCTGATTGTTATTTGCTTTGCATTTCTTCTGAAGACTGTGTGACACCAAAGAAAATTTAAAAAGAATCCGACTTTACTGTCCAGAAAACCACTTAATGAATATACTATTAACTTCAACTTCTGTCTGAGTAGACAGCACAGAGTAAAATTTTTCTCTCACCCATTCACAACAACAAAAACCAATATGATCCAGCATCTCAGATATTATACTCAATTTTCTGAATAGATAGGAAAGGGAGTTAATCCTTCCCTCCACTCCATGCAGAATAATCTCTCTGGTTCATAACACCAACCTCTGACAGGGAACCAGGCAGAGCTCTCTGATGCAACCACCTTCCACCATCTGCTCCTGCATCCATACATATGTTGTATACACACCCTTGCTGTGACCTGCTTCCTCTTCTGCTGCAGCACTCCCAACCCCTGCCTCTACCCCAGCTGTTTCCAAAATGCTGTCAGCTCTATTCTCTGTCTCCTGGCTGGCAAGAAATGGCTCATGGAAGTCTGGGTTTGACTGTAATCAGGTAGTATATGGAGTCTCAACAAGCATATGCTTAAAACAGCAGCTGTCATTGCATGTCATAACCTTTCCTTTTCAGCAGCAACTATTGCCAACTAACACAAAAAATGCAGGTGTTTTAAAAGTCCTCCTATTTACAGTCAAATATGGCTGAAACAGTTAATTCTTCAAAAGTTACTGAAAAGTAATGACAGACAAAATGGTTATGTGAAATACGTTTCTCAGGAAACCAAAATGAAAATAAGATTACTGATTAATCTCACATTTCCAATCTTAAAATTATCATGTAATTTTGTCAGAAGGGTAATTGACTCTTTTTTCAACTCTCTATTGCCATTGTATTTGAAGGGGCTTTGTTTATTTCAGCATTATGGTAATTCAGCTTTCAGTATTCTAATTTTTTCTACATCTATCAGTTTAACTTTCTTCTTTTTTTTTAGATCATGTTCTTTACTATGCCATGTGTATATATTTTTAACCTCCTTCATTTCTTGCTTCAACTGCTCTTTATATCACCTTACTTAATCATGTTGGCCTTCTGCAACCTTTATGCTGTTTAAATTTAAACAGGAATAGATTTCAATTGCAGTCTGTTCAAGTATTTTTTAAATATTCACCACTTCACCTCAGTACATTTGCCACGCACTATACAATTTCTATTAAAATCACCCAAGGCATTTTACATTCTTTCAACTCAGCTTTACCAGAGTGAAAAAAAAATAGAAATAAATTCTAAAAATGCTTGTGTATTTAAAAAAAATGCTTACCTTCCCATGATATTAAAATTCATTAATGCTCTATTTTCAAATCCTAATATTCTTTGACTTGAATTTACTGTACATTGTGGTGTTACCTTTCAGCTAAAATCCAATTCATTCAGGTCAAAGTGTCAAATCACCTGAATTTTGTATGGATTCTAGATAGCACAAAACCTTTTTCACAGCAACATTCTCCTGACATATTCACTATAACATGTTTTCAGTAAATATTCCTAAATATCCAAAACAATATATCAATATTTATATCAGTACTTGCACTGCAAGTTAATATAGTTTAAATTTGGAAAAATCTGATTAAAACATAGTTGAATGTGGAATTGATGTGGAAGTATGAAACACAATTATGAAGGCTGAAAGTCAACTATGACTTTTCTGTAAAAATACATCATGCTTTGTAAGCATGAGGTTTTTTTTCTGCTTAATTACTGAGGTCTCTCTCATTCTCTGTGTACAGGGATACTTTCTTTTCACAAACAAGACAATGAGTTGCAGTAGTCTATAAGGCATTTTTCACATGCAATGCAATTTCTCTTTTGTATTAATCTGTTTCTCTTCTTTCCACAGCTCTAACATAAATATTTTGAAGATTCATAATTCCTCAAGAGTAGGATGAATGGTACATAACCCTGCATTGGACTCATAGCCAGATCTGAACTTAGAAAAATACAGAAAGTGTGTAAAAAGGATTAACACATGATTATGGAATAACTCTATACTGTTAAATTTCAAATTGAACAAGACACAGTTCGCTCTATTTTCATTCCATCAGAAATTAGCTTTTTTTTTTTTAATTCTTACTCTAATTCAGTGAAATTATGCAACTGGTGAGTGTTGACACAAGGATCAAGAAAGTAAAATCCAAGTTCTGGACTTATTGAGCAGTGTCTGACACTAGCTTCACTTACTCAGAATGCACTGGCTTTGGATGTTTATGGAGTCCTAGATTCATTTTGCAGACTTCACAGAGTTAAATCACTCTGTGTGGGAGCAGTGTCCAAAGGCTCCAGGTATTTTAGGTTCACCTCATTTAGGTTCTTTTCTTAGAAGCCCCCATGGCTTCAGGGTAGCTAGATAAATGTGAATACAAAAAGAACATTATTTAGAATTAATTTCACAATGCAAGGTAATTGCTACAACTTTTTCTCCTCTTTCCAGAATTTTACATGCAGTAACCTAGACATGAAAAAAAAAAAGAAAAAAGTCTAATTAATCCAGCTTGATAAAACATCAGTTTCAGTACAAATCTGGCCAAAACTAATATACTGACTCTGTAACTGTTGGGGATTGGGTTTTTTTTCTTTCTTATCATGTTTAATATCCGTGTGTTCCGTGGGGTCAGTGGTCAGACAGGGACGACATACACACCAGAGCTTCATGCAACAAAGAGCCTGTTTTATTCTTCTAAGCTTACTTTCATAGGGAGTTCAAAACTCCCAGGTCTAGACGGCTCATTGGTCTGATCTTTACACATCCCAACTCCTGACGAATGAGATATCTGCAGCCCAGGATGGAAATTGATAGGTGCAGGTCCCTGCTTATCAACCCAGGGACTCCAATGGCACGCTTTCCTTTTCTTTCCTTGTTACTTGTGGTATTTTTTCTCATTGAGTTGCTAAAAAGCACTGATTACTGGGTGCTTGAGACAGCGGGGAGGGGGAACTCCTCTGGTTTTTGGGAGTTTCTCTCAGGGGGGTCAGAGACAGAGCGAGAATGGGGGGCAGATAAGAGTCAGGGTTGGGGGCAGCTGCTCTTTCGCTCTTTGGCATCGGAGGAGGACGGCCAGGCTGTCGCTTGCTGCGGGGAGAATTCACCGGCAGGGCTGGAGCTCAGCCATGAGGGACCTATCAGCATCTACTCGTGTGACCCAGGAATCCCGAACTTCGCCTCTCCCTGCCGTGCTCGGAGTCGGGCCGCCTCTGCCCCGCCCTCGCTGTTTCTTCTGTACTGCTCTGGATTGCTCCACACTGTAGCCAGCTCCGTCCCAGAGATCCAGCTACCGCCGCGGAGCTTCTGATACCTCTCATCCACCATGCCGGGATTTTTGCTCATTCCTGCCAGCTCTGATGGCAACTGCACCAAAGAGGAAAGTGCCTGGAGTCGAGAAGACTGTTACCGGGTCTCTGGTTCTGTTTGTTGTTAATGCCATAGTTATTGTTGTTTTCTTTGCCTTGTTATACATACTAGTAAAGAACTGTTATTCCTATTCCTATATCTTTGCCTGAGAGCCCCTTAATTTCAAAATTACAATAATTCAGAGGGAGGGGGTTTACATTCTCCATTCCAAGGGAGGCTTCTGCCTTCCTTAGCAGACACTTGTCTTTGAAACCAAGATAGTAACCATAAAATAGCATAACTAATTCAGCAAAGATGATGTGTATATAATTTTTCTCTCTCCAGAAGAGGTGGTAAAATATCATCAGTTTGTCATAAATATCTATGTAGTAATGTTTCAAATTGTTTGAATGGACACTTTTGGAAAATAAACAGATACAGTGTAGCTATGAAGGAAAAAAACCCCACAACCAATTAATCTATATTTCAGTATTCCAGAATTAAAAAAAAAAAAAAGCAGAATTTTATTATGTTGCATGCATTAAAGAAAATACAAATGATAAAAAATCCAAACAGCCTCAAAAATGAAAATGTATTAGCTATCTTATTACATGGTTATTTCAAAATGGGAATCTCATCTTGATTAACAAAAATGTGTGAGCCAGTAAAAATGGGCATGCATATTAATAAAGTCAGAAGTGAAATTACAGTATCTCACAGACCTGTATGGCATCTAGCATTCTCTAGTTTTCTTGTTTTGGCATAGAAAGCTTATTAAATTTCTATTTTCCAGTGCTCATTAAGACTTTTGGAATTCTTCCTAAAACAGATAAATGCTGTAGTCATGTTAATGTACTGAATAAGCTTTTAACTGTTCTTAAATTAAATCAAACACACAACCAGTCAATGCCTGAACTTCTTGGTGGAGTGTGATTTTATGCCAGGGAAGCATGTCCTTGCAGGAAACAGGATGTAATACCCAGCGCCTGTACTCTGATATTTTCACAGCTAACTTCAAAGTATAACTCCAAAGAGCATTCCTGTTCCAGTCAGTGAACGACAGATGGCTACGTACCTTTATGTATGTATGTATGTATGTCCCCCGCTAACCTTTAAAGCTCTGAAACTGTCAGCAGCAATTCTTCTACTTGCCTGTATATGGAGTTGATACATCCTCTTCTCTCTATCTCCTCTCCTTCTCCCTATTCACTTATATTCACACTTCTATCATTCCAAATAACAAAACAAGGAGACTTAAAATGCTGTGGGGTTGTCATGAATATATATGGAGGGGGCATAAATCACAATGCAATATGCTTGTCATTCTAAGCAAAGAACAAAACTCAGTGTTGAAAATTAAAGTCTTTGTATTTCCTGAAACTTTATGCAAGAACTTGCTGGAAGAACAGCAATCCTTTCTCCTGACACATGAAAATAGTCAAATCAACAGCTGAAAAATTTGAGTCCTCATTTTTATAGGAACATAGAATTGTAGAATCTAAGCTGGAAAAGTTGGAAAAGAACTTTTAGATTTTTGAGTCCAACTTCAAACCTAACATGATAACATGGTTTAACCCTAGCTGGCAACTAAGCCCCCCACACAGCTGCTCACTCTGGGAAACATTTTCCAGTGTTTCACCAATCTCATAAAAAAATTTCTTTGTTATATCTAGCCTGAATCTACTCCCTTTTAGTTAAAACCTTTAACTGTTGTGCTTTTAAAAACGTTTTTGCCATCTTTCTTGTAAGGCCCTTTTAAGTACAGAAAGGCTGCAGTATGATCTTCACAGAATCCTTTATTCTCCATGCTAACCATCCCTCTCTCCATCTCTGCTGATAAGACAGGTGTTTCATCCTGCTGATCATTTTGTGGCTCAGCTCCAGACTCTCTCCAACATGTCAATGTCATTCTTGTACCGAGGATTGCGGAGCAGGATGCAGTACTTCAACCTCTTTGTACCTTTAATACTGAAAATATTATATTTATGTCAATATTCAAACATCCACCTCACCTTTGTCTTACTGTCTGAAGTTACTTACTGTTCCTACCATTCTGAAAAGTAAACTCTGTCTTCATGGAGCTGGTCTTCATTTTCTCAGACCTGACATTGGAAAGGTAATACTCCATACAAATCATTAGTGAAAGACAGGTAATAACAGTTTTTTGTTAGAGGAGGCCAATATGCTGCACAGTCTGCTGCAAAGTGATGCTCTTTCATTCTTATACTCCCTTCTTCTCCTGACAATCCTTGCAATTGGATTGCTTTCACTTTTGTTTAGCCATACACCAAGAAAGTGCAATATGTTACTGGATCATTTATTGGACAGTTTAAAAGATCATAAGCATACAAGTATACAAGATCATTTATTGGACAGTTTAAAAGATCATAAGCATCATCACTTTAATGTGTTCTCATCTGTTTTGCCTGAAAAAGGTATCTTTTGCTCAGGTCCCAAGTAGTTTATCAGCATACAGCTAGGACTATTTTAATGTTGACATATGGATTTCCAGGAATGAGGCCTCCAGCCAGTACATAGTTGCTTTGTTAACATGTCTGGATAGACACAGCTTATCCTTGAAATAATTCTCCTTAGAATTCTCTAACATTCAGACATAATCTTCTTGAAAAATTCTCAGAAGCCAGTAATACCTTCATGGCATCATACCTTTAGCACTGGATATGCTTCAGGCGGAGTTTGCAGAATTCATCAAAAAAGACCAGGTGCCTCAGGAGGAAATTAAAAATCAGGGTAAGATACACACTCTAAAATTTACCAATATTTGAAATAGCAGAAGGGCACATAGAAGTGATAGATTATAAAACAGAAACTGTATGTATTGTTTCTCTTTTTTTGGTGTATGCATAGTGCTTGTATATTATAGAAAGCAGGCTTTCTGAGATTTGCAGGATAGATGTGGACTCGGAGCAGACATTACTTTGTTTCTTTGTTTTTCTCTTATATGTTGCCTTATGTCCCCTTCCTATTTTGTCCCTCACCATTTTTCACAGACCCAAATCAGAAGAATGTGCATGATGTTCAATGAAATTTCATCACATATTTCATCTTTGCCCTTGGCACAGTTGATGTTGGGTCTGTATTTTCTGGGGAACAGAAAACTAAGAATTTCAGTTTATCTTTCTTAAAGAAAATAATAATCCATATGATTATTTTGAAGCTGACAGTATGTCTAACCTCTACTGTTACTGTCAGGATGAAGTCTCTCTGTGACAGAATATCTGCATTTGCCCTGCAGCAACAGGGAATGTCCACAAAGTTCAAGTCATCATTTTTTGTAAATAGCTCTTATTCTTATAAAGCTTAGCCATGACCCAGGCTGGAAAGTAACTACCCTGAACTGAGCACACAAATTCTCGGTTCTTGCAGTAATGGCTACACATTTAGGCTAGAAGTCATGAGGCAATTTTAATAACCTTATACCAGAACCTTTGGAGAAAGAATCTCTGAAAAATTAAAATCTGGCAGATTTCATAAGCAAAAACCAACCCAGATTAATGTGATATTACCTGTTGAAAATGTCTGTAGGTAATGCTTAGGAATCAGAGCTGACCAAGAAAAAAGGGAAAATAAGTGCAGATCCAAGAAGCTACACAGATTAAAGTCTTCTAGTTTAAGAATTCCACTTCTGAGTTATTTACAGTGTTCTGATAAACTTTGTCCTGGTTGACAATTGACAAATTATCCAAAATCTAATTTCTTCACCCTCATTTTATTTCTCAAAGAATTTCCTATATGGTAAACTATAGGTCTCAAAATGGCAGTTCAAGAAGACGTCATCCGTGATCAGTACTTAAACTAAACTATTAGAAATTTTAGAGGGCTGTGACCATTATGACCTTAAGAAACACTGAACTTCTGAAGGTTTTCTATCAGTAAGAATGGCAGATGGCAGATGGAAGTAAATTTTGGAACTTTCAACAGAGCTCTGTCAATCCTTGTCTTTTATAGCTCCACCATCTTTATTCTATACTAGACTGCCAGGTGGCCATAAACTGCAAGTTTTCAAAAAAGAAAGAGAAAGTTTTCCTCTATTTTTATTAACTTTTAAAACCTGGTGGTCGAAAACTTATTAAGAGGTAAGCCTCCAGGCAAGGTGAAATAAATTTTGAATCATCTCCCAAGATAACTATGTTTCTCCAAACAGCCCCCAACAAAACTTATTGCACAAAAAAAAAAAAAAAAAAAAGTTGCACAGTGGGAGAAAATATTCTCTTTAAAGGTCTGATTGCAGTACACAACACCAAAGAATGAAATAAAGAAATCTTGTATGAATGCCTTTGAAAATTTATAATTTCCGTTGATGCTGATCACTATTAAAATTCCAAAACTGTGTATATCTAAGTAATTTTTTTTGTGGCTAGGCAGGTGGGCTACCATATATAGTCAAAATTCAGTAGACAGTAAGTTATTGATGTTCTGCCTCTTATTACAATTGCTGCACTTGTAGTTATCACCTAGGAAAGGATAAAAATTGCAGTCCATCCCATCATATTGAACAACAGAAGATATTCTGCATTTTAATCACAGAATCTTCAAGTGCTAACACAATTTACTTTTGGAAACAGCTTGAAACAGAGTCACTATGACTCAGAGCTATATATATTAATTTAGATGATAAAAAGGGTAGAGCTATTGCCTAGGTTTTACTGCCACTCTGGCTTTACAGGTCACAAAACTATTTATGTCATCAGACACTAGTTTACTGGCATTCACTCCTGTATTTCTGGCACAATACTATGTCAGCAAGAACATTAAGTGAAAGTGAAGTAGAACTGGTTTTCATGCTAGGCAGTGTACAGCAGAAAGGATGCAGTGGAGATAGATACAGCAGATTGAGAGATCTTGAAATTATACCCGCTTCCAGAGTGAAAGTATTTTTACACTTCTTACAACAGCTGGTAAGAAGTAGAGAGGGGAGAGGGGAATCAGGCAGAGAGGCAAAATTATCCTTACAGCCTCCTGATATGCTTTGATTCAGGTCACAAAATGCTTTGGACTCTTGAAGTAGGCTCATATAGGGTAAAAAGTATTAAACGTAAAAAAAAACCAGTGTGCTGGTTTTGCCAACCACAGAAGTGATTTTCTAAGAGAAGCTGCTAAAAGCTTCCTCTGTGCCTAGCAAAACCAATCAGTAACTAGTTTTGAGGATTGACACCCTGTTAAACCACTTTAAAAAAGTTAAATATGCCTCCCTGACACACATTTTAAAGACATGCAAGACCAGGAAAACCTGTCTTTCTTCCAGCCTGGGAACAGGTAACAGGCCAGCCTGGCCTCCCAGCACAGCCAGGCCGGGCTGGGTGGGCTCTGCCATGGGGCTGGGCCCCCAGCGGCTGCTGGGTAGGGGGAGGGTAGACCATTGGCCCACTGCTGAGCTAAGGCCTGGCTACTGAGATCCTAGCCACTTCCCCCGCCCAGCACAGCCGCTGAAGAAACCTTCATTGTAAATAGCACCAGCCCTTCCCGACAGAGATAACATGACCATCTGTAGGCCCGGGAAAGATATGAACTCTTTCACGGCGCAGATGAAGCTTCCAAACATTCAATCCTCTCTCAAGTGAAAGAAAAAGAAAGAGTGAAGACACGTAGAAGACACCATGAAGATACCAAGGTCAGTAAAGAAGGAATCAATCTCCTCAGAAGGGAGGAGAATGAGGAGATGTGCTAGTCTTGGGCTGAAATTCTTTTGAATAGCTGTGGTGATGGACTATGATACCCTAGACTATCCAGGTAATTAATGAAAAAGCATGGGGGGAGGGAGCGTTCCAACTGTAGACATGAGCAAAAGAATCCGTGCTGAAGCAAACAGATGTTGACGTACCTGGGATCAAAATGAGAAGCTTGAACATAGAGAGAAAAAAGTGATGAAGACCCTGTGCTCCCAGGGAAGAAGAAGAAAACCTCTGTTCCCAGAGATGAAGATGATCTTAGAGATAGATTAGGAGAACCTTTGCTTTTTGAACAGCTCATCCTTAAAAGTGTACTCCATTAGCTAAAGATTGAGCCCTCAAAAACAGTTGTGGGTAAAGCTGTAAGTCGAGGGGAGGGGCTTTTTACATAGTGATCAGATTTCCATTTTTTCCTGGGCGGCTGATTCGCTGTGACATTGAAGCCACGACATAACAGTTTCTTGTGGAGGAGTTTCCATGGCATGACAACAGAGACTCCCCTCCCTAGGTAAACTGAAGAAATATTATTTTTAGAGGTGTTGAACTGACTGAAAATACCAGGTTTTGTCTCTTTATATTGTAAGCAGGAAAGGAAAGAGGAGCTGGGGAGAGGAAAAGTTTTTTAAATGTTTTTCTGACTCTTATTAGTCTTATTTTAGTTATGTTAATAAAGTTTTCTTTATACCCTCTTAAAGTTTGAGCTTGCTTTGCTCTTCTCCTAATCCTATCTTGCAGCAGAAAATTAGTAAATAATGTTAGTGGGTGCATGGGCATTTGGCCAGCAATAAACCCACTACAACCCACTACAACCAGCTATATTTAATATCTACAGCTGCTAACCAGTTCTCAGTAATCTAGCTGAAAAAAACCCATAGTGTGCACATTGTGTTGCCCCACTCACTATTTGATCTTGTTGCATTGCATTATTTCATTAATAAAACCGTTATTAAAATTGAAACGAGGAAGCAATACTCTCTACCTGAGGAGTTCCTAATGCTTTAAATCTTTTCAACTGAACTCACTTCAATCATTTGACAACACCCTGGAGTACACATTTAAATATCTTCTTTTTATGTGAGGCACTGGCAGTGTTTTGGACAATGTTACTGCAGGAGGGAATACATAAATGACATTGTGAAATTTTAAACATTTTAGAAAACAGCTATTTGAATGAAACAGCAAATATAGCAGATTGTAACGCTACCAACTTCAAATTAACTTGGGCCACTGATAGAAAATTAATTCAAAGCATGGGACTTTTGCAGACTTTTGCACATGATGATTGATTAGAAACTGCTTCTCATGTACTAGATAAGGTCCCAACTCACCTTGTGGCAACAAAGTTTTTAAAAGTGGGACAGCTTGCAGGTATTCAAAATCTTCCAGCATAAAATGGAAGAATAATCTGTAGAGGAAAAGAGAGGGAGGAAATCATAACATTCTGGTCTGTCCACCATGCTATCAGCAAGTTACAGCAATTTTTCCTCATGTGCTACAGTTATACACAAAGACAGATATTTTAAATTGCAGTCAATGAATCATGAACATATTATATATATATATAAACAAATACCATCTTCTTTCCATGTATAGCAACTACTCCTGAATTATATCCTTTTGTGTTTTTTTAAATGAAGTAAAATAAATAGAAGAATAAACCCTTGATAATTTAGCTTTCATATGAAAGGTACTGAAAATTCTGCTTAAGAAATGTTTATATTGATTTCTATGGAAAGGTTCCTGAAGGTGGTAGGTTTTTTTTAAGGATGGTGCCATCCCTGAAATTTCTATGGAAAACTATTGGAATGAGAGTATCCATCACATAGTTTAATTAAATTGATGAGTTTATTTAATAAAAAAATTTGCCAACTAAGCAAATATTACCGCAAAGCCATTATCCATTACATTTACTTAAATATTTGGTTACCTTATAACATGTCTCATTATATACTTCAGCAATATTGCATATTACGCATAATAATGCTAGACTACAGACTTGGGGCACTGCATTAAGTACTAAAATTTCAATGCTCCTTAGGGAAAAAAGAACATGAGATGATGAGGTAAATGAA